>CAUOFW020005261.1:0-27826 GCA_963454935.2 Ilex paraguariensis
ATTCATAGCCTTGATGGATGCCATTTGAAAGGGTCATACAATGGTATTATATTATCTGTTATTGCCCTAGATGCTAACAATGGTCTTTTTCCTATTGCATTTAGTGTAGTGGAGAGTGAGAGGTATGATAGCTGGAATTTCTTCATTAGTCATTTAGCAGAAGTCATTGGACACCATGCATCTCCACTTTGTTTCAAGTCTGATCAACAAATGGTATGTACTGTTATTACTATTTTTTTTACTGCTATTATTGTTTTTTTGTACCGCTATTACTATTTTTTTTTACTGTTATTACTACATTAACTACCTCTGCATTCACTGGCAGGGACTTGAACATGTGTTGAAGAATAAATTCCCATATGCTAGTCATAGAAGGTGTTGTAGGCATTTATTTTGCAACTTCAAGGCAAAATTTCCTGGTGTTTTGCTTAGAAGATTATTTTGGAAAGTAGCTAGAGCATATAATGAAGAGGATTTCAATGAAGCTATGCTAGAGGTGAAGTCCAAGTCCCTAAATGCATACCAATGGATGAGTAGGATGCCATCTAGTTGTTGGTCTAAGCATGCATTTGATACCAAAATTAAGAGTGATCATGTGACCAATAATTTAAGTAAATCTTTCAATAGTTGGGTAGGATCTTTGAGGTCAAAGTCTATTATTAATTTGTTGGATGGCAACAGGACTAAATTTATGACTAGGATTCAACAGAGGCATAAGAGGGGCAACAATTGGGAAGGGTTAGTGACAAAGAATGTGAGGAAAAACTTAACAAACTCATTGTTGATTCAAGATCATTTTCTGTAGTGCATGCTGGTGGAATGGAGTATGACATAATGGATAATAGGATAAGATACATAGTGGTACTTGATGAAAAAAAATGTTGACTGTATGGCCTGGGGGTATATCAGGCATACCATGTAAACATGCAGAACAGGCAATTGCACACAAGAGGTTGAATATTGAGGAATGTTGTGATAATTTTTTCAAGAAAGAGACATTCTTAAAAGTTTATGAGCTAATGATACACCCCCTTCGAGACTAGAGAAAATGGCCACATGCAATTGGTGATATGCTATCTCCCCCCTCCCTTTGAGAAGACTCCCAGGCAGACCCAAATAAAAAATAGGAGGAGGGAGGCAAATGAGCCAGCATCATAAACTAGCTTTGCTAGGAAGTCTTTAAGTTTGAAATGTAAAATTTGCAAAGAGTTTGGTCATAATAAGAGGACATGTCAAAGAGCTCCTGTGAGGGTAGAACAGACAGCTCCTGTGAGTGCACAACAACTAGCTCCTGTGATGGCAGAACATACAACTTCTCAAGCAGAACTTGGAATTGGACTAACAAATAAACATGTAGTAATTCTTTAATTTTTTTTTAAGTTACTTAGTTTACAAAATACACAAGCTGCTAAGTCACTTTTCCACACTTATTAGGTATCTACAACTGGAGAGACTAGTGTAGGCAGAGGAAGAGGAAGGGCAAGGGAAGAGGAACACCAGCACAACCTACCTTACCAACACAACCTAGCTTGCCACAAGAAAACCAAAACATTGAACGGGCAGTGGACACCGAAAAAGGACGATGCAGAGGAAGGAAAGACAGGAGCAGGGGGAGACACAAGCTGCTGGGATAGAGTAGGAATAGGACGACGCAGATGAAGGACTTTTTGCTTGTTTTTGTTCCTGGTGTGAATACTTGAATATAGTTGGTTTAACACAGGAATAGAGTAGGACTTTTGTGTAAAACAGATGGTTTAACTTATAAATTTTTGTGTAGAATACCTACAAATGTCACAACAGAGTAGTTAGAAATGGAGGCAACTTGTGTAACTATTATGAATGTATAGAAATGGATGCATATTTGAACATTCATGAATGTAACTATCAGAACTGCAATGCTTAACAAAATCATGTGCAGTCATATTACATAGAACTAAAATATCAGATTAGAACAACCAATCATATTACATAGAACAAAAGCCTCATATTTGAACAACCAATCATATTACATAGAAAATAAAAGCATGAGGTTGTCCTTCTTCATTCCAACAGTCTGCAACTACTTCATTCCAACTAAAAGCTATAACACTAAAATCACAATTACAACTGTCATCATCTTCTTCATGCATTGTAGGGTGTCATCTATCGACTTCACTTTTGCAGCCAACTTGTTTAATTCAACATTTGTCTCTTGCAGCCAATGTCCCATTCCATACCCTTCAGGTTGGGGGATTAGTGGTACAATAGATATCGGATGACACAATACAAAAAAACTATAGGACCATTTCTCACAATTGTAATATAGTCTTTTTTTACTAGGTTTATCAGAATTCCACTATCTTAACTACAACTTTTTTCTCACAAAAACATGGTTTATAACTATATCTTAGATCAAACTCCTCCTCCCCTATGTCTCTACCTCCACCAACAGTTGAAGAAGACATGAATCCTACAATAATACATCACAATATACTAACATTTAAACATTTAAAAAAAATAAAAATTGCAAGAAAAAATTTAAAAATAAAAATTGCTTGAAAAAAAATTGATTGAACAAAATTAAAACTAACTACATGAAAAAAAATTGAATAAAAAAAATGCATGAACAAATATTAAAAAAAATTGCATGAAAAAATTTAAAATATTTGCATAAAAAAATTAAAAATTTAATGACTGAAAAATTTAGAAAAAATTTGCATAAAAAAATATTTATCAACTTTCGCATTGAACGATCAGTGATCAATATGGAGAACAACTTTCAGCCAACTTCACGTTCCGTTTGGTTCCAACTGCACAACTTCCAGCCAAGGGGTTGAGGTGTATATATCTATATATATAGGGAAAGGGATTGAGGTTTTTTTAGTATATCTATATAAGGAGGGGTAGTTTGGACATGTTCAAAAAAATTGAAGGCAAATTGTTCCTTTATTCACCGTCACCGTTAAATTTTATGGTGTAGAGGGTGTCTTTGATTTAAAAGTGTAAACCAGAAGGGAGTGCAGTGAAGATTCAAAATAGATATGGAGTGTCTTTGAATTAATGCCTAACTAGTGAGGGTGTTGATGAAATTTTCCCCAAAAAAAAGTACATGTTATTATATTTAACTAATTCATTTTACATATAATATTCCTAAAGACATAAAACCCTTTAATGACATCATATTCAAGCGCATGTTATTTTTCGGCAATGATTTAGATGGACGCTAGTACGAGGGGATATATTAGTGTAAAGTGTGAAATTTGAAGAGTATATTGGCAAAAATAAATTTATATAGACTAAGGTTCAATAAATGATAAATTGTAAGGACAATTCATAAAATTTACGCTTAGATTTGATAGTGAAAAGAACTAAAGCATGTCCTTTATGTTTTAATTTATTCAATTGCTTCATTGAAATGTTAGCTCAAAGCAA
This sequence comes from Ilex paraguariensis, assembly GCA_963454935.2. Taxonomy (NCBI): domain Eukaryota; kingdom Viridiplantae; phylum Streptophyta; class Magnoliopsida; order Aquifoliales; family Aquifoliaceae; genus Ilex; species Ilex paraguariensis. The sequence continues at coordinate 3,412 of CAUOFW020005261.1, forward strand.
TTACCACAAACAACTAAAGTAGGAAACTTTTGTATGCTTTGGATTCCTTAGAAACTTAACAATCAAGATTTATAGAAATGGTAAATAATATAATTATGTTTTTCTTATATTTAATTTTTTTAAGCATATAAGTTTTGGCTCACTTGACTATCAAATTTCGATTATAAGAACATATAATTACATATTGTAACAATATAAAAATTAATCTAGGAATACAATCCCTATGAAAATTTTATCTAATTATTACTTCTTCTTCCACGTTTTGAATTAATTAGAAAAGAATTATTATTTTAGGTATAAAAAACTTCAAGCATTCAAAGCTACAATGTTGTATTTAAGAGATAAAATAAAAAATATTTATTTATATAATGAATATTATACTATGTAAGATTCACTCATATATAAACTTTTACATGTCAATAGAAATGGATATTTTGATAATTAAAGTATAGCTTATTGGATTATAATTTAAGATAAAAATTATATTTCAATAAATATAATTGAATAATATTATAAACAAAAATATAATTTTTATTTTCATGAAAAAGATAAAATTGGAACAAACCAAACCTTTAATGGAGTTTAGTACTTCTTTGGAAATAAATTATCAAAAGTATGACTTAATTGTCCTAAGGTAAATATGGTAGGACTAGGATGTATTTGATTTAGATATTAGAAAAGAAGGATTGGAAAAAATAATGTATAGACCCACCTTATCCCATTTATACTCATGTTTGGATACATATTTTGAGTTCAGTATTATCACCACAAATAGTCCAAGTCCCGAATGATCAGCACATTAATACCATAAAACTTTCTTAAATAAACCATCTACTTGATGGATAAAAATAATCTAGTTTGGGAGTATTTATGTAAAATATATTTTTACCCATTGCAAACTGAGATATAAATACTAAATATGGTTGAGTTGAACTAAGTTGGGGATTTTGGTAATTTTAATAACTATATCATTATATAATACAATACAATACAATACAATTCAAATATCAAAAAATAAACAAAATAATTTTTATTTTTTCAAGTTGAGATATCTTTAAATTTTACTTAAAAGTTAATCTGACGACTAATATTACCATCCAAAATTTAATAGAAAAAATAAACTCCTAAGGATGTGTTTGAGGTGATTTTTTAAAAGTACTTTGAAAATTTATAACCTCTCATAAGTACTTTAAAAAAAAGTGTTTAAAACCGTCCCACCACCATTACTACTAACCCCACTACCCCACCACCCACATTACCACCACCACTACCACCCCACCACCACCACCACCACCATCACCGTGGTCACCCTACCATCAACTCTGTCACAACAACCACCACCGTCGCCACCCATCATCATCTTTGCTATAACAACCACCACCACTGCCACTACCATCACTATTGCCACCCCACCACCATAACTACCACCATCATCACCGCACCACCACCACCATCACTGTGGTCACCCTACCACCACCCCTGCCACAACAACCACCACTGTCGCCACCCACCACCACCTCTGCTATAACAACCACAACCACTGTTGCCTCTATCGCCACCCCACCACCACTGTCAACACCTTACAACTACCGCCACTGTCCTACCATCACCCTTACCCCTACCCCTACCCCCACCCCCACCCCCACGACCATCACCAATATCACTACCACCGTTGCTACACCACCATCACTACCACTACCGCCACCCCACCACTAGCGTTGTCGCCACCCTATCACACCCGCTACTGTCCCACAATCACCCTTACTCCCACAACCATCACCACTACCACCGCCACCGTCATCGCCACCCCACCACCATCACTGCTACCACCCCTACCCGCCACAACCATCATCACCCACTGCCGATTGCTACCACTGTCGTCCACTGCCACCACCCACCATTATCGTCATCTCATTCTTATATTTATTACCACTATCGCCATCATCCCACTACCACCGTCGCCCACTGCATCACCCACTACTACCATTGTTGCTCACCATCACCACCCATTACCACAACACACTACCAAATGTCGTCGCCCACCATCATTATCAGCTATTATTACACACCCCCACCGCCCATCACCACCCACCAAACCTACCACCACCGCAATTCTCCACCACCTATCACATTACCGTCCAGAAAAATCCATCGTCATCCACAACCCACCGCCACCACCACTACCACTACTTCCAACCATCATTATTGTTGTCTACCACCACTCACGCTCGTCATCACCCAGCACAACTATCACTGTCTCCCACCACCGCTCACCCTCATTACAACCGGTGCTTTAATTCTTTTCATTCTCTTCTATATTTGAGATTTAATTTTGGATATGAATATAAATATATTTATTTTTTACCAATTTTATACTACTCCATGCCTTTAGGCACGGACAATAACTAGTCATTCAATACTTCATCTAAACAAAGTGTTACATAGAATAAGGGTGGACCTACCACTTTTTAATATTTGAACCAAACAAACGATAAGGAAAACGAATTTTGTATTTTTTTTCTTAGGCGAGATAGGTATGGGATGGATGATTTTATTCAATTTAATCATTCCCTTGAAAGAAAAAGTAAAATTTATTGGTGTTTTTTCAAAAAATATATTGTCTACCAAAACAAATCTCACTGAGATTTGAAAACTTAAGGCATTGTTTGATTTGTGTCTCAAAAAATAGTATTTAAAAATAATTTTTGAGAAAAGTTTTAAGGAATTGTTTTTGAAAATTTTTAAATTGCAAAACTTGTTTAGTTGTATATTTTGAAAAATAATTTTAAAGAACAAAATATTGTAAAACCTATTTGAATAATAATCTACAAAATCCCCAATTCTCATCTCTCCCTTTCTTTCCTCTTTTCTCTCTTCTACAAAACACACAAAGAGTAAAAATACACACACTGTAAAAACACACACTCACACACATAGGCAACCCACATATATGTACATATATATACACAAATATCTGTGTATATATAGAGAGAGAGAGAGATTTGTAGATATATCTGTATATATTTTTGTTAAGTGAGGGGATACAAAAAAGAGAGCAGATGAGAGAGAGAAGACAAATCAAGAGAAAACCAAGGTGCCATAAATCAAATTTGTAACCCATAAATCGATCAACATACTTCAAGATCTAAAGTCAGATGCCCAAAAAAAAAAATTCACTGTGTGTATCTTCTTCAAGATCTGAAACCAAATGCCAAAAAAAAATCGAGGGAGAAGATTTTGAAGAACCCAGATGCAAAAAAAAAAAAAAAAGACACAGTGATCGTTGAAAGTTTGATAAAGCACAATGATCGTTAAATCAGCACAACGATTGTTGCTCTGTTGAAGCAACACAGCGATCGTTGCGCGCACACACACACACAGAGATCATTGCAAAGCGAGAGGAGATTGAGAAAATATTTGAGTGGAGGGCTTTTATACTTCAACGAAAAAAATGTATTTTGCTGCTAAGGAAATTCGATGGGTGTACTTCATTAAAAAATAGGGGTTGTTTTCCTTGTTTTATATTTTGACTTGAAAACTCAGAGAACATCATTTAAATGTTCTCTATTTTTTTTTTTTTTCTCAATTCTCACTTTTTTTGAAAATTTGTTCTTAGCATCTCACAAAATTTTACGTTTTGAGTACAAAAAACTGGTTTTGAGACACAAACTAAACACCACCTAACTTTTAAAAACTAAATTTTATAAAATTGAGTTAATTGCACTGAGGTCTCCAAAGTATGAGATTTGTTTCATTTTGATCTCTAAAATACTGAATATGTTTTTATATGGTTCTTCAAATAGACAATGTCCAAATTGCTAACGATTTTTTATTATAAACTTGTCACATAACACCTAAATATGACAAAAAAATAATTTCGATAACTATTAAACAAAATTTGGATAGCTTATAACAAAAAATGTGTAATATGAGCAACTTTTGATCAAAATTTAGATAGTTCATGATCAAAATTATGTAATTTAGGTAGTTATTTAACTTAAATTTGAGTAAAAATTTGGTTAAAAATTATCCAAATTATTTTTTTATTCATATTTAAGTATTACGTGACAAGTTTATCATAAAAATTGTTAACAATTTGAATATTGTCTACTTAAGGGATCATATAAAAACATATTCAATATTTCAGGAAGCAAAATGATGTAATTAAAAATTAAAATTAGTCAAATCTCATACTTTGGAACTTTCAATACAATTAATCCTATAAAATTTTAAACCAGTAAATATACATAATTTATGGATAAATTACATATATTATCATGAGTTCAAATTATTCACAATTAGGCCACTTACAACTTACAAGAAGATCAAAAAAACAAATATGAAAACCCAAAAATCCCGGCCCAAAGCGCCCAACCGTGGCTTAAGGCTTCCGCAACCCTCTCGCTTCCCTATATATGCTTTACAAACCCTAAACCAATTCACACGCACACGTAGAGGCAGAAGAGTTTCTCTCAAGATCAATGGCGACGGAGGAAAACCCTAGATCATTGGGCAAGGTGGTTCGCTTCAACGACCAGAAGGGCTATGGGTTCATCAGACCATACGAAGATGGGGAAGATCTCTTCGTCCACCAATCGGAGATCAAATCTGATGGCTTTCGAACTCTCTATGAAGGCCAAGAGGTAGAATTTTTGGTTATTCATGAGGGTGAAAAGACCAAGGCCATCGATGTCACTGGGCCCAACGGAGCCCCCGTCGACAAGCCGCCCAGGGGTGGTGGTCCGAGAGGTGGCCGCAGTGGGTATGGGTTTGGTAGTGGTGGTGGCGGCGGCAGTGGTTTTGGTTTTAATCGAAGGAATGGTAATGGGTACCGCGGTGGATCCGGTGGTGGTGAGTGTTATAATTGTGGCAGGACTGGGCATATGGCGAGGGATTGCAATCAGATTAATGGCGGCGGTGGCGCTGGTGGTGGCAGCGCTTGTTTCAACTGCGGTGGCTATGGACATATGGCAAGAGACTGTACTAGTGTCCGGGTTGGTGGCGGCGGCGGTGGAAACAGTGGATGTTACAACTGTGGGCAGCAGGGGCATATGGCAAGAGATTGTACTCGGGGCGGTGGAAACGGTGGCGGTGGCGGATATGGAAGGTTTGGCGGCGGTGGCGGTGGCGGTGGCGGTGGCGGAGGAAACTGCTATACTTGTGGACAGCCAGGACACATTGCAAGGGAGTGTCCTAATTATGCGTGAAGAATCACGATAGAGTAAAACCGTATATGATCTCTTTTTCTTATCTTGCTTTGATAGGATTAGTATGTTATTTTTGTCCTGATTTTTGGTGGTTTGATGGTTTATACATATGGATGGTTTTTCGGAACAGTTTATGGTTTATTAGGCGATCCACTGTTTTGTCAAGGAGAATTTTCCAAGCTGGTATGCGTATATATGTCGTGGTTCGTTTGCTGAATTAGAGTTTTCGATTTGGTTTGGTTGATTGTGATGAACTTGACCTTATTTTGTTGAATGAAGATTTCTTCCAAATGTTCCTATTTATACATTTATGTTACATCATTAATTGTTTAATGCTGCTTGAATATTAATCTGATGTGCATTGAGAGTTCTCAATAAATCTGAATTACACATGTTGGTTGGGAGTTTTTAAGGGGTAGGGAAATTGTTTCTCAATTTTGCCGGCTGCTACGATGATTGTTCTTTGTCCCTATGTAATTCGAATGCCTAATATCATGTGCTTCGCCACTTGTCAATGGTGTCAATTTAGTTATGTTATGTCATGTTGTTTTGACATAATTCTATCGTTGGTGGTATAGGAAACATTTTTTTCCTTGCGATGTCAATTGTAGAATTTTCTACCCCTATGAGGGAATGTGGACAAATCCTTGGACTCGGTGATGGGAAGAGTAAAAAATTGTCTTGTGTTTGCTGGATGGAGAACATGAGCTCTCATATCCAACTGTAGTTATAATGTCATGACTTGTGTATTACATGTGCTTAATCTCTTTGGGGTTTTTATTTGTCGGATTCTGATTGTTTGCAGCTTTGGGATGCATGCAACTATTGCCTTTATTATAGTTTCTACCCAGTCTGTCCATGTTGAAAGTTTTGCATGATCCTCTGCAAGTTATATGGGTTTTACATCTTTTGAACATATCTAGTACCTACATATTGTAACTAAAGGTCTCTGAAATTTATATTTTTGATCCTCCTATGCAAAATTTGTGAAATGGTGGTGTTTGGATTCGACATTTCTTTGCAAATTTGATTGTGGATGAATTATAAGGTTTTATACCAATCGGGTAAGAATCAATTATTCTTAGAACTCTCCATTGATACGACATGCTCCTTTTTTCATTCATTCCCTTTCAAGATCAGTTGTGGTCTTCTAAACGTTACCGTTATGATCATATGAATGAATTTGAATCTATTTGAATTCATGCTATAGTGAGAGTGGCGGTTTGGGATGGCCGATGTTATCAAAGGTGGTGGTTGTGAAATTGATGATGCAGGATGTGAGTAGACTGTGAACAGGTCATGTGGATTGACAGTGATGTTTGTGTTTTGTCTTCCAAATGGTGACGGCCACACTTGTCTGAACTTTTGTGGTGGCATTAGCTTGACGTGGTTGTAGTATTACTGGTGGAGATTATCACCTAGGTTGATTCCTGATTGTCTCACTAGTCCTGTGGATTGAAAAGATTCCCTACAGATTGAGATATAACCATATGTATTTTGAAGAACCCTCCCACAACAATGGAGGTTTGCTTCCTTTATTCTGTTCTGGTGAGTGCAATAAGGTCTGTGAGCTTCTTGGTCTCACCTGTCAGTCGGAGATTGAACTCTTCTCGTTTTCTCTATCCATATGCGGCTTCCTTTTCTTGCACAGCGGCCTGACTTGGTTTGATAAGAGGGGGGGGGGGGGGGGGGGGGGGGGGGCTGTATGGGTTGAGTCATTTGGCTAGTAGTTTCCAAGTTCTAGGAGCTAATTTGAACCTTGACGTTCTCTTTTCCAGCTCAGACCCTTCACTCTGCTCTCCTATGGAGACCGTATGTGGGACTGTCAGCACGGATAATGGCCAATTTGGCAAATGATGTATTTCTGAATCAAGACCACATCATTGTTGTTATGGTGGAAGGAGGTTCTTCTTTATATGTGTTTTTTTCTTTCCTCTCCTCTTGGGTGTATCAATTAATTGTTAATATTGAAATCCACCCTATTGAGAGAGCATATTGTTAACCATCCGAGTTGGTGGTCTAAATGGTAAGCCGTATTCATTTAGAATTGTCTTTAACTCTTATGTGATTGTCAAGTAGATCAAACATAATTTACTGTTGGTTGTCTCTTTAAGTTAGTAGTTGTGGTTCAGACCGGACATTTCACAATGAGAGAACTCTCATGGTAACATGTAGGGGTTACTATTTAATAGTCGCCCTTTTTTGGGATAAAAAAAAAAAAGAGAGGGCATATTGTTTGGTACATGTTTTTGCCTTTTATTTTCATCATGATCGGACCTTTTAAATCAATTTATGTACACTTTGTTAAAGTTTTTCAATTATTTTTTAAAAAAAAATTTTGTAGTATTTGTTTTTAACGTTTTTTTCTTGTTTTTTTCATTGTCTAAGATTTCTTCTTTCCTCTAACTTTAATTACATGTATAGACACACATCAGACTCTGTTGTAGAGGTAAAGATGTATTCAGATCACTTTAACAAAATAGTAAATGAACATATTTTTATTTTTTAAAGTAGTTATTTTTTTTTCACAAATTATTTTTTAAAATGCATTTACATCCGAAAATATTATAGCTTTCGTTAAACCAATCTTTAAAATGGAAGGAACATAATTAAATGCTAGAATCTAGATGTTTGAAGGGGGTATGGGAAGAACCAATGGTGGATTTATGATCAGCCAACTCCTCCATTCCAGCAAGAGGCAAGCTTACAGCTACGGCCTGCCTAGTCCCTCTTAATTACGGCGTTTTTAGCGGCCAAAATAACCAAACAGAAAACTTTTGACCAAAAAACCTCGTCTTTTTTCAAGTGTGGCCTAGAATTCATTGAGATGATTCAGATAGAATTTCTAGGATTACCATGTCCACTCCAGATGACCAGAATCGGAGGTCGTCTTGTGTACTAGGTTGTTGTTGTTCTTCTTTCTTTTTTTTTGTTTTTTGTGTGTAGGAATCCTCAAATTTTTTTTTCCTTAATTTTATTTATATATATATATATATATATATATATATATATATAAATTTTAGTTATTTTTCTAGATATATTAAAATTTGTCTTGATTTACAAATTTATGTATTATTTAGTTTTAAATTCAAATTTCTGAGTTGAAGTTGCTTTCAATTAACCTACAATTAATCTCTATTTTTCTACATAACTAGTGATTGATTTGTTTCTATTAGATTACAGTGGTATTATTATGGGTCCGACTGCAATACCAAAAAAAAATTTCGGTATGGTACCGAAAAAAGACAATGAATGGTTCATAACTGATGAAAAACTTCCACCGTTGATCAAGTCTGTGACTTTTTACCGGCTATCCATTTATCCTTAAAAAATGGTCTTTTCATTAAAAAAAAAAAAACCATTGATGAAGAAGAAGAAAGATCAATGGAGTTGCAGAATTCTTTTTATCTTATGAGATTATAAAATGATCGTCGTCATTTATTCAATTAAAAAAAAAAGACTCGAGGAAGAAGAAGATGGAGTTGCAATAAATTTAGCTGGTCCAGCGAGGATTTAGCTTGTCCAATAAATTTTACTTATACCCCAAAATTATCACATTTTTTGAATTTTTTCATCATATTTTTCATATTACATCTTGAACTATGTAATTAGTTTCATATTTGTCCAATTTTTTTTTACCTATTTTAATTTAACATCAAAGGTGTAACAAATATGATATGCTTGATATAATTTATTTAACGTGAAAAACATGGAGTTGAAGAATTATTTTTATCCCTATGAGATTATAAACTCATCATTATCATTTATTAAAACTGAAATTAAAGTAAATTCATAAAAAAAAAAAAAACTCACACAACAAAGAAAAAGGATAAAGAAGAAGATGAAGTTGCAAAATTGTTTATATCCCTATGAATCCTTTATGAGATTTTAAATCATCATCATTTATTAAGAGATTATAGTAACCTTATATTTAAAAAAAATAAATACACATTTTTTGTTAACATTAACTTTTTTGGTTAAGAGTACCACTATTTTGGTTAAAAGTATCACTTTTTTGGTTAAGAGTACCATTTTTTTAGTTAATAGTATCATTTTTTAGGTTAAGAGTATCATTGTTTTTGTTAAGAGTACTACCTTTTTGGTAAAGAGTACCACTTTTTTTGTTAATATGACTACTTTTTTGGTAAAGAGATTCATTTTTTTGGTAAAGAGTATCACTTTTTTGATTAAGAGTACCACTATTTTATTTATGAGTACCACTTTTTTAGTTAGGATTACCACTTTTTTTGTTAAAAATATCACTTTTTTGATTAAGAGTACCATTTTTTCGATTAGCATTACCATTTTTTTGGTTAAGAGTATCACTGTTTTGATTAAGAGTACCACTATTTTGATTAAAGGTACCATTTTTTTGGTTAAGAGTATCACTGTTTTGGTTAAGGGTACCACTTTTTTGGTTAAGAGTACCACTGTTTTTGTTAAGGGTACAATTTTTTTGGTTAAGAGTACCACCTTTTTGGTTACGAGTACCACTTTTTTTGTTAAGAATATCACAGTTTTGGTTAAGAGTACCACTGTTTTGGTTAAAAATATCACTGTTTTGGTTAAAAGTACTATTTTTTTGGTTAACAGTATCACTGTTTTGGTTAAGAGTACCACAGTTTTGATTAAGGGTACCACTTTTTTAGCTAAGAGTACCACTGTTTTGGTTAAGGGTACCACTTTTTTGGTTAAGAGTACTACTTTTTGATTAAGAGTACCACTTTTTTGGTTAAGAGTACCACTTTTTTGGTTACAAGTACCACTTTTTTGATTAAGAGTATCATAGTTTTGGTTAAGAGTACCACTGTTTTGATTAAGAGTGCCACTTTTTTGGTTAAGAGTATCTTTTTTTTGATTAAGAGTACAACTTTTTTTGTTAGTATTACTACTTTTTTGGTTAAGAGTATTATTGTTTTAGTTAAGAGTACCATTGTTTTAATTAAGGGTGCCACTTTTTTAGTTAAGAGTATCACTGTTTTGGTTAAGGGTACCACTTTTTTGGTTAAGAGTACCACTGTTTTGATTAAGGGTATCACTTTTTTGGTTAAGAGTACCACTTTTTTGGTTCCGAGTACCACTTTTTGGTTAAGAGTATCACTGTTTTTGTTAAGAGTATCACTGTTTTAGTTAAGAGTACCACTGTTTTGATTAAGGATACCATTTTTTTAGTTAAGGGTACCACTTTTTTGGTTAAGAGTACCATTTTTTTGGTTAAGAGTACCACTTTTTGGTTAAGAGTACCACTTTTTTGGTTAAAAGTACCACTATTTTGTTTAAGAGTACCATTTTTTTGATTAATATGACCATTGTGTTGGTTAAAAGGACCACTATTTTGTTTATGACTAGCACTTTTTTGGTAAGTATTACCGCTGCTTTGGTTATGAGTACTAAGAGTATCACTTTTTTTATAAACATTACACTATTTTGGTTAAAAAAATTTGGAGAATATTACTATTTTTTTGGTTAAAATTACCACTGTTGTTTCAGATGACCATTTTTTGGTTAAAATTATCACTATTTAAGTTAAAATTACTACGCGTTAATATTGCCACTTTTTTTTTTGTTAATATTACAATTTATTTTGGTTAACATAGTAGGTTAATATTACCACCCTTTTGTTAAATGTACATCTTTTTTTGTTAACATTATATTTTTTTTGTTAACATTACCTAACATTACTATTTTTTTGGTTAAGATTAGACTTTTTTGTTAAGGTATGGTTAAAATTACAATTCTAATGATTAATGATTAAGATTTCCAATTTTTGGGTTAATATTACACTTTTTTTACGTTAAAGTTACAATTTTTTTGATTAATATTAGCATTTTTGTGGTTAAGATTACACTAAAACCATTTTTTGATTAAGTGTATAATTTTTTCGATTTAAATTAGCAAATTACAACTTTATCAGGATTGGTTAAGAACACTTTTTTTATTAGATTACATTTCTTAATCCAAAAATGTAATTTTTTGGTTAATATTACAAAACTTTTGATTAACATTGGTTAAGATTAGAGTTTTTGAGGTTAAATTACCATTTTTTTGGTTAATATGATGATCGATCAAGAACACGGATCAAGAGCAATCAGGAGGGATCAAGATGATCAATAGCGATAAAGAGGAATTAGAAGGAATCAAGTTCGATCACGATAGCGGTCAAGGGATGAAGTAGCGATCAAATGCTCTTGATATCTAGTAGCGATCAAGGTACCGATCGCGAGGTCAATTTCATTAAATTGCGATCGATCAAACTACCAATCACCGGATCAAGTAGCAATCACTGATCAATTTCATTCGATTTATATTAAAAAATTGAAAAATTTAAAAATTTAAAAATTTAAAATTTAAAAAAAAATTAAATTAAAAAATAGATTAACATTCATTTCCATCTAATTAACCCTTAATTCAACAAATTAAGATCTGAAATAATCGTCAATTAATCCAATTCGTCCAATTAATCAAATTAACATATAAAACTATCAAATCAGTTTTTTTTTAATAAAAAAATTGGCATTAAGCTAGATATTGTAAATTTTTTATTATATGTTAATTTTGGTTTAAATAAGATAAATAATTATTATTTTTGAAACTAATTTTAATTTCTATTATATCTTTTTTTTAAATGTACAACGATTATATTTATTTTTAAAATATATACCGGTTATTAGTTTTGAAACAGATAAGTGAGTACACGTGTCAAATTTATATTCTTTTTCAATTTTTGGTATCATACCGAATTTCACTTTTTCGGTATCGTAGCCAACTCCTATTATTATGCTTATTTCTTAAAAAAAAAAAAATTTAAAAACAGTTCAGGTTCATTGCACTTGGATGAACAGCTCATCTTGAATTCTGGTAATTCCAATTGTGACGCGTGGGCCAAGATGACATGGCCAATCATAATAGGGCTGGACCGTAATGGACATTACCCAATTGAGTTTGTCCCTTCAAGCAACTGAAACGGTTTTCAAACCCACGCCCCAGTCCAAACCCATCCTTTCCATCCTTCAAAAAAACCCACCCTACTAAAAATAATTAATTAATTATAATTTTGCCTATTTAACTCCGCCTTCCCTCGACACAATCGAAGATTAGCTCTCCTAATAACACCCGTTAGCTCTCCTAACTCCGAACCCTCCAACGTCTTAATCTCAGTACACACAGTCGCCGGATGAAAACTCTGGCGGTGGGTGTATCGTCTCTGTAATCCGCCGAAGTCCGTCCAAATTTGTGCATCATTTAGTGCCCTCCTCCACCGCAATTTCATTGGACTACGTTTATATATATATATATATATATATATATTATATTCCACAGCCCTCGTACGTAATTCATCACATTCATTCGTACATTGCCGCACTTTCTTCATTCTCTTCCCAACCCACAAAACCTCCAAGAAAGTCTGCACTTTCTTCTTCGGCAGCAATGGCCAATCGTCAACTGTTTCTTTCTCTCCTCTCTCTCTGTCTTCTTTTCAGTTCAGGTAATTTTTTTTTTCTTTGTTTTGGGTAAGTCAGTTCTGGTAATTTGCTACCATGGCAACACAATAGTTTTGTTTTAGGGATGAAGGATTAAATTAAATCTTCTACTTATTAAGAAATGAATTTTGATTTTCAACGTAGAAATGAGGGTCAAATGCCTATATTATATAATACATATGGAACTTTCAGAGTTTTGTTAGTTGCTCTGTTTTTCTCTGTCAAACTCATATTTTTGGGTGTGTAATCTTCATTTTATCACTCTTTTTTTCCCTTCAACTATTTTTTTTCCTTCTTATATAACCTTAGTAAAATGTTATTTAGATTTAATTTAAAAATTTAAGTCAATGATTGAAAGTAGTTTTCATTTTTTTATTAAGTTCTCAGCTGCATGCTCTGTTTTTCTCCGAAAAACTGAACTTTTGGGTGTGCAATCTTCATTCTGTTGCTCTGTTTTGTTTTTTCAACTAATATTTTCTATATATATAATCTTAACTCCGTAACGATTGATTACCTTATGTGCATGTGTTTCTTTCTCTTGATCCTCAAGGAAATTTGATATATGTATTTGATTAATGCACTACTAGGACTGGGCAGGAACTTTGCTTAATTATGTTTGGAGAACATTTACTATATGTTTAACACATGCAAGTAGAACTGATGTCATTAGCCTGAGGTCGCTAACGGGTACCACGAGTTCCGCATCTTAGTCAAGTTGAGCGTTTACTAGTTTGAGTTCAAGTCTATTAAAATTGTTAAACTTGATTTGTTTAAAAAATGAGTTTGAGTTTGATACGAACAATTAAACTATTTTTGAGTTAAATTTTATAAATTTTTAATTTTTAAAATTTTATTGTGTCTAACTAACTCGTCCCGATTAATACCTACGTGACTGGCAAACTGATCATTTTTGGTGCGCAATCTTTATTCTGTTGCTCTTTTTTTTTATTGCTTCAACTAATGTTTTCTGGGTAATAATCTTAACTTGGTAGGTGTAATGTCTGCAAAGTTCACTCTCGTCAACCAGTGCAGCTACACAGTATGGCCGGGTATACTCTCCGGCGCCGGAACACCCCAACTCTCCACCACCGGCTTTGCCCTCCAACCCGGCCAATCAAATTCCATACCTGTCCCACCCTCCTGGTCCGGCCGTTTATGGGGTCGCACTCTTTGTAACCAAGACCCCACCGGAAAGTTCACGTGCGTCACCGGCGATTGCGGCTCCGGAACATTAGAATGTGCCGGTGCCGGAGCTGTCCCGCCTGCTACACTGGCCGAGTTCACATTGAATGGTGCAGGAGGTCTCGACTTCTATGACGTGAGCCTAGTGGACGGATACAATCTACCCATGTTAGTGGTCCCACAGGGTGGGTCTGGCGGGAACTGCACCGCCACCGGTTGTGTCGTTGAGCTGAACGGCGCGTGCCCATCAGAACTGAAAGTGACCAACAGTGTTGATGGGGGAGAGATTGTGGCGTGTAAGAGTGCGTGTGAGGCTTTTGGGGATCCGAAGTACTGCTGTAGTGGTGCGTACGCGACGCCTGATACGTGTAAGCCGAGTTCCTACTCGCAGTATTTTAAAAATGCGTGCCCACGCGCTTACAGCTATGCTTACGATGATGGGACCAGTACGTTTACTTGTGCCTCCGCAGATTACATCATCAGCTTCTGCCCGATTCCGGCTGCCAGGTACATTTACCATTCTAACCCTATGAATTTTATATTATAAATTTTTTGACCGTCTTGTTTGGTAAATAACAAATTGTCATACAAAATCATGTAGAAAACTGTTGTTTGAATTTTATTTAAAGATTTAATTTATTATAATTATTAAATTAATTATGAATTTCAAAGTTAATCAGATTTGGTGAATTTTACTTTCGTGAAAAAAAAAATATCATAATATTATTTTTTTACGAATAATAACAGTATGATAATTTTTCTATAATTTTATTCATTGACGTAGATAACATGCTCTCACTTTTGTTGATTACTTGTTTATAGTGCAATAAAGAATGCAAGTAAACAAAATTGTCGCTGTTAATTATCCAAGAAAATTTCTTTTAACTACTCATCGTCCCCTATGTTGATGAAAGAGGTATAGAAGTTCCGGTAAAATAAATTCATTGTTTGTCATTAACGATTTCATCGTTAAAATCGATCTTGATTATGTTATGTTATTAGTCTCTTTTCAATCATTTAAATAATTATATCATTGTCTCATTATTTCAAACTCGGTTTGTGTCCTCCCAAATAGGGCTTCCACGTCTATGTAATTTTATTACAGTGCTTCCCAAATTATAAACTAAGCACCGTCCAAGCCCTCTATTATTGTGCTAAAGACGAATATTATAAATAAATTAATATATTAATTTTCTTCTCTCTCATACTCATATTTTTTTTATTACAGTCAGAAATCATCCGGAGGGCAATTACCGGTGACAAGCAACGTCTCATATTCCTCAAGCGCTACTGCCAATCTCAGCCACACGTCACTTCACTTCATCGCCATTTTAGCGGCGATTTGGCAATTATTGTAGCTGTTCTCAATGCCTGTAACGTTTGCGCTCTCTCTCTCCCTTTCTCACTGCCGCTATTGGGCATTGGTTTCCCCTACTAGGACCTGGGCCTACTTGAGTTTTCCGGAAGAACGGCCCAATGAATGACAACCGGCGGCCTGCATTTTTGCCACCAAATCCGACGTGGAATTTTGATGCTGATTTTTAAATTTTACGAAAATTACAAATTAAAAGAGGAAGAAGCATAAGCAATTAAGCATCATTCTTCACGCCTGACCTGGGAGAGAGGGTTAGACGGCACACTTTTAGAATAACGGGCTTTTTTTTTTGAATATTATTATTTATTCAAACTTTTGTAATATATATAAGAAGTGTGCACCACTCTTACAGGTTTGGGATATAATTTATTTATAATAAATGTCTATTAAATTGAACTGTTGTTTTTTTCTTGTTGATGTGATTTGTGAATTTGTATGTTGAAAGCGTGATTGAAGACAAGTTGCATATTTTTAATCATTGTATTTTATTTTAATTAAAGTAGAAAAATATGATTAGACCCCACTAAACCCTCTCATGCCTCTATGAGGACATAACCATCCTTTTCATCACTCGAAAGAGCGTGACTAGCACAATTGAGTTTTCTTGAACTAGGGTTGAATTTTGTTTGTTTTCTAATTGATAAATAATGTTGATTGTGACGAGATTCAAATTTTCAATAGCCACTTCTCGCTAAAGTATCAATAGTAAAGTGATACTCAAAGGAACAAAGCAACAGGCAAAATGGTGTTAATCTCGAGTTTTTTCATATGGATTTTAGTATAGAATTGTGCGATGCATGACTCTCATAGAATAGGTCGTGTACTTGACAACTTGTAGGATGTATGAAGTATGAACACCCTTGTCACGAAAAATAATAAAGTTTATTAAGTGAGAAGGCGATGGAGATCCATTTGGGCCTCCACCCATTAGCTAAGGTCCAATTCGTCACGTAATGAATCATTTGTATTAATTAAACTCCTAAATAAATATTTGTGTCAAGTTAATCCCTCCATTATACAATCTAACTCAATTTAACTTTTCTATTCATGTTTGCTGTTAACTTTCACGAAAATTTTTGCGTGTACGTGAGTCAAGAATTAAGGTAGTTAAAGACCATAAACTTGGTGTGCATGTGAGATAGTCCGTTAGAATTAGCAAGGAATTTGGATGGAAGAAGTTAAATTGACATAAAAATTAGTTTAAACTTAATTAACACAATTAACATAGTTTAGCGGTTGTATGTGTAATTTATTTTATACAAAAATGTAAGCTTGTAGATCATTATGAACAGACGTTATGAGGTGGGCTTGAAGTTGGTTTGAGAGGATTTGGCCCATGTCATAGACTGAGATCTCTGTGTGAAGAGGCTCAATGGGCTTAGGGAAGGGTATTATCGCTGTGAACTCTTTTGAAACTCAATGAGTCATAGTTTTGACAAGAAGTCCACTAAGAAGGAAAATAAACATAACTAAAATGCGTCTGTTTAAACATGACTACTAAGCATGCAAGTAGCTAAAAAGCGTGGGTCTCATTACCAAAGAATGTTGAATTGGGATGTAGAGAAAATTTTGAATTGATTTAATGCAGTGGGCGAAACTGTCATGTGGTGTGCACACTTAATGATTATTCTTCGGGGAATACGTCTTTAAATTAATTCGAATTAAGGTGACCAGCTCAGAACTTGAAGAAATAGTAAGCGCAATCTTAGTCACCATGTAATAAACAAAAATAAGAGATTGCCACAAAATTAGCTTGTGGGATATACAAGTTGGCTATTTTCAAACAAAATATTAACAAAATGATAGATGACAGTCACTCATTATAAATGTATAATACTTTTATAGTTGATGTACACCGACTAACCCTATCATGCGATGTGTTAAACTCACAAAAAATTCTCGAGATGTGTAGATTACCTCCCTAGCCTTTGAATGTATTTATACAAAGCGAGTATATTCGCATTGAAACCTACAATCAACCTCACTGTTATTAAACCCTATTCCCATAAGGGCTTAGTACTGTTAAGAGTGCAACACAAGGAAGCAAAGTATGTTTAAAAAAAAAAAAACAGAAGTGTCGTGAGGATAACCTCCATGAAATACTGAACAAAAGTCCCATCTTTATCTTTCCTGTGACATCAAAAGCCAAAAGGTCAAGCCCCCATTGGCATTGCACGTTGAGCTCAGCTCTATCCAAGAAAGCAAAAATAGCCTCCACTATACACCTAATAAAGATCAAAAGAGTAGATAAAAAAGCTCAATCTACCATCCATCCCATGCATGGCTACCAGATCAAAAGGTGAAGTTGCATTGTTTTTCTACAATTACACCTGTAGATAATGCAAAATGTTAAAGCAATTCTATCTTAACTTTGCATTCTTTAATCAGCTTTCATGTCTCATATGCAGGTTCTTTGGCATCTCTCTTTCTCTTGCCTTCTTTTTTAAATTAGTTAATGCTATTGCTTCTTTGCTGCAGTCGAGTTGGAGGAAACGACAATGATCTTTTGAAACTTACTGCCTTTGTTATCTTATCACGTAGGTGGGAAAAAGATAATTGTGGTTCTTGTTCTCTTTTTTCTATATTTAGTAATTTCGGCTGCAGTCTTGCTATATGAAGTATAAACCTTGGCATAATGATCTCACTTTTTATCTTACTCTTTCTTGTTTTTAAATTTGAAGGATAGGAAATAAGTGCCAAACACTGGCTTTACGAGCTTGATTTTGACAATTTTTTCCGATCACTTATGATACTTTTTCAGGGTTTTATACTATATTTTAGGTAGAGTTTACTAGCTTGTGGAGTGTACAATGAGCTTTTGGCTCAATAGTACTCTTTACTTTATAAAGGTTTTATTTTTTTGAAATCAAAAGTTCAAACTCTGTTCCCCTTCCCCCCCCCCAAAAAAAAAAAAAACCAACTTGTGGAGTGTACCCCACTTTTTGGATTCACCTACCATTTCTCGGTTTCACATGTCACTTTTTTATTTATTGAATTTATCATTTTTTTTAGGGTAAAACTCATCGGTTTTGAGGTTGTTTTTCTATTTTTGGTAAGGTATCAAGTGAAATTTTGCTATCACACTGTTTTTGTGGTTTGGGTTGAATAGTTGGAGATTTGCGAAGAAAAAAGTGCAACTCGGATAAATTGAGAGTTTAATCCAAATTTAACCAGTATAATAAAAGTCTCCGGATGAACATTGGAACCAAGAAATCAAGAACACAAGATCTAAACAAGGAACGAGTCCAAGAAATTGTTTAGAGGACAATTTTTAAAATTTTTGAATAAAGAATAAGAACAAGTCTCAAATTTTCGAATAGATTGAAGATATTCACAACTTATAAGAGCATCACAAACGAGATTTTCCTAACATTTGGCCACTAGATCCATCATCAATTGGCTGAAAATAACTGGTGAATATTGCTTGGCATGTCATAATCATATGTATATGAAAATATTCGACTACGGAATCAAAAATGCAATGAGTTCGTCCTATACTATATATATTTTTAGTGTCCGACCACATGTTTTCCTCTAATTCAATATAAACTTCAGTATCATCCCAAAAAAAAAAGAATATTTCGGTTCCATAACCTCACTTAACATACCATTTTTTATTTTTGGACATTTTTATATCGATCGTATTCATATCTAGATTCTCAGCTTGCGATGACACTTCATTTAATGGTCATCCATTCATCAAAATGTATGCATCAAATGGACAGCCTCTATAGTCTATATTATTCTCTAGCAGCCTCACTGTCAGGACCAATTTTTGATACTGTGGGTTATGTCATGTTGAGCACTAAAAATACCTTGAGTTCATGTCAACTTTCATGACTCATTAGATAAGATGAGTAAGGGCAAAAAACCTTTTGATGATGGGAGATACAGGCCAAACCGACCATGTTTAAGCCAATCTCTTCTTATTTGTTTCTGGTTTTGTAAGGTACTTACACGCACCGATTGGGGCAATAATACATAACAATCGGATGGCACGCTGCAAGTTGATGACGAGTACTTGGACTACTCTATAGAGTGACCCACGAGTCGGGTAAGACTCGGAGTTTACATGATACAATGAAAGGTACCAAGTTGGATACGACTCAATTGATATTTCAAACCATGTTACCGGTCATTAAATCATGAATCCTACCACGTAAGCTTGTTAATAGATTGGATTCGGCTTATCTAAATTCGAATCCAATTTCAAAACTCGTATCCCAATTAGAGTATTAGGAAAATTTTATTTTCACACTTGGTATCTAAATCTACTAAAAACATATTTATTCTTGGGAAATTTGATGCAATCATAATAACTTAAGGCTGCACGGCAAGACTAAACTCCCCACAATGCTTTCATTTTCTTCTCTCCATAATTAAGACTTGTTTTTAATTTTTTGGCATGTTGATGTAATCAAGTCAAAAACTACACTCTCTTCATAATCATATTGAATCTCTCTCTCTAGATGGCTATATTTCTTCAAAGCTGATGGCTTTAAGCAGTAATTATATTCCAAGAGTGTAATGGAAGAATAAGATCATGAGATCCACCAAATTTCTGGTAAGTAAAAGCAAAATAACTAATCATGGGCCTGCAAGAATCATGGTGGGCTTACGACTTCAAAGCTGCCAAAGCTAAGCTGACAGCCATTGCAGCCTCTCTCTCTCTCTGTTTAAAACAAGACCTTTCAATTGGGATGAAACAATGTGAACTAGCCATCATCATGTATTTTGAGATTCTAAGATATTGGATTGATCGATGAATTCTTAATGACTCCGCACCCTCATTATGAATTATGAATTACGAATCTCGACTGTCATCATAAATTTGTACATGTTTAAGCGATTTGTCGATATGATTGTACAATTGGTCATATTCTAGCTCTAAAGATACTGTAATTGACAAAGAACTTCGAATTTTTTAGTGTTAAGTAAGTTAGTGGTATGATAAGAAAGCTACACATTGGATTTATTAATGCATATACAGACGATCGAAATATAGAGACAGTCTAAGTATGCAATTAGCTTTCAAAAATCATAAGCAGATAAAAGGCAAAACTAAAGCCTTTCACCACTTTGCCTCCTTTCCTTTGTTTGCTTCTGCATCACATTTCTGTCTTTTGTGCTCCTTCGATGTCGTTTCGTTTGGCCAATGAATTTTCTTCCCCTTTCTATGCTAAATTCTTCTTCTTTGTGTTAATAGCACTTTTGATTACTAAAATATTCAATTTGTGTCAAAATTGTCCCTACATAAACGGATCTTTAAGTTTTTTATGTAAGGATCACGTGTTGGGCATGTGATACCGTCTGAAAGAGTGACACATAGTCACTTCCGTCAAAAAACTTAACGAATCGTCTGATTATTTACCAAAGTAATACCAATTGAATACTTTAATGACCAAATTGATAAAATTAAAAGTTTAGGGATCAAACTGACAAAAAATATATACTTTAAAAACCAAAAGTGCTATTAACCCTTCTTTTTAATTGTTCTTTCCCATTTAGGGGTACAATTCAGCCGGTTTGAGAGCTCAATTTAGGCTCATATTCATTTCTAAAACACTCAACATAAGTTCTATCTGAATAACTCACATGCTTAAATTTGATTCAACTATCGAGAGAAAATCGTTCAATTATGGTTGGGTTCAAATAGTAATTTCCGAAAACTTGAGAGCTCAAACCAAGAAATATCCAAGTTCAAATCAAGTCAAAATTTTAGGACATACAGATCAACTCTATTGACTTGCCAAAGTTACACCCCTATCTTCTAATATTAGCCAGCCCTTTTCATAATTAATCAGATAATACAAGCCCTTAGCCTTCAAAAAAAGAAAACATTTTAAGGGAGCAGAAAGCTTGAGAAACAAGCATTCTGCAAACCTTTTCAGAAAGAATGTTTTTACTGTCTGTATGAGTATGACTATAGACTACAGTGGGGTGACCCAAATCTTCAATAAAGATGAAGAGAGATAAATTGAAAAGAGAACACAAAAGAGGGATGATGATGATGCTCATTGAAAAGCAAAAGTTAAAAATGTTATCCTTCTAAAACTTTACACGCCCAAAGATGTTGATGGAAGTACCCATTTTTCAAATGGGAGAAAAAAACAAAGATACTTATAGTCTCCTTATTGATACGTTGCCATTAATTTAAAAATAAATCTTTTTATAGGTCTTCAAAAGTTATAATTAATAGAAAGATTTGTTCAATTAGTACTAAAATATCTTATACAATTAATTGAATGAGTCAGATGAGAAGTTATCTAATACACGACACAGTCCTAAATACCAAGTGTCTGGGTAAGGACGAAAAAAGTTAACCTGAAATAAGAAGAGATTTTCATATAAATTATCCCTCTCCATAAACAACGGAAAAATAAAGAGTACCAAAATTCAAACTACTATTGTATAGAAAAAACATATTGATTTTTTTTTTAAAAAAAAATTAGGTGTTGTAGGATGATGTTGGGGAAAAAATATCGTACCTTTGATAGATGATAATAAAAAGTTTTGAATCAAATGGAAAAATGAATAACAAGGGGACTGCTTGTTCTACAAAACGAACAAACTGTCATTAGCAGGAAAGAGGGTGCGTATTTTGACTCAAGCAGTACCCGGTACTTATAGTGTCGCATGGCACCCTCTCTACTAGGATTTCTACCTTTCTGCTATGTTAGGTGGCACATCTGCATTTTAGCCGAATTCCTCTTCATTTGAGCCCTTGTTTCCTCCAACTTATTATCTTCTTTACTTATTCTTTAGGCCACGTTTGTCACTTGCTCTTACAATTTAGACAACTTTCTTATCGGTTCGCAACCGCCTTTGATTCTTATGGATTTTCATGTTGTCACCTTTAGATAGATCATGAAAAAAACCCTAACTGCCACCTTCGCTCAATCTTGGTAGAAGCTCAGTTCAGTTAATAGCTTCGACCATCTCATTCTAGTACTTCGATTGATTGCTCTCGATCCCTTCAACTGAGCATTATCGGTCCGTGTGTTCTCGCTTCGATAAACTCGTTCTACATTTATGTCTTTGTTACGTGTCTTTGCCACGTGAATCTTTTAATTGGTCAATCATGTGCAACTTTTTTTTGTCCCTTTGGATGAATACTTTTAAAGTGGAGAATTTCTTAGTCGATTTACCTAGTATTTTAATCAAGTAAATTTTTAGTTTATAGTAGATCTATGAATGTTTTACTTGGTTGAAAGAGAAGCAAATGCTAGTTTTAGATATTTGTTGATCCAAATATGTCATGATCAAAAAACAAATTGAATAAGTGTCAATGAATCTATCTATAAGTTTAATAGAAGGAGCCAAGTTAGAAATTAGCTAGTCCTCAACATGACCCTAAATTTGTTTTGTTTGGTACGATGACAATGTAGAAGGATAGAAAATAGAGAAAACATTATATTTTGTAAATAATACCAAAATTGAGAGAAAAAATAGAAGAAAAATTAATTATAAGAATTGAAATATATATTATTTACATTTATATCTCTTAATATAAGCATATTCTATCTATATGTCACATTCGATGTACACATTAATTTTTATATATATGTAGGGTGATAAAATGTGTAACTATACTATTGATTCCTTCCACTTGTCATCTCTACCGAACACAAAAAAAAAAAAAAAAAAAGCAAGTATTTTTATTTTTTATCCCTCTTACCAAACACAACGAATAGAAAGAAAAATTATTCCCTTCAATCGTAGAAAGTATATTAATTTATTTTTCATCATTTTGTCTTTTTATCCACCCTACCAAACACACCATTAGTGAGATTTGTTCATTATAGGCCTCCCTGATTGCAAAAACCATTGCTGTTTATGAAGCAGACAGACATGTCCCCTTGCAAAGTTAAAGCAGCATCAAGGAGTATGGATTGAGCAAAACCATTGAAGAACATGGATAAAAGTTGCACAAAAGTTTATGAGACCATGGCGTGTCTTTAGACAAAAAGATATCTGTCTTAAGATTGAGACAACTGCATAATAAGAGGAAATAATTCAGACATCATCCATGTGGAATTGTTGGTCTCGTACAACTTCCTTTTAAGTTTTACTTCTCTCTCTCTCTCTCTCTCTCTCCTCTTCTCACATGTTCTATACATAGTTTTTTTGGAAATATGTAGATTTCAGATAAGAAAGATATCAAACTCTGCTAAAGTCGTTCTCTGACAGGATACATTCACCTTTCGGTTGGCTTTCTTTGCATAAGAGACTACTAGTATTATTTATCAGAATTGTAAACTCAGATGTCTTGAATTTAATTTTTGATAATTTATTGAAATTATAATATGAAAAATTTATCCTTCATGAATATCTTAATTGTGACGTAGATGACCAGTTTTTGACTAAATAAGGGAAGAAATTAGTCGAAATATGCATAAGTTGACTCAAATTATTCCTAACCGTTAAATTAAAAAAATAATATGAAGCTAAATGAGAATCATTTTCAATTTGTGTTATTAATGTTGACCCATTATTTCACAATTGTTTCTTATTTTGGTTTTTTTTTTTTTGGGAAAGTATTGTTTTTTTATTTTGTTATTTTGATGAGAAAGAAAAGAAGTGAGAACCCTTGTATTTGTTTTTCTTTTTCAGTACATTAGGGAGAAAATGTATTCCAAAATAAGAAACTTTTAGAGAGAGAAAAAAAAAACACACACACACGATATTAAATTAACTTTTTGAGGTGAGGGTCATCACAGTAGCTTGCTGTTGGTTGTCCTCGAGCATTGCACTGCTGCCTCGACGTAGTGAACCCCACCAAAAAATAGTTTAAAAAAGGATAAATTTAATTGACACTTCCGTTATTTAAGTTATTTTAATGACACTCCCTCTAGTTTTGGAAATATCACTGCACAACCCTGTAATTTATATACACGTTTCACAAACGACTCCTGTTGTGTTGTGATAGTTTATTCTCCTATGAATTATCAATTTACTCTTGACCATATAAAATAAGTATAAAATAATAGTAAACATCATTTTAATATTAATTTAATTAAATTAATAAAATATTTCCTAAAACAATATATCAAAACAAAATGTTAATTTTAAAAGATCATATTAATTTGACAAAACTAAATATTAAATTCAAAAAATTGAATGTAAATTTTATAAAATTGAATGACCATTTGGTATTGATTTGATGAGAT
>CAUOFW020005262.1:0-27826 GCA_963454935.2 Ilex paraguariensis
CCACTTTCATTTTTCATACCCAAACATTATCCAATTCATTCTGCTTCGTCATCTTCATCATTCCAGACAAAATTGATGAGACCATAGAAAGAGACTTCTGGAATACTAAATTCAGTATTATCCAGGCCAGAATACCCAAGGTACATAAATGTACACAATTTCAGGCTTTAAAACAAACTTCAGCCTATTAAAGTAATCACATCATATTTTGAACTTAGTCCTCCATCATAAAGCGAAATCAACGCAAAGGGCATCTTCTGTTTATTTCTTTAAAGGACAATTGATAGCAAAGTATAACAAAAGACAAGATGATGTAATTCATCATATGTAAATGGAAATGTAAGGACAGGCTTGCGGATATTCTCCAGCACACTGCAGGGGCACAACCATACAAACACAAACAAAACAAATAGAGAGAGAGATAGAGAGGGTGGAGAGTCTGCTAGGCATACGACGCATACCACTGATCAGATAACGTCGGCCGGATAAACGCATAATAATGACCACCATGCACTCCACCGCTATGTACTAAAACACTATTCAACAAAAGAAGAGAAAACAGTGACAATATGTTCATACTAAAAACTATATAGAGTGAAAACATAATCACAAAGAAATATTATCACTTGTGCATCCCAAAAAAATAATTTGCAGAACTTTTTCATTGACTATTCAATTTCCTCTTTCTTATCTTGCTTGTTTTATCTTTGCTTTTTGGCGTTTCATTTGGGGGGAGGGGGTTACAGCATAGGTTGAAGGACGTTCAATTGTTGCTTTCTTGACTACAGTGTCATGAGGTAGAGTCATGCATAGAGTGTTTGCCTAGTAAACAAATTATTAAAAATAATCAAATGCAAACTCATCCCCAGTCACATTTGTTGAAGCATAAGAGTTCAAATGAAGAAAAGAAATTATATAGTGAAAGCATTTGTAGCCATAAACAAGCATGCATCTATATATTATGACAAACAGCTATAGATGCAAAAGTTTTAAAATGGTCAAGAAAGCTAAACAAACAAGAAAAGAAATTGCCAGCAATGCTAGGGGTGTCAATCGATTCATGTTGTGTCATGATTCAAGTTCATGTCATCCTATTGTCATGTCATTTTCATTTGTGCTCATGACATTTCCATGTATCCAGGAACCAAAAACTTTAATACCATGACTCCATTTTGTCCCAACCTTATCCTCCACAGATATATTCCCATAGATTAAAATCTATTTTGATCCACTCCTAAACAAATCAAATCAAAAACCATTTAATTCATCAAATTCATATAACCCTAGATCAACTTAAAACATCAATCATTTTTTCTTACAATACCATTTAACCGGGTCTTTCATCTTGAAATCAGGTTATTGTTGTTTGACACTAACTGAACTGTTTCTTATCCGTATTAACTGGTTGTGTTCATTTTGACTTCTTATCATGACTGGTTCGTGTCGGATTTAACGTTTCATGTTGGGAATTGACATCCTAAGTGTTAAGTTTATAGGATTAACATAATATTAAAGACAAAGAAAGAGGTTAAAAACTTAATCTAACTCTCATACATCACTTGTATTTATAGTTAACCTATAATAATAAAAATTACATATACACCCTCTTACTATTAACAATTTATACATACTACCCTACTATTCTTAACACTCTCCCTCAAGCTGGACTATATACATCATATAATCCAAGCTTGGAACAAATAGTTGTAAGACGTGTACGACTCAATGCTTTGGTAAACATATCTGCAAGCTGATCTTTAGATTTCACAAATGGAGTTGTAATCTCTCCAGCTACTATCTTGTCCCGAATAAAGTGACAATCAACCTCAATATGCTTGGTTCTCTCGTGAAACACAAGATTGGCAGCGATATGGATAACTGTCTGGTTGTCACAGAACAACTGTAAAGGAAGTTGAACTGAAAACCCAATTTCATGGAGGAAGCGTAGTAGCCAACTCAACTCACTCGTCGTATGTGTCATTGTCCTATACTCAGCCTCAGCACTGAATCTTGCTACCACGGGTTGTTTCTTACTTTTCCATGAGATAACATTCCCTCCTAAAAAAATACAATAATCAGTGGTTGATCTCCGATCAGAAGGAGAGTCAGCCCAATCAGCATCTAAGAAACCTTCTACTCTAAGATGTCCATTAGCTTGATATAACAGTCCAAGTCCAGGAGCTCGTTTGAGATATCGCAGAATACGAGTAACTGCCTCCCAATGTGGTACTCTAAGACATCCCATGAACTGACTTACTATACTAACTGCATAGAAAATATCCGCTCGAATAATAATGAGATAATTATGCTTCCCAACCGATCTATAATACTGACCTAGATTCTCAAATAATGCACCATCATCCATCAATAATTTCTGATTCGAATCCATAGGAACATCAATCGGTCTACCACCCAGCAAACCAGCTTCCTCAAGCATGTCAAGTACATATTGCCTCTGAGATAAACAAATACACTATTTAGATCGAGTCACCTCAATACCCACGAAATACTTGAGTTTTTTCAAATTTTTAGTATGAAATCGATCCTGTAAGAATATTTTTAACTTGGCAATCCCCTCAGAATTATTTCCAGTAATCACAATATCATCTACATAGACCACCAATAGGACATA
Organism: Ilex paraguariensis; assembly: GCA_963454935.2. Lineage (NCBI taxonomy): Eukaryota > Viridiplantae > Streptophyta > Magnoliopsida > Aquifoliales > Aquifoliaceae > Ilex > Ilex paraguariensis. The sequence goes on from CAUOFW020005262.1 coordinate 2,633, forward strand.
TCCAACATCTGTCTGTCTATGAAACACAGAATGATTTGTCTGACATCAAAGAAGACCAAACTCTAAAATTGCATCTGAAAACTTACCAAACCATGCCCTCGGTGACTACTTCAAACCATACAAAGATTTCTTTAACCGACATACACTCTTACTATACTCCCCCTAAGCAGTAAACTCTGGCAGCTGCTCTATGTATACCTCTTCAACCAAGTCACCATGTAAAAAGGCATTCTTGACATCTAACTGAAACAAGGGTCAATCAAGATTAGCAGCCAAAGAAATCAAGATACGAACAGAGAAAATTTTGATAACAGAAGAAAAAGTCTCCTCATAATCAACACGATAAGTCTGAGTAAAGTCCTTTGCAACAAGCCGGTCTTTAAGACGCTCTACAGAACCATCCGGATGAAATTTAACAGTATACACCCAACGACAGCCAACAGTTCGTTTACAAGAAGGTAAAGGAACGAGATTCTAAGTCTCATTATGATGCAAAGCATCCATCTCCACCTCCATAGCTTTCCTCCAACCCGGATTAGATAATGCATCCTATAAATGCTTAGGAATGGATATAGCAGATAATTGAGAAGTAAAACAGGAAAACAAAAGGCAAGGCATCATATGAAACAAAATGAGAAATGGGATGATTAGTAAAACATGAACGAGTACCTTTGCAAAGAGCAATAGATAAAGAATCTAAATTACCTTATGTACCAGGATCAGAAGGCGACAAGAAAGACGGTACAGGCACCTCAGTCGATAGGCGAGGACGGCGAGAGTAAACACGGAGAGGTAAAGTAGATAGTAACACAGTGGGCAACAGAATATCTAAATATGAGGAAAGAGATGGTGATACAGAAGAGGATCCAAAGTCCAGATCCACAGGCTGAGAAGGTGCTAGAAAGTATGAAACAGATTCTTCAAACGTGACGTCGGCACTAGTAAAATATAAGTGCAGAGAAGGACTGTAGCAACAGTACCTCTTCTGCGTGTGAGAATAACCAAGAAATACACATTTGGTAGCTCCAGGGTCAAGTTTGTCAAACCCAGGACCCAAATTGTGAACATAACAGACACAACCAAAAGCCTTAAGAGTCAAGGAAAATATGGACTTACTAAGAAAAATGACAGAATATAGACTTTGTTCATTTAACACTGAGGATGACATACGATTAATAAGATAACAAACAGTAAGAACAACATCACTCTAATAATATCGAGGAATATTCATCTGGAATAACAGGGCACGGGTGACATCCAACAAATGACGGTTCTTGCGTTCAGCAACACCATTTTGTGGAGAGGTGTAAGCACAAGAGGTCTGATAAATAATGTCAGTTTTACTAAGATAAGCTGAAAAATGATCAGATTCATATTCTCGAGCATTATCGAAACGTAAAGTACATATACGACAATCAAAATAAGTTTTTATTTCATTACGAAAAGTCGCAAATATGAAGAATAATTCAGACCGAGCTTTCATAAAAAATAACCAAGTCACACGATAATAGTCATCCACAAATATAACAAAATAAAGATATTTATTAGATGAAATATTCTTGATTGAACCTCATACATCAGAATGGACTAATTCAAATGGACTAGACACACGATTATTGACTCTAGACTGAAATGACATACGGTGATACTTACTAAGTTGACAGGCTTTACAAGGCAAAGACGACACATAACTAAGACTGGAAACTTGGCGCTTCAGATTCTGGAGAAAGAGATGTTCAAGACGACAATGGCATTGAAAAGGAGACAACGAAGTCTGTACTGTTCGGGTAAGTGAATCAAAGTCGAAGTAATATAAGCCACCAACTTCATGTCCCGTATTAATCTTCCTCTTCGTCTTGAGATCCTGAAAGACACAATAAAAGGGATAAAAAGTTACAGAACAATTGAGAGAACGGATTATCTTGCTAATGGAAAGTAAATTAAAAAGAAACTGAAGAACAAATAACACGGAAGATAAGGACACGTCAAGACTCAAGTGAGTAATTCCCAGACCTGAAACTTGAGAACAAGTACCATTAGCAAGAGTAACACTACGTGTGAAAGTAACAGACTGATAAGTAAAAAAAACATCAAACGCACCAGTCATATGGTCAGAGGTGCCAAAGTCTACGATCCAAGGACTGCGAATGGAGGATAATAAACAGGTGGAAAAGCAGTACCTGACTGGGCAAAAGTAACGGTGGAGGGAGATGGAACAACCTGTTACTAGGAAAGGAATTGAGCATACTCTTCTCGTATAATAGTAACCGACCCAGTATCTGGTGGAGCTGACAGAGGTATGGAAGCCGCAACAGAGGTGTCATCCTGATAAGAAACCTAATTCGCCGTACTAGAAGGTTTTTCATGTAAATCCCAACAAAAATCAACAGTATACCCTCCACGACCACAGTGAGTACAAGAACGTGGTCCACTACGACTCCCATGACCACCCGCACGACCACCTCGATGACCATCAATATGGCTACTAGGAACCACAAGAACTGAGCGATCAGTGAAAACACCATGATTGATACCTGAAGTAGACAAAGTAGCACGTTGTATGCAAGAGAAAACCTCAAATAGTGAGGAAAAAGTAGAGCCACCCAAAATCTGAGAACGAATACCCTCATATTCAGGTTTCAAACCTACCAAAAACCTAATAACATTCATGTCCTCATGTTGTTTCTGCCAAACTGCTGCATCAGTAGTAAATGGATGGTAGGTCTTCATCTCCTCACAGACTCCCCGAATGTGAGAGTAATAATTCTCAATACTCAAAGTACTCTATTCTAGTCGAAAATACTCTTTGCATACCTCATAAGCTCGGGTAAAATTGTCTATACCAGAATACATAGTGGCTAAGTGATCCCATATCTCCTTAGCAATGTCAAGGTAGAGCAGAGTAAAACTAATACTAGACTCAATGTTATTCAATAGTAAAGAAATAATCTGAGCATTCTCTTATTCCCACTGATCATACCCAAAAGTGTCTTCCTTGGGTTTAGAATTCACCAAATATTTCTTAAATCCTTTGCCTCGAAGAAAAACTTGAACAGATGAAAACCATAAAGTGTAATTAGTCCCATTAAATTTGACAGAGGTCATGAGACCATTAATAAGAGTCGAAGGAGGCAAAGATGGAGTAAGGGACTTGATATCTTGCTTGGGTTCTATAATAGTGTAGCAAATAGCAAACAAAGTAGCTGTTGCAAGTACCAGGAAAAAAGAAAGTTGTTGGAGAACTGAACCGAAAGAAAAAAAGCAGCTAAAGTACTGAATCGGGCTGGAAAAGTGGGTTAGACCACTGAACCGGACTGGAAAAGTGGGTTAGACCACTAAACCGAACCCCTCCTACTTGCTGGAATGCTGAACCGGGTTGGAAAACATGGCAGAACCACTGAACCGGACCAGTAAGGCTCTCTGGACCACTGAACCGGACCCCTTCTACTTGCTGGAATACTGAATCGGGTTAGAAAACTAGGCTGAACAACTGAACCGGACCAGTAAGGCTCCCTAAACCACTGAACTAGACAGGTTAGGCCCTCTGGACTGCTGAACCGGCCTGAACCGTGATCCAGTCTAAGATGAATCGTGGCTGGACCTGGATTGGACTTAAAAACAATTTAAGTTAGTTTGACCCGATTTGAACTAGATCCAACGCTCAGGTTGGATCCTGTCTTCTTCGCTGATTAGGGTTCCAAAAGGATCCTCTGGTCTGTGACACAGCACACACCACAAGCGACGACAACAGCAAGACCACCACAGCCACCACACACCACAACCACAAAGAGTACTACTCGACGGTGAACCGAAGCCACACCACCACCATAAGCAATCACGCCACCACAACACCACCACCACGAACGACGCAAGTGAGCAATGAACAGAGACCACACCACAACAGTGTTAATATATTTAGGATTTGTGCTCTGATACCATGCTAAGTTTGGAGGATTAACATAATATTAGAGGCAAAGAGAGAGGTTAAAAACTTAACCTAGCTCTCATACATCACTTGTATTTATAGTTAACCTACAATAATAAGAATTACACATACACCCTCTTACTATTAACAATTTACACATACTACCCTACTATTCTTAACACTAAGCAACACCATCTTTCATGTATATTACCAAGATTGACTTGTTTAAAGGTTACTTTTTAAATAATCGCCGAAAGGTGTACCTCCAACATAGGTTCAAGCACTGCCAAATGACACAGCAGCAAGGACAACAGCATATATACAAATATAAATCCCATATGCAATGTAGTAGATCTTCAAGAATGTAAGAGTAGCATCACAACAAACATATAATCCATCGCAACATATCAACAAATGTATTGAAGATCTTGCACTTGTGCTAAAGACATAACTTTTGACAAAAATAAGGGGGGTAAATTAACGGAGCAATAACGTAAACAGATAGGAGAAACCATTAATACAATAGGTGTGCATGATCGAAACCCTAAAAGCCACATGAACAAAAAATCGTTGCAGAATTAGCAAAGACTTGTACAACACTTGCAACAAATAATTTGAAGCACTAAGGGAAGAAAATAGGTGATGGTTCAAAAGATGCTGTCTTCAAGAAAGGGGAGGCTAAATAAAAGGTTACCCACAAAGAGAACAGCATGATCCTGTCTCTCAACCAGAAAGTTGTATTTGATACTGAAAGGTTAAACGTTATTCAAGGGAAAAACATCCTACATTCAGAAACAAAAGTCTAAGAAGTGATAAAAAAGGGAATGCTAAGATGTATATGAAACAAGCAAAAAGCAAACATCATGAGCTTATGTGATGATAAAAGCATCAGGCGGGGATTAATCAACAACTAAGTAAGGGCTGAAGGTCAAGTTGATTTGGTCGTCTGCAATAACTGCAAGCTAACGCATATTTGCATCTATGCAATGACCAATTTTGGTATGTAATCCTATGTGAATAGAGGTAAAACAAAAGAGAGAAGATGAGGGATGACATAATTAAAAATTGATTTAACACAATAAATAGCATATAGAGAGCAAATTTTTAAAATAATGATCCAAGTGACCAACCTAGATCCCAACGAAGGCTGCACTAAATTAACTTTTAAAAAAAAAATGCCTAATGCATAAGAATCATGGTTCAAAGTAGAGGTGGCAAATGGGTGGGTTGGGCTAGTTATGGGTTGGGTTAAATTGAATTGGATTAAAATAAATCCAATCCATTTTTTATTCACATAGTAAATGGGTTATAATGGGTTGGATTTATAACGGATTGAGTTAAACCGATTAACCCATAAAATAATTAAAATTCTTAATAGACACATTAGTACACCAAAATACAAACATACACACAACACTAATACACCAAAACACACACAAACTAATACACTAAAAATATTCACACTAATATATCAAAAATACACACATGTATACTAACACAAAAACTAAAACACATTTAATAAAAAAAATACACATATAACAGGTCAGGTCGATTGTGGGCTATGGGTTGGTCAGTGGGCTGTGGGTCGTGGGTCATGGGCGGTGTATTAGTGTGTGTTTTTTGTGTACTAGTGTGTGTGTTTTTGGTGTACTAGTGTATATATATGTATTTTTTGGTGTAATAGTGTGTATATTTTTTGATATATTAGTATATTTATTTAATTTTATTACTTGTGTTAATTAATAAAAAGATAAATACTCAACCCAATGGGTACCCATTTATAATTCATATTAACTCACTTAATTAAAATGAATCATATTACCCAATCTATTTAGAACTCATATTAATTAATATAGGTATCCAACCCATTTATTTATGAACGGGTTAGACGGATTAATGGGTAATAGGTTAAGATTACCACCTCTAATTCAAAGTATCGGTCGTCCGATACAACTCGGCGTCTCGGCCGAGTAATATCCACCTCAGCCGCCTCTAATCCAATACTAAAACCTGTTACAAGAATATAGCGAGACGCAACTGAATCGACAATGACTTATTTACAACCTGGTAGTATCGACCCATCTCGGAGTTGTATCATATGAATCAGATGAGTCAAAACAGAAACAAATCGATACAGTGACAATCAGTTCTTATGCTCTCAAACAATAGAAAAAAACAAAGAAAAAGGCGGAGAGAAGAAAAAGAAGAGATCCATCTCTATAAAACCTTGGAAATTCACCCGATTCATCATCAAATTGTGCAAATTTTTCAGAAACAAAAACCCTATAACATACCCCAATTTTTCACAAAAATAGAGGAAGGAATTCAAATAATTTTCAAGACAACCCGTAAAATCAATACCCACATAGTGAAGATGACTACAAAGAGTCCTCTTCTCCTCTTATTTTTCTTCTTCTTCTCCTTCATTGTAAGATTGAAATCCACAAAACTCGTCGTCATCATGCAACAACCCATCATCATAGTTTCTTCGCAGCGAGTGTGGCTTATTCGTATAGATTATCGCTTCGCATCTCTCAGCTTGTGGTCTCTCTCCCTCTCTCTCGACGTCAAACAAACTCACAGAGCCAAAGGCCCTACTTTAAATGAGTTGCTAATTTTCTTTTATTTTTTGTAATTTCTTAAAAGTTTCATTTAAGCATTTTTTGGATAAAATGATGTTAAACGTTTTTGTAGGTAAATAGGTAGAGTCTATTTTAAAGCTTATACGTATTGTAATATTATATATATTTTACAACATTATATCTATAATATATATTTGTTTAAGAACTAATCACACGAATTGATATATTTTTTAAGTTTTTTTTCACATACAAGTGGACATATTATCATTAGGCATATATATTTTTCAACCTACAATTATCCATATATTATTTGTAGAAGGATGATGATAAATATTCGCGGTAGCACCCTCATATTTCACTTCACAATGTTTAATGTGCTAGATAATGTATTTTGGACATATCATACATGCATATTGTTGTTTATATTTTTCTATCATTTAAAAAAATTTTAGACCTTTTATCTAGCATTTGTGCGTATCGGCCGATATCATGCCACGTCACTATAACCAATTTGTATCAGTGCCCTCTGAGTTAATTATCAATACCGTGACCTTGTACCACGACAAGTATCCCACCATAGAGGGATTTGTGATGGGTAAGTGGTAAACAATCTTTTTCTTATATCCAAGGGGTTGATTCCCATTTTTCGATAAACATACTTAGAGATAAGGATCAAAATTTTAATTCAAAACGTCTAAAACATTTCCGTTTTCAAGAAGACCAAAACGAATTAGTGATGGGATCGAAATTCCAATGCTTTGAAATATTTTCAAATATTTTGAGGTATTTCATATTTCAGCATGTTTTCACCATTGTTTCATAATGTTTCAAGATGTTTTGGTGTATTTCAACCAATATTTTGGAAATAAATTTTCAATTTTTTAATTCATTTCTATTATATTTTCGAAATTTTTCTGTTTTTCTAGACGACCAAAACAATGCACTGAAAAAAAAATTAGATCCTTACTTAGAACAATCACAAATTGACACTTACCAAAAAAAAGAACAAAGAAAGATACCTATGAAGTGTGTAAAGGTTGCGAACACTCCTATCAGCGTCAGGGGATAAATATTTGCCATCCTCTCTATCAAGGTCAAGTTGTAGGGGGAATTCATAACGATCATTTATCTGCACAATGAAAGAAAGTATTACTACAAAGAGGAGGAATGGCACCTAATGTGTTGATCTGTTTGGTATAGAGAAGGAAAAACAGCATTCAAAAGGTATTTGTTCAGGCCTATAGCTGATCATGGAAATTGAAAAAAAGTATACAAAAATGGAAAAGTTTTCGAGAATTTTTACCAGCACCATCTAGTTCAACTCAAATTGTTTGTTCTTATCGCTCTCTTGTTATAGCCTTGTATTGCCAAGTCATATATTTCCTTTAAAGCTAAATTTGCATAAAGTATACAGACTTCACTTTTACTATTCCATGGGTAATTGGATCTTAGGAAATAAATAGAGGCATGCAAATTGTGTAAACCAGTTATAAGAAAATAGTGGGAATTCATAAAAAAAAAAATTCCAACAACTGACCTTCACCATCGTATCCCGCATGAAATCATATTCAAACCGCTTCAGCTGAAGTTGGAGAACGGGAGGGAAGTCCATAAACAAGACGCCCTTTTTAGCATCCTGAAATCAACATAGCAATCATTTACCTCAGGAACTTTATAGAAAAGGAACAGATACACATTCCCATCATGAAGAATTCAATCAAACCACAGATTCCATCCTCACTCCCCATCTATCTCTAACACATCTTCCATTGGCTAAATTTTACCAACCAAGAAACTACACGTTTGCAATGAATACAAAGTCTGCATTTCACAAGTGATTAAAATGAATACATAAATGTTTGTGTTTAATTTGATTGTCACGTGCACAACAATTCAACTCCGCTACCAAAAAACGGTTTTCTCAAGCCAAAATTGGGTAGTTTTCCTTTATGGCCAACTGAGAGGACAAACTTAGGTAGCTTGCTTTTTAGTCTCTCGAAGCAGTCATTTGGAACATAAAGTTTGAGGCAATAAAAGGGCAATCACACATGATACTGCTGATTATTCATTCGCAACTCTTTCTGTTCAGAAGTGGTCACTGCAACTGCCAGATCAATGATTTTCTTATAAATGAAATTGACAAGGTTCCTTCTTTAATAAACAAAAATGATATGCTTCTAATATGGTTTTAACCAGAACAACAGTGTGTTCACTGGTTCGATATATTCTGCCGTAGTAACTTCAGCAAAGCTTTCTATTCCCTGATTTGGTCAACGAAAAGGAAGTGTCTCTGCAAAGGTTAGGCCAAATGAGAAAAAAGTCAACAATAATCATGGAGTTGTAAGAACCCCAAATTATAGTGACTGAAGAAGATTATGACAGACAAAGGTAGTGGAAAGCTTGACCCTGTAGGATTGAAAGATGAAATAAAGGATCCAGGGTATTTGAAGAAGACAAATGACATTACAAATGGCTACACATTCAATACAAACCGTCACTCCACTAAAAATATTTAATAGATGGAATTTCCAGAGGGCCAACTAATAATAGGTTGCGGTCTCAAATTGAAAATCCAATTATGAAATCACTTATGCGATTAATTGGTTCTGATGAGAAACTATAGAAAAGAAGGATTTGCTGTTGTGGGAGAAGCTTTTAAATATATCACCCAATGTGCCATACTAGCACTGTTTCTTGCTGGATCTAGCAATGACTGCATCACCTAGTGTAGTCAATCACAAGTAGATGGTATTGACTGCCACCTCTACCAAATCAGTTTGCTAATCTCATCCAGCTGAGATTGATTTTGCCACCCTAACCAGATGAAATTTGCAGTTGTCCAGCTCTAAAAGAAGTGAAAACAGAGTCTTGGCACCTTTGGGCCATTTATTCACTTATATGTTCTCTGTGTGCTTCATAAAAGCACACCCTCTTTTGATTATTTGGTTTGGGACGGGCAAATCATGGGTACTGAATATCTTAAAAGCCCGTCATTTTCCAATTTTGAAAGAATTCCTACCAAGATGATGGATCCTACCTTTGTAAATCATTACAGTACAATAATACCTCAAATCTCAAATTGCTTTGAATCCACAGAATCAACAATGATTGGTTTAACAACTGAGAGCACAATGCAACAACCCAGTAGGGGTCTCACAACCAATGGTACCAAACCAAAACACTTCCACCTCAGTTATCATGTATAAACAGCAACTGACCTGCAAACCATGATCCTCAGCATGATATTTGTTGTCGCCCTCAAGACGTTCAACTTCCACATACTTGTCAAATGAAGCATAAACATCTCGACATCCTTTAACGTCGAGCTGAAGGTCTGCAATACAATATAAAATTTAATTAGTTGATGCACTGACATTAACCATGGAAGAACAATGTAGTTCATATGGTGCATACCATAAAATGATTCTTTTCTAGTAGATTTGAAGTCCACATTGATACATTCAATGTAGTTCATATGGTGCCCTTCAAATAACTTCTGTATTGTCCCTTCTACAACAGTTCCCTGAACAAGTAAGAACTATTATCAGATCTGGAACAAAAGGAATATTGAAGGATGCAGCTGTTAAACCATACCTTCATCTTATCTTCAAGCTTTTCACACAAAACTCTATTAAGTTCTTGCACATCATGCTGCATGAAAGAATCATATGTGTCCCATCCAAAAGATTTGGTCAAATCTTTTGTTGCAACACTGGTGTCATTATACTGAAGCTTGTAAAATAAACTCTGAAGAGCCAAAGGAATGCTTCCTGTGGGATTATCATTCTCCGTTGTTGGCATGTGATACACAGCCTGACATAGATGTGTCAAACTTAGATGTTTACTTCTAGGTAAATCAATTACACAAATCATGGACTTAAAAAGAACAATAAAAGCCACATTATTAACCTTTCTGAAGTAAGGAATATGGTACAGTGTTTGAAGGAGAGAGTTCATGTAACAAGTTGCTCCTTGATTCTTAAGTCCAACATAACCAGTCTCCTTCTTTGAGTCATATGTCCAATAATCAATGACCTTACGTACAGCAACATCAGCTTCAATAACAACTGTATCATTCACAATATACCCTCTACTGGGATCATAAAGATCACAAAGAGCCATGAAAGACGTAAAGCCCCAATCACTCTCCCTTGCATGGAATTGGTGGTGAGTGTCTGCAAAATTCAGATGACAGAATTGTAAGCAACACCAAGTCTGAGAGATGGATGATATGTGAGCAGATTATGCTGGTGAAATGAGAAAGAAGCTCATCCAGTGTTAGACAAATACAGGGCATGTTAACCTCTAAACACGAGTTGAGGAACATAAAAATAAACAAGTTCAAATTCCTTATCAAACTCAGCTTAACTTTGATCCAACCAGTCATCAAATTTTCTATTAGTAAGCTTCTCATACCACGGGGACGTTGCTAGGTGCAACGGCAAAACTCTGTTATAGAACATGTGAGAATGGCTTGTGTTTGAAAGCAGCCACTTTGGGTGAATAATATCAACTGTTCTAAAATGAGACTAATCAACAGAGAATAACCATTTTTTTAAGCTACAGCAGTCTCCCTCATCAGTGTCCACTGTCCAATACACCCCGCACAAGACTAATGGAATCAGTGTTAAGAATTGATCAAAATAACTTTCTCCTTCACCCTATTGCACCATTTAGCATAACCAAATAAGCAATTTGCTCTCAATCTTCAGACCCAGATAAATTTGTTGGTGTGAGATTTTAAGATAGGCACACGGTATCTTGCAATAATAATTGTGTAAGTTAACTAATTTGCCTCCTCTTTGACGTGAGTTTATATGTATGTTAGTACAGTATAAACAAAGAGTTTCCATAGTACAGTATAAACAAAGAGTTTCCTTTCTTTTTCTTATTTGTTCCACTTCTGCTCTTTCGGTTAACACTTATCATCCTTTTGACTAAAGATTAATTTGATGTCTGGATATATGGGAGAGAGGCGAAAACCAATCACTTCAAGAATTAATATTTTTTAACAGAAATAAGTTTTGTCACAGAAGGGTAATCATTACAAACATTATTACCACAAAATGAATCCACTTCAAGAGCCGCTAAAGAGAATTTTCTTCCATCTAGAGGAGAAATTCATTGGGCACTTTAAGTACACATTCTAATTTTTTTTCTATTTAACCAATTACAATAAAATATAGACGAGTTCTCGCATAAAATAAAAGTCAATTGCGAGCACTTTCACTTTCAAATTAACAATATAAAATTAAAAATTCATAAATAAGAATATCAAGGTCAACTGCAGAAACCTTAATACAATAAAAACAACAAAACAATTGAAGTAAGAAATTTATAGGGAAGGCACAAGTAAAAAATGTGTGTATAATTTTTAGAATATATAAATGTATATATGTAATTTTTAAAAAAAAATTGAGGGTGGGCATAACCATATAAGCATAAGCTGCGTAGGATATACCCTTTCTTATTGTCAATTTGGTATGGATTTGATTAACAACGGCCAAGCTGAATTGGGCGTATCTGCTCCACCCATATGGCAATGTTACCGAATCTGCCACATCTAAATACATTGACATATGTTCCACATTGTTTCCTTTTGGAAAAATAAGCACCCGCCTGCCCAAATCAATGTCAGACAAAAATCAGTCAAATGTACTCAGCAATGCACACATGCTAAATTTGCAAACTAAACCAAGTGGATATGATGCAATTACCATTTATAACCACCAACAGTAAATATGTCGGAGTAAAGCTTCTTGACATTCAACCTAGAAAAATTCTCAATTGTCCACGTAAACCTAGACGCTTGGGGCTCATCAACTGCTTGGTTCTCCACTGTTTTAGCAGTTTCTCTTTGTGCTGCTACTACTATATCAATTATCAAGTTCAATAAAAAGTCACAATACACACAAAACAAATTCAACAACCATCATAAAATCACATTCTAAAGAAGGTTGAGTATAACAATAAACCTTCCATGGGCTGAGGACCTTCCAATGGCAGTGGACCTTCCAAGGGCAGCGGACCCTCAACCAATTCCGTGTGCGGCACCAGCATCTCCTCGTCTTCTTGTTGCTACACACACGCACACACATGTTCAGAAACCTCTGATCCAGCAAACCCTAGCCTTAACCCCTGAATCACAGCCCTAAATTTCTCAACCAGGCCAATTCAATTCCATCATACAATCCAATTCAAACCCTCCCTACTCCCAATCTACTCCAAAACCCTAGTCGATCACAGAACTATAACCAAAACACCAAAAGCCTCACACGTACTTTTACATAATCATACATATAAGTATATATATACATATAGGCATATATACATACATGTAGATATAAAGACTAATACAATGAGAGAGAGAGAGAGAGAAATAGAGACGGGGTAAAATTGAATGTTCCGGCTCAGAATGACTGGAGTACTTACATCCAACGGTTGAGGAGTCATCATAGTCATGGTTGGACGGAGGATTGTCCGATCGACAAATCGGGAGAGAGAGAGAAATAGAAAGAGAAAGAGAGAGAGAGAGAGAGAGAGAGAGAGAGAGAGAGACCTCTCCGGAGAAACTGAGAGGTTAGAGAGAGAAGGCAATGGCTTCTTTTTGGGATTCGACAGCGGTTGGGGATATGTCGGGATTTTTAGTAAAAGAAGAGGGCAATACGAGGAAATAACATGAAAGAATGCTATTGTTTTTAGGGTTAATCTCATTTTGCACCCTTAAAAGATTGTTCGAATCTTAATTTGTACTCTCAAAGATCAAAAATTTCAATTTATACCCTCAAAGATAAAAATTTATATCAATGTGCACCCCCAAAGATCAAAAATCTCAATTTGTACCCTTAAAGATATAAATTTGTATCAATGTGCATCCCCAAAGATAAAAAATCTCAATTTGTACCGTCAAAGATAGAAATTTGTATCAATGTGCACCTAAAATTAAATTAATAAATTATACCTAGATCCCCCATGTTTGTCACTTAATCATTTGAACTCCTTCAAAATTAGAATATTTTTCTTACATCTCATGACGTTTGTGCATGTATAACACATAACCACTTTTCGTTAATATCTATTAATATAATCGTTAAAAAATATGATTTTATTCTAATATAAAATTATAATTTCATATTACCTTTTATTTTGTGGATTCGATATACTCTAAAGTTGAAAATCAATCTTACCATTTGAATGTCTAATAAAATGTAGATATTTATATAAAAGGTAATATGAAAAACATTATATAAATATTTACATTTTATTAGACATTCAAATGGTAAACTAAATTTTGAACTTTAGAGTATATTGAACCTATAAAATAAAGGGTAATATGAAATTATAATTTTTTATTAGGATAAAATTATATTTTTTAACGGTTATATTAATAGATATCAATGAAAATGAGTTATGTGTTATACGTGCACAAATGTCATAAGATGTAGGAGTAATATTCTAAATGTGAAGAGGTCTAAATGATTAACTAACAAATATAAGGGGATTTATGTGTAATTTATTAATTTAGTTTTAGGTGCACATTAATACAAATTTCTATTTTTGAGAGTGTAAATTGAGATTTTTTATTTTTGGAGTACACATTGATATAAATTTCTATCTTTGAGGGTACAAATTGAGATTTTTGATCTTTAGGGGTACACATTGATACAAATTTTTATCTTTGAGAGTATAAATTGAGATTTTTGATCTTTGAGAGTATAAATTAAAATTTGAACAATCTTTCAGAGTACAAAATGAAATTAACCCTTGTTTTTATTGTGACTTAATTTGTGTTCTTTGCCTGCGTGGGTAACCAATCAAAATTCGAAACCTAAGTATTGAAGTTAAAAAGTAAACAGGTGACGTGGCAGATGGTTTGGGTGATTGATGTTCCTTTGGTACGTATGATAGAACGTAGGAATGATAAAAACATATGAGGTAGATATTTTTTATTATTTAAGAAAGAAAAATAGAAATGATACATTTTTCTTTCTTTGTATTTGATAAAATGGATGAAAAATAAAAATGATTAATTTTTTTTTTGTTGATTAAAATTAAGAATGACAATTAAGTCATATAACTCAACTCATTTAACTAATTGTATCGTGTCGAGTTGCGAGCTGACCAGTTTATTTTCGTGTCGTATTTGTGTTGATCTACATAAATTTTGAATAAAAAATTTAACATTAATATTATATTTTCACTTAATTGAATCCATGTTAATATTTTTTCTACAAACTAAAAATTAAATTAAACAAATATAATAATAATAATAAGTAAAAATATATTTTTATATAATAATTATGTCAGTGTTTAATAAATAATTACAAATAATTAATATTTTATGTATATAATACTAATTAAACAAGTTAATTTCATGTTATTATACGAACGGGAAAATAGAGAAAGTGTTTATTTTTAAATAGACGGGTTGATGGTGTCAATTTTGAATTTGACATGTTGAACTGAATATGAGCTTTTTATATTTCTTGTTCGCGTGTCAGGTCATTTTCAAGTTTGTGTCGAATTATGATCAAATTTGTGTCAGGTTCGAGTCGTGTCATCGTATTGAGTCGAAAATTTTCACCTCCAGCTAAGATGGAAAAAATATTTTTTTTTTGTTTTAAATTTTAAATTTTAAAATTTTATTTTTATTTAATTTTTTAAAATATATATATAAATACATATTTTATCATTGTATTTTTATATGAAATTAATATATACATAATATACGTATATATAAATATATATATAGACAAATAAGATACATTTCAATACAAATAATTAATCTTTTTATTCTTTTTTTTTCTGATTTTGGAGAAATTGATTTTTGTAAGTTAGAAGGAAAGTTAATTCATCCACTTTTCTATCTTTCCTATTTTCCTTCCTCACCAAACACGATATTTTATTTATTCTTCCAACTTTTCATCATTTTATTTTTTCATTATACCAAACGGAACATGACTGTGATTAATACTCTCACGTAGTATCACATCCGCTAACAAATTTATAAGTGGATGATGTGAACACCACTCTTTTATATAGGGCGATTTTTTTATTTTTTATTATTGGGTATTCAGGTTTGTGTCAACTATTCTCTCGAACTCAACAGTTGACTACCATGATTTGAGCTAATTTATAGCATAAATGGTTAACTTTGAAGGGATATGAAAATGAACCAGAAATATTTGAATTACTAAAAACTATGATCAATTACTTAACTTGAACCACCCTTAAGGGTTGGATGGTTGTGTTTTTTAACATGAGAAGTAGTTACAAAATTAGAATCCACTTACTTTCATGTGTTAATTATTATTGGATGATGACTTTATGTGATATTGGTGACTTAATATTATAGTTTTATCTGATATTGTGCTTAATTCGTAATTGAAGGCATGATGTAACGTAAACCAATCGTTTTAATTTGGAGTAAGGAGTGAAGATCCCAGAGAGAAAGAGTGAAGAGTGAGGAAAGAAAAGTAACATCAAAAGTTAATAGTTTTAAGAATGATGTTGATGATTATTGAATGAGTCTATTTGAGACTATCGAATAAGTTTATTTAAGTCTGTCTTATTTTATATTACAAATGTGAGGCAATACATGAAAACGATTATTAGGGATCCAAGTTCAATGCAATATATTTAGAAAAAGAGTTGAAGGAACTTGTCCATGACTTAACATCGATAGAATGTTACCTCCAATTCCATGTATGTTCGATAAAGCCAAAGATTTTCCTCACTGATAGGGGTACGTTGATTACCCCTAAGAATTGTACAAGATATTTATCACCTATCATAAAGGTTATTTATATATAGATGTTGTGTAAACACCACTTTGACAAATTTATAATTGAAAATACATTGTATTTTTTTGTGAAATTGAGTTTTTTATTTTATTTCTCAAACTACTCTAACAAAAATTTTGTTAAACTGGGGGTGTCAAAATACGATCCAACCCATTAACACAACATGACACAATACAAAATTCGAGAAATTGACTATTCTTTAAATCATTTGTTTAGTAAACGAGTGAACCCGACACGACACAATTAAAAAATTAACGAATAAGATATGGGTAAAGTCAATAAGAAGAAATACACGACATAAATTATTTATATACTAATTATACATGATTCATATACGATACGAACCCTATATAACACAATTCGTTAAACACAAATTAATAGATAAATTAAGTATGGGTAGAATATTTTTTGACACGAAACCGTATCACTTGACACGATCGACACTTGACAGACCTATGTTAAATAGTTCAATTCACTTTTCTATAAAAACAAGTTTTTATCTACGCTATAATTATTATTTTTAACCAAATGAATAAGATTAATTGAAACTAGTCAAACAATTATATATAAAAATTAATTCAATTCATCAAATAATCAATTATTCAAGTTTAATTTCATCACATAATTATTCGAGTACACTTAGATTTCATCATACTTTTGACAAAATGTGAAGCGAGAGATATAGAAGGATAACAAATATCTAAAAATGCATATTCTAAATGGTTTTGAACTTAGAACACTTAGTGTTTGGATATATTATAATATGTACTCTTAACTATGGCGCTGATTTTACTTTATCACTATACTATTAATTTGAATACATCATAGCACTATTCATTTAACATATTCTATAATTTACAAATTTGCACAAAACAAAAATTTAATGAATTATGCAAACTGTAATAATTTTAATAGTTAATGGTTCAATGTAGTGAAATCAAAGGTCGAGAGGATAAAACAAAACCATTATTATAATTTAAGGTACAAAGTATAATTTTAAGAACTTGAGTGGCAAACAAAATAAAAACATAATTTTAGAAGTTTAATGTATAATTTCTAAAAGTTAGGAGCGGATCTACTACTGAACCCGGGAACATTGACCAAACCTAAATTTTTTATATTATCTTTAAATATATATCAAGAAGCACGATCAGGAAAATTATGTTTTTAAGTAGAAGTGTTGTAGTGTTAAAAAAAAAAAAATTGCGCGATTATGAAAATTTTACACCATAGCCTCTGATGGGAACTTTTTATATGAACCGTTAGATCATGAGCTAACAGTTACCAATCAAAGAAGAAAATAAAATAAATGCAAAAACCTACCAAATTAGGTTTTTAACTAAAAAAGAAAATTTTAATGTGATATTAATTATAATACTCATCATATTTGGAAAGTGTATTTTATATTTTCAAAGCAATTTTAATTCTTATCAAATCTTGTAGACTGATAACCCAATGATGTGGACCGGGTTATACCAATTTTGACGGGTAAGATGGTTAAATCGGAGTGTAGTATAATTTAGACGCATTACAAAAGGTTGTCTGAAGTATGAACCATTCCAGTTCATTGGTTGAAAGGTTTGATAAGATTTGATTTGGAAAATATTATATATACTTTTCCTAATATAATAAAAATTAAAATTAATATCACATTAAAATTTATTTTTTAGTTTTTATATTTATTTATTTATTTATTTTTCTTTGACTAGTAACCGTTAGAACAGATCAATAGTTTACATCAAAAGTTCTCACCAAAGACTATTGATGAGCCCAGATTCAATTGGGTCAGGGCCAACCAACGAAGTAATTCTAAAGGAAAAATTGAAAGGAGGTATACCTAATTAGACTTAATTGTAAAAAAATACATAGAAAAAAATGTTGAATAATTAAGTCATTAATTTTGATACTTATTTGTATCTAAGTATATTATTTAAATTTTATTAATTTTTTGTAACATTTTTGCCCTCCATTAATCCATGTGTATTTAATGCACCACTTTTTTTTGGAAAGTAGTGCATTAAATATCTCATAGTTTTATAGAAGAACTTTAATACATATATATATATATATATACTTGTTTGAATTTCAAAATTTGTATTCATGTATATATAAAAACGTATATGTATATAAATTATATTTTAATGCACGTTGATTTATATATATATATACACCTATATATATACTTATGTATGTATATATGTATATACTTGTTGTTAAATCTCTTATCTAAATTTTGAATTATCTTTTAATGCACCTTGATTCATGTATTTTTTTTTTTTGAAAAATGGTTTTATTAATTATATTTTAATGCGCATTGATTCATGTGTTCTATATATATATATATATACTTATGTATATATGTATATATACTTGTTGTTAAATCTCTTATCTAAATATTGAATTATCTTTTAATGCACCTTAATTCATGCATTTTTTTTTAAAAGTAGTTTTATTTTCAAATTAATTTAATATCCAAATAATATAATAGTGTAACACTAACAGTATAACAGTATAATAATAACAGTGTAACAAGCTATTTACACAAAACATTGTACTATTATATTTTGTAAAACATATAGTTTCATATAATTTCATTCAAAATAGTCAATCTCCGTTTTGAATTTGTTACCATATACACAAAATTACTGAACACTGTTTTTGTTATAGTGTATTTGTTACACTGTTATTGTTACACTATTATATTTTTTGGATATTAAATTAATTTAAAAATAAAACCATTTTCCCAAACAAAAAAAACGCTTGAATCAAGGTGCATTTAATATAATTTGAAAACAAAATCACTTTTAAAAAAAAATACGCATGAATCAAGGTGCATTAAAGATAATTCAAAATTTAAATAAGAGATTTAACAACAAATATATATATATATATGTATTAACATATATATATGAATCAATGTGCATTAAATACGTATTTATAAGTATTAACAAACACACATGAATCAATGTGCATTAAAGATAAGAGATTTTGAATTAAATGACCCTAAAATAGACATTTATGTCTTTGTAACTCAGCTGTGTACTTTTTTCCAAAATATTTTGTTTTATGTATTTTTTGTCAAATAAGTCTAATTAGGTATACCTGTTTCCAAATAACCCAATTCCAAATCAACTAAAAGGCAGGTTAAGCACGATTCATGAATTTGACCTAGTCTAGAATTCAAGGAGTCCAAGAAAATTAGAGCACGTGAGGAGCAATCACTGGGATAACCACACTCGAAGATCAAGACAATCTTTAATTGTACCTATTATTTGCTGTATCTATCCTCCCCGAATAATTAGTACTTTTACCTTCATGTCGCCACCTCACTTAAGGTTTTTATGCCTATAAATTATAAACTCTCTCTACACACTACTCACATAACTATTTTTCTCTCCTAACCACCATACCCCTCTCTCTCTCTCTCTCACTTTATTAATAAAGGTCTCTAGCCACATTGCCGCTTTCGGGATGAAGTAGGTCCCCTTTACCGAACCAATATGCATTTGACCTAATATTTGTCTTTTACTATTAATTGCTTATTTATCGCCTGATGACCCACTCCAAAACTAAGGCTTTAAAGTTGAAGTTATATGATTTTGTGTTCTACATTATAGGATTTTTTTGGCTTGTTGTGTACTTTTGTTTGTTGCTTACTGCAATTTATGTTAATGGGTTTATGATAAAATTTGAAAAAATAGTTTGTCTAATTTACTATAAAAATTTTTAATTTGCACCATCAAAGATCAATTGCTTCAAATTGTACCCTTAATTAAATTAATTAATAGTCATGTGACCCCAACTATAATGTTCGTTGTGATTTTCATTAAATTATCAGTCACGTTAGATATACGTGATGACTTTTGTTAAATTATGACGCTTCCCCTTTTTACGCGTGTGTCTATCCAATAAAATTCATCATGAACGTTATGGTTGAGATTACAATTTTTGTGAAATTGACAGCCATGTGAAATACACGTCATGACTTTTGTTAGATTATCACTCTTCTTCTTTTCATGTACGTCTCACAAGGCTGTCAATTTGATGAAAGGCGCAACAGGCGTTATGATTTGGGTCACATTGCTATCAATTAATTTAATTGAAAGTGCAATTTGAAATAATTGATCTTTAAAGGTGCAAATTGAGAAATTTTTAATCTTTTGGGGTTCAAACTGCCATTTGCCCTAAAAAGTATTTTAAAAGACAATTTGCACCTTAGAGATATTATTTCTAAATTGTTGTAATTAGCCTAAATTTTTTAGTAAAATGTTATAATCGTCCTTTTTTGTTGCTTTTTGTTTAGAAAAGGCTGTATACACTGAGTTCAGGTTTATTTTTGTTTAATAATTTTTTAAGTATCAAATATGATGTAAAAAATATAAAATGTATCATATTATTTTTACCAAAGAGAGAAGAGGGAACTTTGGTGTACACATTTGAAATACCTATAATACATCTCATTTCTTCTTATCTTAATTACTCATATTTACATACAATTTCTCATAATTTATCTCTTATAACTATCATATCTCTCACTTCCGTCTAATTTCACTAAAAAATTAGGGCAAATCTCACTTTACACCTCAAAAGATATTTTGATTCTCAATTTATAGGTTCAAATATTAAAAATCTCGATATACAACCTCAATATTATTAATTGACAGTAATGTAGACTGTTTTTTAGTTTTTCGTTATAAATTAAAGCACGAGAGATACAAACGGTTCGAACATGAAAATAAGAAATGTCAATTGTTACAAATTTTCGTCTGCGATCAATTTGACTATAGTAACCTGTCAAAATACCTTGCAAGGTGATGAAGTTTAATAGCTTCATGTATTGCATCTCATATCGACTCAAAAGGAAAAGTGATTAGGCTATATATGTGATGTGCTTATCATTAACAGTTAAGAGACTTTTTTTGGGGCGAAGCCTCTTAGTAACAAAACCGTGAAAACGTATGAACACCCAAAACAAACAATTTCTTGACAGTTGGACGGATCGTTACATTGACACCATTTTTTTTATATTGAAAATAGTATTTCATTAATCAAATAGAAGTTAACCATATCATGTGCAACTTACATGAGACAACAATAGTCTGTAAATTTACACAAAAATCTATGCTTGAAACACTTACAACTCACGTATTTAAATTTATGACTAAAAAATAAAAAAACAATTTGATATTGATAATATAAATTATAATTTTAAAATTTTAAAAATAAAAAATAAAAATAAAAATATCTTTTGAAACACAAAGTAAGATCAGCCCTAAAAATATAACACATGTCAAACCGTATGCATGCTGTACACTAGTGACAAAATACATACGTTTGTGCATGAATGCCACGTGTACTTTGATAACCATCTGAAACTAGCTTTGCGCAAGGCCACGTACCACGGTCGTGTAAAGTGCAATTCTATTATGCTGAGTTGCGTACGGTCTCCTCCCACCCAAGGAGAATGTGCCCAGTGCACTCAAGGAAAGGGTCTTAATGCTAGTTAAAATATGTTGAATTACTGAAATGCCATCCATCTTCCTTTGTTCCACATTCTTCGTTCCCAATCTATTTAATAAATAAGGGTGCTAGTTAATCCGACACTAAAGCGACACAAAATTAGAGGATTCGAATTTTCATTAAGTTACCTGTTTCATAGACCAATGGATCAAATATGACATAATTAATAAATAATTCAGGTATAAATAAAATCAATAAAAAAAATATATGAAATGACTCATTTATATATTAATTATATACTTTTCGTACACGATACGAATCTGATATGACACGATTCGTTAAATACAAATTAATAAATAATTTGAGTATTGGTGAATTATTTTTTGACATGAATCTGCTAAAATCACGTGTGATCGATAGACCTAATAAGAATTATATATAAAATATGCAACTTTATGAATTAAGATTCTTTCAAATATACTTTTTCTCATTTTTTTTTATTTTTAGTGGACTACTTACCGTAAATCTAAGTATGACCCATTATATTTAAGTGAATCTCTCGCTCATTATAAAAAAAAATTATTAGAAGCAATATGGCTCCTGAATTAGTGGACATTTTATTAAAATTGGTATTTTCTATAAAGAAAGTTTATGTTTCCTTTTCATTTCTTTGCTTCTTGACATACTATTGTAGAACTTGTCAAAGAATTAGATGAATTTTATTTTATCAAGATATTCATAAAAAATATTTTTTTTTATAAATTTTTTATAAATATAATACATTTGATTGAGAGATTTTTTTTCCATCACGAGAAAAATAAGATTCACATTTTATGTGGCTTATGAGTTTACAAGTTAATTTAATCATGAAAGAAAGTTCAAAAATACGATTTCAATGTAAAATAATAAAAAATAATATAATCCGGACATTACATGGTCCAATTAAATTAATTTTTTTTTAATTTTAACTTTTAAGTACGAGTGATAAAATATGACACAATTCGTTAACACAATATAAACATAATATAAAATTAAAAGATTTAACTCAATATAACACGAATCATTACACGTAAATCTATTTTTTGATAGGAATCAGCTTTACTAGACACGAGTGATAGGACTAGGTTTAAGTAACCATTTTTCATCCGAGTTGCTGGCTTGGTGGCAAAACCGTCATTTTGCTTCATATGAAATCCAAAAGTCCAGAAAGACCGAAGAGAGAGAGAGAGAGAGAGAGAGAGATAGACTCATAAGTTAAGAACAAGCTGGCGGTTGGTACACTGAAGCGAAGCATCGAGCAATTGCGACGACAACCGTCGAGACAAGTGCAGGCGAGGCGGCGATGGAGGAGCAGCAGCAGCAAGTGTTGATGCCGCCGGTGAAGAAGACGATCATGAAAGTCTTGGTAGCCATCGACGAGAGTGATGCGAGTTTCTACGCGCTCAAGTGGACACTCGATCGTCTCTTCCTGCGGTCTGCCGTTGCAACGCCGACACCGGAGCCATCCAACCTGGAGGATTCCGACGTGCTCACCGTCGTTCATGTCATCCAGCCATTTCAACACTACATCCTCCCGGCTATACCCCGTTCGTGTTCCTTACTCAGCCCCTGCCCTGCGCGCACACACACACAAGCACGCAGATTCAGCGTATTCTCTCATTCTCTTATTCTTTGGCAGCGGTGCCTGTGTATGTGGATATGGAAGCTTCAAGGAAGGTTCAGGAAGAGAATGTTGCTTCAATACTCTCTCGTGCATTACGGATGTGCAAAGAAAAAATGGTAATTGGAAAGTAATTAAATGACAAGCTGTATCCTTCTTTTTTTACTTTATTATTAAACATCCATTCGCCTGGGTGACCATTCTTATATGTGTTGAGTTATCTGCAGATCAAAGCAGAAACTTTAATTCTTCAAGGAGACCCAAAGGAAATGATTTGCCAAGCTGTAGAGGATATGAATGCTGATCTTCTTGTTGTTGGTAATCGAGGACGAAGCAAGATCAAAAGGTAAACTTCTAAATATCTGGCTAGCATTTGATGGATATCTAAGGCTAAATTCTGGTAGCTGGACATGATAAATTAAAGCGCACTACTTTTGGTACTGATACAAACATGCTCAAACGAAGACATACAAATAGGCCAGTCAATCAATTCATGTCGGGGAAAGCGGGTTTCTGTTATTAATACCCGATTTATTTATTAATTTGTGTTATATCAGGTTCGTGAATTTACTCATATCGGATTCATTTATTAATCGTCTTATTTATGTTAAATTCACATGTTTACGAAACGGGTGATTTAAAGAAGACTCAAACTTTTATTTTTTTGTTATGTTAACAAATTATGTCATATTTTTGTCACTCTTCCGTACAAATATACACTAAACATATAAATAATATGTGTTTTTTTATATCATAACTTTTCTATTATGTCTAAAGGATTATAATTTGTACCAAATCACTTAAACAGAACAGCACTGTTTGGACACTATTATCAAATTTACTTACCCATTTAGGTGTTATTTTTTTTAGTTAATGGTTAGGGGTATTAGAGCCGGTATGCTCGCACCTTAACTAATTTTCTTTTCGGTCTGATTAAAGACAGACCATCTACGTTAGAACTAGAATATTCACGAATGATAAATCTCTCATAGTCAGACTCAAGTGATATCTCCGTACTAAAATTGACCTCAACACCTTTGGCAAATGCAAAAATGTCTAGTCATCGGTCTGATAGCAGAAGATGTTTAAATATGAAAATTTTGAGCAGGGCCAAAATCAAATTTCAAAAGTAGGGGTTCCCTCCTTCACCAGTGATTGCTGGAATAATCCACAAACTTCTGGGTATAAGTTTATAAAAAAAAAAAAAAAAGAAGAGAAAAAGAAGAAAAACTTGAGCAGGGGCTAGGGTTAGCAAAAGTAATTTGTCTTCCTGACTGTTGTTTCTTGTGCTTTTTCATTGCAGGGTCTTGTTGGGTAGTGTAAGTGATTACTGTGCTCACCATGCAAAATATCCAGTCCTCATTGTGAAGCCAGGAAAGGAGTCGTCCCAGAAGTGATGGTCTCCATGTGTTTGTAACATTGTCTGTGAGGAGACTCAAGAACATCTCTTGTATTCTGTGTAATGTAATCCTTGTAAACAGGAGGCAGCTCTAGCTTCATGCAATAAGGGATTTTGAATCCTTACGCTTTTGTGTCTGATAGTAAAATTAAAATATTTTCCGAGCAATGTTATTTATATTTAATTTATTGACTTAATCTGTTAATTTAATTTATTATAACCCTAAAATTGACGATAATAATGTTAGTAGATTAAGTCAAAATTTTAGGTCTGAATAATATAACTTTTATTCCACTCACTAATTTTTAGAAAAAAAAATAAAGTGGCATACTCAATTTACCATTTAAATATTCTTAGGTTTCTTT
>CAUOFW020005263.1:0-27815 GCA_963454935.2 Ilex paraguariensis
ACGTCTCTCTCTCTCTCTCTCTTAACTGGAATCTACTCCACAACACTCTCGGTTGCTTTGCTTTTTCTCTATTCTTCCGTCAGACCTCTCTCTCTCTCTCTCCCCCTTCAAATATCTATGCTGAATCTGAACTCATCCCGGTCCTAATCCGGGTGTTGAAATTCCACCTCCAATTCCCAATGCATCCCGCCACGGTCTCACCACCGCCACCAAACCCACCACCACCACCGACCACAACCCAAACCCTTGACGAAATTACCACACTTCTCTGCCATCTACTCCCCTACTCACTCTCCGTCAAATCATTCTCTACCCGCTGGCAAATCATCCGGTCAAAGCTCGCCACTCTCAAATCCTCCATCTCCGAAATCTCCGACTCTCCCCACTGGTCCGAAAACCCTCTTCTCCAAACCCTCCTCCCCAACCTCCTCTCCACGCTCCACCGCGTCCAGACCCTCTGTGACCAATGTTCCGACCCCTCCTTCAACCCCGGCAAGCTCCTCATGCAGTCTGACCTCGACATGGCCACCGGCTGGCTCTCTAAGCAAATTCAGGACCTCGATTTGCTCCTCCGGTCCGGCGTCCTCCGTCAATCCAATGCCATCGTGCTCTCTCAACCCGGTCCAGGCTCGGCTAAAGAAGATCTGGGGTTCTATATTAAGGACCTCTTCACAAGATTACAGATCGGAGGCATTGAGTTCAAGAAAAAGGCCATGGAGTCTCTGCTTCAACTTCTCTCTGATGATGAAAAATCGGCCAGTTTAGTGGCTAGGGAAGGCAATGTTGGTTATTTGGTTCATCTTCTTGATCTGAATACCCATCCTTCACTAGTAGAACATGCCGTTTCAGCCGTATCGATTTTAGTTTCCGCTAACGATCTGTCCAGAAAATGCGTGTTTGAAGAGGGAGGATTGGGACCGTTATTGAGAATCATCGAGTCAGGTTCAATGGGATTGAAGGAAAAAGCAGCCATGGCCGTCGAAGCCATCACCGCCGATTCTGATAATGCTTGGGCTATCTCAGCCTACGGCGGAGTTTCTATACTCATCGAAGTGTGTAAGTCCGGATCAATTGCAGCACAATCACATGCGGTTGGGGCAATCAGAAATGTATCAACCGTTGAAGATATTAGGGTTTCTTTGGCGGAAGAAGGGGCTATTCCTGTTTTAGTCCAATTGCTTAATTCAGGCACCGCCTTGACTCAAGAAAAATCGGCAAATTGTATTGCAATTCTTGCTTCCTCCGGTGAGAATTTTCGAGAATTAATATTGCTACAAGATAAGGGATTGCAAAGACTATTGCAATTGCTTCATGAGTCGTCGAATTCAGATACGGTAGAACACGTTCTGCGAGCTATCTATTCACTTTCAGCTTCCGAATCAGCTTCTCGGGTTTATTCATCTTCAACTTCGTTTATAATACAATTAGCAGAGATTATAAAGCAAGGAAACATAGTTTTACAGCATATTTCTGCTTCGTTGCTCGCTAATTTATCGATGAGTGATGGCAACAAAGGGCTATTTCTGGATGTATGGGTTCATTACTGAAGCTAATGGAATCAGTCAAGCCTGATGGCATTCAGGAGGTGGTTGCGAATGCATTGGTTTCGCTGTTGCGGTGAGATCCAATCGGAAAGATTTGGTGAGAGATGAGAAGAGTCTGATGAGATTGGTTCAGATGCTTGATCCTAGGAATGAATTGGTTTCCAAAAAGTTTCCGTTGGCGGTGGTATCGGCGGTAATGGGTGGTGGGAGTCAGGGGTGCCGGAAGAAGTTAGTGGCCGCCGGGGCTTATGGGTATTTGCAGAGGTTGACGGAAAGGGAGGTCGCCGGAGCTAAGAAGGCTTTACAGAGACTTTCCGGGAATAGGCTGAAAAGTATTTTCAGCAGGACTTGGAGGGAATAAACTGCAAAGTAACTAACCCCCGCCAACGAAAGGTAATTAATTATCTGGCAAAACAAAATAAAATAATAATCTGAATTGTTTATTTACTAATTAATTATCATGTGGTTGGCTCGTGGAGTAACTTTTTTATTAATTACGCCTGTGTTCTTGTTGGAAAGACAATATTGCCCTTGTATTATAGACATGGCCCCATCACCTGACTTTCTTTACCCAAAAATAGATTGGAACAAATCATTTCATGTATACCCCAATTAATTTTAATTACGGAACTTTTTTCTTGGAAAATGCTTAATTAATCAAATTTATCTGGGTTTTTTTTTATTTGATCTTTTGTGAAGGACCCACCAACCATGATTTCTATATTTTGGTGATGGAATGGAAATTTTTTATCAGACCTAGCATTTACTTGTTGCCTAAAATAACTTTTAAACTAGACTGACCGGATTCTACTGAACAAGAGTGAAGTGGATTTGATGGTCCGAAGTACAATTTGGGATCGAGTCTCACCCGTTAATAGAGGTGCCTATCATAATTCATATTTACTGGCAGATGAGGATTTGTACCCCATTCATATTTCTCTCAATACCATCAATAATAGATTGTTCATCAAGTATTGTTGTTTTTTTTTTTTTTTTTTTTTTTTTTGGGGGGGGGGGGGGGGGGGGTTTCTCATTTTAGTGATCTACAGCCTACCCTAGAGGTAAGAAACAAGTAGGTGGTTCATGGTTGAAGTAAGTTCAGTGTGTAGAGTGAAAGTTCCAACTATGACATTGTTGCTCCAAAAATTGTTATCTATAGAACAACTTGATCAGCTACCCTACCGCTGGATCATCCTAGTGTATGATTTTTGGGGGACTGGTTATGTTTCAATTAATGTAGTATTGCTATTAGTCCAACCTCTCAGCTTGGCATTGATGGAATTGTTATCTCTACTTCCTGAAGTTATTGAATGCCTCTTTGGGTAGGTATAACATTGATAGATTGTGACATGGAGTAGATGTCACATGATGCTCATGAAAATTTATTCATTTTGTTCAATTTTTATTTGTGCTGACATTGGTTGTCTTGTGATTTTACGCAGGAGGTCGTTTGGATTTTTCTAACTGTCAAAGTTGAAACTACTGTCCTGTGCAAGAAACGAACAAATCCCACACCTGGTATACCCAAGGTTCTGGCTTATTCTATATTATTCTGAAACGTAAAAATTATTTATTGAAAATTATATGACAACACCATGGATGCGGTTTTTGTGGAGTATCCTTGTTTTCCTCTTCTTTTGTTAGTCGCAAATTGGTTGACTCTGAAGCTACAAGAGAGTGATGCTTGTTGTGTCCTCTTTTGTTTTTTTAAAATTTTTTAGAATCTTTGTTTGATAATGTAAATCCCAGACTGTTTGTCTTCTTTGTAATGGCCAAGCTCTAATTAGAAAGTGCTTATTTGATTTGGTATGCTTTCTGAATTGGATTTGGTCTTCTTGTTGTGATGAAACTATGTGAATACATGTCTATTATTCTTTGAGCACTACTATAGGGATCTAATTTGGGGACCTAATTCAATTCAGCCAATGAATTAATTGTAAGTTTCCATATTAGATGGAACCAACTTTCAATCCAATAGTTGCATTGGATTATGTCCCGAGAGGTTCCTAAATTAGGTTCAAATAACATTTTCGTTATTCTTTATTTCTGAGGTTCATTTAATGGATCCTAAGAATGGGAATCTATGGGCTCTTTAGATGGTGATGTTGAATGCTTAATTGTTAGAAATTGTTGATTTATAGGGGGTTGGTTAGTACAATAAAAGATGAAAATAGAATGATCAAGGTTTGGGATGTTTAAGGTTTTTTGTTTTTCTTTTTTCCCATGCATTCTAGCAGATGATGGGAATTGATACTAGTAATAAAAGTGTTTTGAGTATTGAGCTGGCTGGGCCCTTTCTTAAGACAGGTGATAGTTGGTGGGTCCTGGCCATTCCTGATGATAATAGATAGATGAGAACAGTGATCAACAAGCTCAAGTTAGCTTGACTTGTACATGTCCTTGAGCTCTGGACACCATGCTATAGCCTATTATGGACTTTCAGATATAGCACTTCTAGTAATGGACCCAGTAATAGACGGTCATGATTTTCGGGTTTTGTAACAGGGGACCATATGTTCATGCGACTTTGCGAAAAGAAAGAAAAAGGATAGAGGAAGCATTGGCGTAGATATATGGGGAAGAAAGGGAACCGTAAAAGAGTGGGGAAGGGTGTAAAGGTCCAGTGTTAGATTAGATATGTGTAATCGTGTGGGTCATAGTCACATGCCTAGCACCCACTTCCTCCCCCCCCCCCCCCCCCCCCCCCGGGGGGCCGGGGGTGTTAGGTACACTACCAAAATGCATTTGATGCAAGGTAAAGAAAAATTCTGATACTTTTGTGGCCATATGTCTTGTGATATCCCTTTAAAGAAACTGTATAAACAAGCTGTAAAGTTTCACACCTCTCGTGTCATTTTCTCAGAATTGTTCCTCGCTTTTGTATTTCTTCCCCATTGAACTTGATAGTTACAATGATAATTATCTTAAACGTCGAGGATCCAACTCCAATACTTTTTCTCTTTTAAGTTATTCCTTTGAAGCTTCTCTGAAATTTCTTGTTTTCTTTGCAAAAACAACCCTTCAGAAAATGGCAGAGGACAAAGTTATGTATATCAACTGTAGATTGTAGCCTTCACTCAAATAACTTGTTCTTTAATCCCTTTTCCTGCTGGGGCAGCTCGTCGTTCATTGCATCTTAATGTTGTGCATGGTTCGAGGTAGCATTATGGATTATGGTCATCCATCAAAGGGTACTTGAGATGCATCGAATCTGGCGTCATAAGAGTTGTATTTGAATGATATGCACGAAATGATAGAGAGAATCAATAAACACGACATGAGATTTAAATAATATTGTGAAGTCGCGATAAAATCTCAGTTGATTCGATAACAATGTCTCGTAAGATTAGGGTTGCATCGAATGATTCTGCTGAGGCGGGTGAGATTTGGGGTTTATACATAATGTGGAATTGTATTGGAGCAAAAATTATTGAGTCAGAATACTATTAGACCGAATCGTACAAAATCGAAATCATCTAATACTAAACTATAACATGGTAGGTCCCCATAATCCTCCTAACTTGTTTATTTAATTTTGGTGTAAATGGTTTATTTTCGATCGAATTAAAGAAAAGATTAGTTGATGTATGTATATGTTCGTCCGTAAAAAAAAATAAATAAAAAAATTTAGGTATATGCCTAAGGTCACTTCCTTCCAAAAAGTAGCACGTAGCATGAATGCTGGAATCAAGCAGCCATGATGATATACAATTGATCATATTTTGGCTGCTAAACAGAGTAGAAGTGGGCCACACCCTAATGCAGATGGACCAACCTAGAGCTCACATGCATTAGCAAATCATCATTGTTTATAGACCAAATTGGATTTGTTCTTGAGTACCTCCAGTACTCAAATGAACTCCGCCGTTGGATTCAAGGCAAGCCACCCCCTAACCCTGTTACCATGTGATTGGAGGAAAGAGACATAAAGTGTATTTTCCTTTTGGGGGGAAAGAGAAGCCTTGTTTGTATGTAGACTTTCTTGGTCTCTCTCTCTCTCTCTCTCTCCCCTCAAAGAGAGAGATGTCAAAACCCCAGAAACTGCAATTCAACCACAGCTTTTTCTCTTTTCTGTGTGTGGCCCTTTGCTGTCACAACATACCCATTTTCATTGTCTGAGGCTGAAATGTTTCATTTGAACCTTTGAAATTGAATCTAGATTACTGTTAATTTTTCAATGATAGATCATCCATCTAGTATTGGAGAAGAACGACTTTTATATAATAAATCCTACTTACAGTTTATAACATGGGTCTCTGTCTAGAAGAAAGGTACAAGTTTTGTTTCTTCACCGGGGCTCAAATCACTGATATTACATCTACGATATTTTTATGGAAATTCTATTTTTTATTGTAAGATTTCAATTTAAGATCATTGCAGTTCTCTTTTGGGCGGCTGTTGGTAGTGTTGGCCCAACCTTTAGGTCATTGCCTCGGGCACTCGAATTAGAAGAAAAATTTGGGACATCAAAATAAAATAAACAATTATATATAATTAAAATTTTAGAATATAATTTAAATACTCAATATATTTTAATCATTGAATTAATAATAATTATTAATTTTAAACAAAATTCACTATTTATTTAATGTACTTGGACCTCAAATTAAGTGCAACTAGTATTATTGTAAAAATTTTAGAATTCCTTTCAAAAAAATTTAGGGCTCTAAAATTTAACTTATTTTTTTATCTCACCCGATTTTTATATTATATATGTTATTATTTTGCAGTCTTATTATTAAAATTAATTGTCTATCGTATAATAGATACGAATAATAATTTTAGATTTGCATAAATTAAATTTAAGGTCATTTTTTAATAACTTTGTTTACAAAGTACAAGATGACTATAAAATAGTGAATAGAAATAGTACATTACCTATTTTTTTTATTTAAAAATAGCTCTTTTTCTCTATGATATCTAGCAACTAGGAATAACCTGTGCTTGAAGGTATGATGCAATGTAAGTGAGAAGTGATAAATTTAAGGAGGGAAATTTAATTTGAATGGTTTTAAGAGAGATGTTAATAACCATTATATAAGTCTATTTGAAATCGTCGAATGAGCTTATTAAAATCTGTCATGTTTATATTATAGATGCCTCAATTATTTTAGAACTACTCAATTTGTATAAATTCTTATTTTTATATACATTTAGAAAAAAAAATTATTTTACTAGTCAAACTAATTTTCAATTATATTTCTCTTTTATCTTAAACAAAAAATAGTATGTAGCATTGTATTTGATTTTCGTATTTTACTTCGATTAACACAATTTTTAATTATAAAATTTAAATTTAAAATTTGAGTTACTCAATTACATCTCAAAACAAATAATTTGTAAATAAACATATTTTAATAAATATTTAATATTACTATTATTACTAAATAAATATTTATAAGATCTTATATAACATTTTCGCCTAGACCCAAACTAGGTTGGGCCGGCCCTGCTGGCAACAACAAAAAAGAAAGGGTTCATGTAGCCGTTGTGCTCGCCCGCCAAAACTGTGACACTTCCTTGCCAACCCTAGAATTTTTTTCTCCCCCAGTGCACAAATACATTTGTTTTTTCTTTGTTTGGTCAAAATTAGAGATCATTGTTAAATAAATGTAATCACAAATGAATGATTAAGGTAAGATAGAAAAAAAAAAAGGATGAAATTCATAGAA
This sequence comes from Ilex paraguariensis, assembly GCA_963454935.2. NCBI lineage: Eukaryota > Viridiplantae > Streptophyta > Magnoliopsida > Aquifoliales > Aquifoliaceae > Ilex > Ilex paraguariensis. Next base: position 7,217 of record CAUOFW020005263.1, read on the forward strand.
TTACACGCTTTTGTTTAATAAGTCAAGCCATATGCTTTGCTATGATCTTGTTCTGATGCTGCAGCCACAACTGTTGTTCATGCAAAAAGTTCTGCTGATTCCTGGACCCGTTAAACATTTCTTCATTAGCCAATGCAGTGGAACACGTCGCAAAAGGGTCATTCTCATTTTGCAATGCTAGTGTGGTGTCATTTGTATTCTGAGCTGAGAAGGTTGGAGCTGCTTGAAATGTTGGTGCCGAAGAAAACGTCTCAGCACCTGGAAACACCGCCTGGAAATTGGCAGGAGCAGCGGTGGTGGCAAGGATGTCAGCAGCTGGAAACACTGCCTGGAAATCTGCAGGAGCAGCAGTGGTATTGGTGGTGGTGGCGACAGTTGATGTGGGGGTTAATTCAGGTGTATCCTGTAGAAATGGATTGTAATGTTGTGCTGGCAATGAAGGTTGATTGTATAAACTGTCCAGAGAAAAAGTGTCCAAGACGTTGGGTACATTGGGGGTGGGTTGTGTCTGTGTCGATGGTGTTGCGGCCATTTCATAAAGCACAACCTCCCAACCGGCTTTTGCACTGTCTACCACCACCGTCTCTTGTACCTTGTGTTCTTTTTCCGGCAAGGCCTCAAAACCCTTGACTACATTAGGCAAAGGTTGTGTCAATGGTGCAACGGCCTCTACTAGCTCAAGCTCCCAGTTCTTGGATGATTTTACGTTCAATTTCTTTTGTGTTTGTTCTGGTTTTTGTTCTTGTTCTTCTTGTTGTTCCGGCCATTCTCCCAAAGATACAAGATCGGCCATTGAATTCGACATCGGTAATGACCGAGTAGAACCTGTATCACTCAATCTAAATGCTTCATCAGTTTGTGATTTTTTCTCAAACTGGTCCGAATAGGCTTCCAAATCAATTGAGATAGACGGAGTATGTATCCCACTTTCTGTTGCGCTTATCAGATCCTCCAAAGATGTACATTGTGATCCAAATTCAGAACCCCTCTCTGAATATCCCTCTGTCATCGTTGTTGCCACCGAGAATTCAGATTGCCCTCCATAACTGTCATGTCGCCCAGAGATTGTCCCGGGATTGGGTGGCGCCGGAAGAAGTAAACGTGGGTTTGGAGACCTACCATTCCCTGGAAAAGAAGATTGATCTTTCAAAAACTCTTGCAATGTTTCTATTAGCTCTTCAGATATTGTTTGTACACATGGGTATTCAGAAGTCCTCCCAACACCAATGTTTTTACATAGAGTATAAAAGGCACCAAGCTCTTCGAATTGTTTTGCAGCCTTGACACAAGTTTGAAATGCGTTCACGCAAGATTGGTATTGCAAATGGAAGAAACTATCAAGAAGAAGCGCGAGCCCATCGGAAATGTCTTTGTAAAGATCAAAACTCTCTTGAACAACGGCGAGGAGAGAGATTTGCACCAACCGGTTGGTCTTGGCTGCACCGGTTGGCCTAGTGGCAATGGCTCGTTCAAGCAAACGTTGCCAAAATGAAATTCTATCGAGTAGCATTGCAGGTTTCATGTCACGAACGGGCTCGTTTGGCCTCCGGCTCCGGTGGGATGTCTCCCTCTGCCGGTGTGTATATCTACGTTGGAGTTTCCCGGTGAGAAAACAATCCAAACGCTCATCAAGATAAAGAGCAAATGTTCGAATAAAGGCAGTGAAGTCCCACGGGCTAGTGTTTGAGTCATCACGAAAGCTCGAGAGGTTGAGTATTTTGGCACCTCTTTTCATTGCATGGAGGACTTCTCTAGGGAAATATGGATCACCATTTTGAAATATTCGAAGAACAAGAACCAAGGATTTGAGGGCAACAATCCAATTCCGAGTCCGGCCTATTCTTTTTCCGATGGCTCTTGCACAGGCCGCAGCGTAGACTTTGTTGGATGAGACGAGGTCGAGGACTTCGGCGACATACCGCTCGTCGATTGGAACATCATCGTGGGTGGTGGCTTTGAGCACTGCAACCTCAAGGTTGGAGGAATTGTTGCTTGCAACCTTGGCAAGGCTAATGCTTGTCTGATCCTTCACTGCTCCAATGGCCTTCTGTAGCTTGCTAGGCATTGTTGGTTTTAATTAGTATTCGGAGAAAGCTTGATTTTTCACTCACCCATTGAACCCAATTCTCTTGTTCTGATTGTTTGTCTTCCAAATTTTATTCTTCTTCCTGGTCTTTTTGATCTGTTGTTTGGCTCCAATGCAAGTTATGAATGTTAAGGGTAATGCACGTTTGGAAAGAAGTAACAAGTTCTTGATCTGTGCTTGTTTGTTCACAATATAGAGGTGTTTGATTGAAGGGAAATAAAAGATGTATTTTCTTGGAGATTTTGATTAGAGAGAGAGAGAGAGAGAGAATTGTTTTAGGAGTTAGATTTGTGAATAGATATTCTTCTGAGGAGAAATGAGTTGGGCTGTCCTTGAGTCTCTCATGGCCCCATAGATGGGAGAAAAATAAGCAATTTGTTGACCCAGTCGTTAGAATAGCTTGGAATGTATTAACTGGAGAGACAGATAGTGTTGGTTTATTTTTTATGGAGTCTAGTTTGTATATGTGATCCGGATGATGACCCGACCCGAAATAATGTTGTGTGGTTTTTAATGGAAAATTTTCTGAGGCTTAGTCCATGGAGCGAAGGCTTGGGCCGATAGGCCCAAGCCGTAGCGCTCATGGACAAGCCTCGTGGGGGTTCGGGGGCAACGCCCCCGAGGAAAATTTTTTGGGGCCCGTTATACAGCCCAGTGCGTAGGACATATAAACCCTGTTGTTTTGGTGATTAGGGTTAATTGTGTATGGTACAGCCGCTCTCTGTATTCAACTCTCTCAATAGTGAAATCCCTGCAGCTTCGTGGACGTAGGCAAATTGCCGAACCACGTAAAATCTGTGTCTTGTTCTTTCTTGTTTCTTATTGCTTTATATTCTTGATTTGTTCTTCGATTGTGTGTGTTTGTTAGTGGATTTAAATCGTGAGAAATCTCAACAGATAGAGGGAGAGTTAGTGTGATGTGTCGACTGGTTAAAAAAAGAAAGAAAGGGTAATGTGTGGACTAGCCAACAGGGAAGCCTTACTCGGGCAAGTGCCTGAAAAACACTATAATTAGCCAGGGCAAACTTTGATATGCATGTCAATTGTCTCATACGAGGCGAGTTTGTATCGAATCTTATCAAGTTCGTGTTATTTTTTTTTTGGTCATGAACAAGTTATTGTTAAAAAACAATCTATTTATACTTAATTCGTTTATTAATTTGTGTCTAACGAATCATGTTGTATTCAGCTCGTGTCGTATATAATTGGTATATAAACGAATCGTGTCGTGTATTTCTTTATGTCGTGTTAACGGATCGTGTCATATTTAGATACCCCTAATCTTTGGGTTGAAATGTTCTTAAAGGGTAAATCTTATATCTTAAATTTGTTTCATGCCAAGATATACGCGACTCGTGTTCGATCAATTTATAGCCCCATTTTTTATTGTGTATAAGTCGTGTTTACTGGGCCAATGATGTTGCACTGCTGGACAGATCCACCCTTTTGTTCACAATGATGGAGAACCTAAATGGGCTAGCAAAGTGTTATCTTGGGCTTGGTTTGGGAATTTTGGTTAATGCCTCAAGCCTAGCTTCACTTATAAAAACCCAACGCAAAAAATTCCGTAAATACTTAATTGGAGAACATAATTAATAATTTAATTTAATGTAAATATTGAATTATTTGTAAATTCTAATGTTAAATGAAACCTACTTTTAATCTAACAATGTTAGTTGATTATATTCCATCATTGTAAGCAATGATAGATGATCTAGGAAAGAGGCATGATCGTTGAATCTTTTAATTGTGTCAAATAAGATGGGTTTGTATTTAATTTTAACAGATTTGTGTTAAAAAATATTCTACCTATACCCGACTCGTTTTATTAATTCGTGTTTAATGAAACGTGTCATATTCAGTTCTTGTCGTGTACGAATTGTGTGTAACTAGTATGTAAGTGAATTGTATCGTGTATTTTTTTTGATTGATTTCACTCATACCCGATTTATTTATAAATTGTATATGATCAGATCCACTCGTTTGTAAAACGGATAATTTAAAAAAGACACAAACCCTGTAATCTGGTGTCACGTTAACGGTCCACTCGTTCTGGCATGAATTTGTGAAGTAATTCTTTCAATGTTAAAGTTTATACCCCCCAACTTCCAGCTATTTTCCCAAATACCCACTTAGATATCTAAAGAGTTGATCCCTCTCCCCTCTCTCTCTCTCTCTCTCTCAAGCCTAAATCTTGGGTCTGTTCTAGACCACTCATCATGTCATGTGCTGAGTGTACATCTCAGTAACATTTGTACTATTGTGGGATTTATGATCTTTTCTCCATGTTTGCTTGCTTTGTTTTTGTGATTCTTGTATTCTCTCTCTCTGACCCCTTTCTATGGTTGTTTTACTCTTTGCTTTTGATTTAATGTTTACCTAAACCCTTTCTTTTTTATCTTAGATTGTCTTGTATTGCCACCTGAACATAGAAAACAATCATATACTTTATATCTTTCTTTCCTTTTTTCAATGGTCTTGATATAACTTACGTACACTTCGATAAATTTTTTTTTGTCCGATTAAAGGCCGAAACTAAAGTATTCACGAGGGATAAATTCTTCAAGGTCTGGTCTTAAGCAATTGTCCAAATTCAAACTCAGGACGACTAAACTTACAGCTCGTCTCTATTATCACTTTTACTGTCCTCGGAGTTATATACTAAATTTATTATATATTCACACCAGCCAAATTAATTTTTTTTTTATGACCAAGAATTATTCCAAACATGCATCTTTTGGACTCGTGACTATTATATAAACTCCGGGTGTACGTAATCACACATAAACCACATGCATCATGTTATAAAGAATCTCCAACGAGACTCAAACTTGCGACCTCAAAGTATCACAGAAGTTTTGTCATCCGAAACTATATGAAGGGGGTGAATACAAGTTGATTTTTGTATGCAATGTCCAATCTTTTTTAGTGTACCTCACAAGTGTCTAAAAACTTCCTGTAGCAAAGTCTAAGCTCTGTGAAATGGACAAGAATCTCATAAATACAATGGAAGTAGAGGCAATAATACAGCATGTGAATTGGCAGTATATGTGATAGAGAGGGGACGCAAAAAGAATCTCTGCTGCAACCTGCCGTGAGATTTTTAGAGAGAGAGAGAGAGAGAGAGAGAGCATATCTGACAAAGCAGCACTCCCACCTTCATGTGTGAGTTATTCTACAATGAAGAATCTGCACTACAGACCACAAAGATAAAAATAGAGGAACTAAATAAGTATATGAATTTCATTGTGTTTTTAGTATAGGGTTGGGGGTCTTAGGCACATGGCAGCCACCCCTTAGCAAAAACATAAAATTGAGTCCACTTTTGCAGTACCAAATACACTATGGTTTTTTATTTTTATTACAGTGTATTCAGATTTGTGTCGACTACTTCCTCAAGCTCTAAGACCAATTACCGTAACTCGAATTAGTTTAAAAACATGTCTCATGAGAAACAAGGGTGACTGACTCCCAAAAAATAAAATTGATTGACCCTTAAAGAGTGTGAGAAACACCAAACTTGACATCTTATTTGTAAGAGGACAAACTTGACCACTAAATGATCTATAAGGGTTATACATTATGGTTGTTTGTTAATGAGATTTATCGGATATTAAATCACTAGCAATAATTTTGGGTCCGAATATATTTTGCAATACCAAAAACTGAACATTAGTCGTGCAATATTTATTTTTTAAATAATAATTAATTTAATTATATAATTTAAAATTAAAATGATTAGAGAGACGTAGAGGAAAGAGAAATCAGAATTAGGTGTAGATTAATAAAATTGTTTGACATTGAGGAGTGTTGATTGAATTGTCTGATATTGAAGAGTCGTACAAAGAAAGTAACGTTCTTAAGTAGGACAAAAAAAAATTAGAATGAATTTCGCACTATTAGATCAAAAGTAAAAAAATTGGATCAATATTGATTATCATTATATTTTTATAAATTAAAATTTTAACTTATTAATATTAAATACATAAAGTAAGAAGCACAATAATTAAACAATAAAGTAAGCAGCACAAATGTTTGACTTTTTTTACAACACTAAATTACCATAAAGTATCACCTCCTTGGTAATCACAATCCCATTTCCTACTCTTGATTACCGCAATCCAAAGTAGGCTCATAATTGGTTGCTTTTATGAGTTTAGTATTGTTAGATCATCTTCAACTTGGCTTTCTAAAATAGGTAGTTAAAATATATTTAAATATTATATTTTTTATTTTAACTAATTATTTTTATAAGTTCATTTCAATATACTCTCTATTTTAACTAATTATTTTACTCACATTTCACTAATTTTCAATAATTTAAAAAGAATACATCATATATAGAGAGAGATAGAGAGATAAAGCGATAGAAAATTTAGAGAGGTTAAATGACTCTCCACATTTGGAGAACCAATTGAGTCAAATGAGAAATAGAGAGTAAGTTGGAGAGTGATGATGTTATTAACACGATCGAACAAAGGAATGAATGTAAGGTGTACTAAACAGTTTGATTTAGTTCAATCTAAACTCCAAGGCTTTTGGAAATAAGATCTGGGAATAAGGGTTATCACACAGAGTGTTTATAATAGTTCACCAACTCAAGAGTTTGACTAATCTATTCTCAAAAGAATCTCTTACTCCTAGAAATATATTGATAACTGTGGAGTTTACAGAGATTTTTTTAGTGAAGATACAATTGCTTGTTGTTTTTGTCAAGGATTTTGCCTCTTATTTATAGTTATCCCTGGGCCTAGCTTAATCTGAGGCAAGATCGTTGCCCCTTTCTTGTAACGATCGTCTTTATTGTGCGACAACTGCGGTGGGTGTTGAGACGATTACGAGTCTTACACTTGATAAGTAACTATTGCTACTAAGGGGGTACTTGCTAGGATCTAGCTGTCGTCTGAACAACCTCCCTTGAGACGCAGACACAGGGAACTTGAGATCTAAAGTCAAGGTCTGCAAATAACCTAAATGAACTGAGTTCCTGACCTGAGATAGTATGCCCTACGTTACCAAAACTTAACCTTAGACATATTTGAGGTACCATCAGAAAATATTTTTAGTGTTCGACTAGTTAAAATAACTAAAAGAAAGGAAATAAAGAGTGAGTTGGAGATGCTCTTATTTATCATTAATCAGACATAAACAGTCATTTTGGCTCCAAGTAAACTTGTTAACAGATCGAATTCAAATCAAAATTCAAACATCCCAATTCCATTTATAATCAAACATCCGGTCCGATTACTAGATCCAATTTGATCTATAATGATATTCCATCATAATTTCAACAAATAACTACACCTCACAAAAAATGCTCAATTACACCAATTATGCACTTACTATTTCGGAGTCTTTTGTATTCCTCAAGCATTTCCTCTTTTAACATATCTTGTCGATACTTAACCAATTATGTCAATAATTGTATGATTTTTTTCAATCAAAGACACTTGGATTGTGAATTTAGCATTCATCATCCAAACAAAAGTGTTGTGTTCAACAAGGATCCTATGTGACTCTTGATATGTACTTTTAATCAACCTTTTTAAATTGTCGTGGCGAAGGACCTCAAACTCAAAGACCTTCAATGCTTTCTTTATCTTTACGTGTAAGACACATTTTCCCTTAGGTCTCTATGCAATGCCGATCATGATTATTGAAGCAAAACTCCACTTAATTAAGCTTTCCTTGCTTATCCATTAAAGGGCATACATATTGTTACATTTCAATTATGAGTTTCTTCTCGACGCCATCGTCTATTATTAGGGACAAAGTACCGTCTCGATTAAGAAAAATATTAAATAGACTTAAAATTTTAATTTAAATTCTTGACTTAATGAATTATTACTATTAAATGGGTAAATAAGTCCCAATAAATACTAAAATTCGTAATTAAATTAATAACAAATATAAAAATCACACCATCAAATTAAATTTTTAAGTCAAATTTTTAAATATGTATAACGCTGCTCCTCGACTAATAATCTTAATGTAAACTAGGAATATGCAGTCACCCGCATTCGATACGAGTAGTCCTAATGTAAATTTGGCACAAACCATGCATTAGATTATATAACGTCTCTTACTAGACTTGAACTGTCACTGGCTTCTACACCATTTTTACTCGACAAGTAGACGCTGGGCAGCAAATTCCCTACTCTAAATTCTGCACACAAAGGAGGGGAGGGAGAAGGAAAAAAAAAGGGTAGTGGAGAGAGAAGGAGGGAAGGTAGTTGAAGATAGAAATAAATACAAGGTGAAAGTTGGAAGAAACAGAAGAGAATATATTAGCTGTTGTTAATTACATACAAAAGATAGAGCAAGTAATTGATTTCTAACAACTCCAACTACTCAAAATAAATACATAACCACCCCATAAAAAAAAGGTACCAAAAAGACCTAAAACAAATAGTAAGAACTCCCTATCCTTCAACCACTCCACACCCTTTTTCCATCTTCAACCAATCCTTAGTCCTTACCCTCCATGCCTTTGTCTTCAGTATCCAGTTGGGAACTCACACTTCCCAAATTCTGCATAGACAAATAAGTTTCTTTTAGACGCAAATAAAAAAAAAAAAAAAAGGAAATAAAGGAAAGAGTCAAGAAGTCGCACACAAAATCTGACTAAAAACAAAAGTCACCCCACAAAAGAAAAAGTGGTTTTCTTTCAACAATTTTTCCATTATCCACCAGCAAAACTCATATTTTACCCTTTCCAATAAGATATTTGGATGGATATCCAACAATTTTTTAGAAATGTCATTTTTTTACCCTTCACAAATACTCTCAATCATGCGTTCTTTAGACTCATGAAATAAACAACGAACGACGTAGCTGACATTAAATTATGTAAGCTACGCACATTGGACATTATCTAATTTTTTTCTTGCTGATATGGGTGAAAATCGAGCCAAACTTCTAGAGCTTTTGGTAGTTGGTTTGGGTTGAGCTCGATTGTTTTGTTTGGATTCTTGTTTAAAGTCGGTCGATTTATTTTATTTTTTTTGTACTTACAAGTCTGAGTTCGAGCAAAAAGTTTAGTCTACTCCTAATTTGTTAATCCCACTGTTAACAAATTAGGAGTGGAAAAAATAAAACATTGGCCAATTTGACTCTACTTCATCTAAAACAGGTCCATACAGTGAAACGTGGTCTTCTCTGACCTGGCGTGCACCAACTTTTCGGTCTCTCTAGACCTGCAGTGCATTTCACTTTGGACCCATAGGATTCCGGCGCACCTTAGCAACCAACTACATTATTTGCTAACATGCGCCTAGGAATCTATGTTTAGCAAATCAAGAACTGAATAAAGTTGTAACATGCGCCCAATTACAAATAAAAAAAACTAGAGCAGGGATAGGATACGTACTAGGCGGCTGAGTGACGATGTACGCGGCCCCACCAAAATAGCAGGTGCCAATCGCACGTGCTTTCTTCTGATAATAGCTGTTGAACGCGAACGAAGCGTGAGCCTCGATTGTGTTAGGATTGTAACACGTGGACCCTGGTTGGATCGGATGGCAATCAGCCCCACCCTCACCACAAGCATAATCTAGTGCCGCTTGCAGCTTAGTCTTTCCCGCATCCCCACTAGCCACACACCATGTCTGTCCCGAGACACTCGTCGACACATTCCCTCCACCGTTGACCGGCGGGGACACCCTTTGACCACCCACCGGAGACGGCTTGTCCCGGTAGTTCTTCAATCCCTCCACTGTAAATGGTATATCATAAACCTTCTCTTCACTAGGGTAGAAGAGACCGTAGTTTCTCTCCGAAGTGGGCCCATTTTTCTCGTTCTCGTTGAAGAGAGCGAAGAGATAAACGGTCAGATCTGCTTTGGGCCTTAATGGGGTCCCACCGCCGTTGAGCACCCGTCGGACCAAGTTGCCGTTATACGCAGCGGCGTTCTCTAAACTGGCTCCGACTTCATTCTCATCACCCTTTGACGGCCAACCAGTCTCCGTTATGACAATGTTGATATCATCGTACTTCAAAGCCGACATTGCCGCGAAAACGGCGTCGATTTGAGCATCAAACAGACTGAAATAACGTAAGCCGTTGCCGGAGTCGACGACGCCTGGGTTTTCACGAAACAGAGCATAGTCCAGAGAGATAACGTCGGCGTTGGATTCGTATGCGAAAAACGGGTAGGCATTGACCATGAGGTACGATCCGGTTTGTCGAAGAAAATCTAGCATTGGTTGGAAAACAGGTTCGAGGAGTTCGGGTCGGAAGGATCCGGATGAGGATGGGTAAGAATTTTGGAGGGCGCTGAGAGCTATAGGTGAAGAGACTTTAATAGTGTTGTGGAGGTTGTACTTGACCAGAGCTTGATGTATGTTTTTCATGGCGGGTAGGAGGAACGTTGTGGTGTTGTGTGGGTCGACGAAGACTTCGTTGCCGACGGCAATGGCTTCGATTTGGGTTGAGGGGTGGTAAACGGCGACGTTTCGCTGGACCCATACGTTGGCGAAGGACTGGCGTTTGGCTGCAGAGAAAAGAAGTTTGTTGGGGAGATCGACGGTGACTTTGATTCCACATCCGGATAGGGCTCTGAGGACAGACGGGTCAGTATCGTAGACCTTGACCCGGTTTAGACCTTGAGATTTCAGAAGCTGAACTACTTTCACTGCTGATGGTAGGTTGTTCGCTATTCGCCCATAGTTCACTCCAATGGAACCTCCATCTGAAAATGCAGCACCTGAGAACACCCAGATAATTATTCTTAGATATCTTATTATCTTAACATTCATTATATAAAATGGTGCGTGTGTGTGTGTGTGTGTGAGAGAGAGAGAGAGAGAGAGAGAGAGGGAGAGGTGTTTTTACCTGCAAATGATAGGATGCAAAGGAGGAAGAGGAATAGAGAAATGGTGAAGCGTTCCATGCTCTCTGTTTCAGGAGAAGCAGAGTAGGAGAGAGAGGAGAGGAGGCTTTTGCTCTGCTTCTAAATTGCAATTTGCAATGGAGTACTTATGAGAGAGTAGGAAAGCGGAGAGACCCGGAGGGTGTTTTATGGAGGAAAGAGAGAGGGGTTGAGAGGATCGAGATGGTGGGGGTGTGGGACCTACGTGTCAGTTCTGGCTAGAAGTCGATGACCATTTTCAGGTACAGTACTCCACGTGGCCCCAGAATTTGCGGGTCCCACCAATCCGACCGTTTTCTATAAGGAGAAAAAAGATTAATTACTTTCACTGATCCTTACAAATATTTCACATCTACACAGTGCTCCGCAACGCAAGTCCATCATCTCTAGTGTATGTGCTCTGATTGGGCCAGGCATTGAGGTTTAGTGGATATGGTGGTGGTGCGTCGTAGTGCATATATCAGAAGTTACTGTTTTTTATTTTAATGGTGGGTGGAGACTTTCTGATTGTTGATTAAAATGGCCCCAGCAGGTGAAATAATAATATGTTTTCCGTTGAGGCATTTAGTCGAACGTTGAGGATACGATAGTCAAATGAATGACAGGATGTGCTTTAGCTTGGCTGTCTGATAATAATGTGAGAGTAAAACACACGTAAAACAGGTAAAATGGTAACGCGGTTAATGCCTGACTTAACAGGGACATGGTATGGGGTGTCAGTGAACAATTGATGTCAACTATGCACCATATCTGAGCTGTTTGTGTCGTCGCTTTGCACAAGAGAGGTAGAGGTTTAGTGGGTTACTGTGGTAGATGCTGTCCATAGATTAAAATATCTAGATTTTGTGAAATTTATTATTTAATTATTTAAATTTTTTAATATTTAAAATATTATTTATAGGCTTATGAGATTTGTATATACCTAATATTTAAATTCTACCATCTACGTTAATATATTTTTTAGTAAATTATATTTACACTTTTTTAAGTTTATAGACATATAATATTTAAACTTCTCAAGTTTTAATATTACACTTAGATAAAAAATACTCTAATCAAATATAGAATATCAAATATTTTAAATTTTAAATTTTACAATCAAAATTCATGTTTTATTGTGTCATTTATTGAAATAAATTTAAAATTTAATTTTTTTTTTTCTTAAAAATTATATTCAGTATACAGTTATACTATTTATTTGAATAAAACTAAAAAACCTAACAAGAGATCAAGCGACAATTGACACAATATCTTTTATCTTTAATTAGGGTAATTTGATCGTTTAATAGGCTTCATAGTTCTGTAATTAATAAAGGTCTAAGTGTAATATTTTAAATTTAAGGGATCCAAGTGTTTTATACTTATAAACTTTAGGGGTCTAAATATAATTTACTTACGAATATACTACTAGAAATTGATGACAGAAGTCTAAATATTACGCTCGTACAAACTTTAGGAGGTTTATATGTAATATTTTAAATGTCAAGAGATCTAAGTGATTAAGCGACAAATATCAAGAGTCTGAGTGTAATTCTTCCTAAATTAAATTACTATCTACGATTTTATTGTGTGTACTCGAGATAGAAATTTTGTATAAATATATCATTATACTATTAAATATTTTTATTTAAGTTTTTTCTTAAGAGGTCGAATAGAATAATCCGGTTAAAACACAATGACCATATGTCTGAAATGCATTGTATGTTTCATAATATGTCTCATTCTTCTAAAATTAATTTATAATCGTAAATTTTAGTTTGAATAATTAATAAAAATAATAAAATTTACATAATTAATATTTCATTGGATTAAAATGGGAAGTATGGTATCAAAGGGGGACATTTCGATTCGGTAGTGGGACTCTAAAATCTATTGCTTCTTATCTACGTTGTATACACCAAATGAAAGGTCTCAACGGTCTATTAGTTGTTGTTAAGGAAATTAATGATACCTGTAATAATACCTTGATTAAGGGATGTCTGCCACGCTTTAAATTTATAAATTGCCGTGAACTAACTATTAATCATTAAAATTATGAAAGCAAACCTAAAAGAAATTATAAGTGGTTTCCTAAAGATTGCATCCAAAACTTGAAATAAAAATTAAACAGTCTCCTTCTGTTTAACAAATTACTATAAATAATTTTTTCTTCCAAACCAACAGAACTCTAAATCACAAATCGATAAATAACACTTTAAGCCTCCTAAGTCGAATCCACCTCTATATCCGCTTCAAGGTTCAAGTTCACATAGTCACTTAAGGCTAAATTCTCTTCGATGCCAAAATCTACAAAATGTTAAAAAAGAGGTGAGCAAAATAGTCTAGTAGAAAAACTTTCTAAAACTTAGACAAAGTTTTCAAAACTGTATAAAAAACAGGTCAGTCTCAATTTATAAAATAAAATATATAACTTTTGAAGTAAAAAGTAGTGACAATTAATAACGATCTCTAGTTTACACCAATTAAACGATGCAGTTGTAAAAGATAAGTCTCATTCAAAAAATCATAAACCATCATAATAATATTTTATGTACGTAGGTTGATAGCATGAATCTATAGTACACTGAATATATTTAGTCCACTCACCACAAACACAAATCATTCAATCAATCTCCGCAAGACTACAACATTTTAAAAAGGGTATATACCGACATATCAATATTAACAAATTTTTCTTAAGAATAGTATACTAGCCTTTTATCTCAAATCTACGATAATAAATAGTTATTTAGCACCTCACAAAGAACCAAAGCCCACTGTGATGATAAAAAACCATCAAATCCCTCAAAGTAGAAAAGCTTCTAATATTTTTAGATATGAATTTGAATGTAATCCACGTTCATCATACCTACCCATATAAGAGATAATGAAGGGATCGATAAATGCTGATCATCATCTGACAATTAGACTTGAACACGTGGCACGTTACATGTGCTGAAAAGAGTTATTTACAATGACTACTATAACCGAGAAAGTTGCTAGGCTATTCGGACCAAGCTAAAGTTGGTCCAGTCGAGCAAAGCAAGTAGCTAGATTATCTAGGTCGACCAGAACAAGTAGCTAGGTTATTTGGCTGAGCAGAGCAAGTAACTAAGCTATTCGGGCCAAGTAGAGCAAGTAGCAAGGCTATTCGGGCCGAGCAGAGCAAAAAGCTAGGTTATCCAGGCCTACTAGAGCAAATAGCTAGGCTATTCGGTTGAGCAAGACAAGTAGCCAAGCTATCCGAGCTGAACAGAGCAAGTAGCTAGGCTATCCGGGCCGAACAGAGTAAATAGCTAGACTATCCGGGCCAAGCAGAGCAAGTAGCTAGGCTATCCCAATCGAGCTAAAATTGGTCTGACCTAGTAGAGGATAAAACTCGACCGAACAAACAACTATGTTATCCCGGCCGAGCAGAGGATGAGATCCGACCAAGTTGTCATCAAATAGCAACTGAACCGATCAGAAAGCTTGGAAAGGAAGTAATGAGCTCGGTCCTCGTCACGACCGAACTGTTTAAAACAGTAACGTGGTGCTAAAAAGATGTCTACAATTCAGACATTCTAGTTAAACGAATAGGCTTAGTAGAAGGAATTGCGCGGGAAAGATCTTAGCAACTTCCTGAATAGAATCACCTGATTAGGGGAAGATGTACCACCTTAAATCAAAAATCATGGAAACCCTAACTGAAAAAAGACTCTATAAAAGCATAAGGAGCCAAAGTGAAAGATACGCTGAACTTTCTTTATTTTCTTACAGTTGTCTTAGTTCTATTACTGATTTAAGCATTGGAGTGTCTTCGATCGAAGCACTTCGATCTTGGACAATTTATTCCTTTTGCAGGAAGCAAATACTAGGAGATCAAGTTCAAAACTCACTCTTATCAGAAACGTTCAATCTTTATTCTTGTAGGAGGTATCCTTAATTTTTACCCCTTATAGATAATTATATATTTTTCATAAAATTCACATAAACCACAATTTGTCATTTCACAATTTTCAAAAGGACGAGTAATCCAATCAAAACATGCAAGATATCATAAAAAGATATATCAAACTTGATCATAATCAAGATATAGTAATTTCATTAAAAACATGTGATTTTTGGATGCAAATTATATAATTTCTCCACAGAACAAACCATTTAGTTGAAAAGACTAAAGTAATTATAAAAATATCATATATATAATAAAGTAAAACGAAGTTTGAATCCAAAAGATAAAGAGAGGTCCAGATCGTTTTGAAACAAAACATAAACATATCCAACAGACAACATAATTCCAACATAAAAGACAGTTCAAATTGATTCAGTATTATTGATCCGACGATCCTAATTAATCTACATTCCAACAATACTCAACTACATTCTTTTATCTCTCCTCATCTCCATTCAAAATATTGAAGAGATTGACTAAGACTCTACTACATTTTTTTTTATCTCTCATTATCCCCATTTAAACTATTGGAGAGTTTGACTTAGACAGTTGTATATTTATATATATCTATCTACGCTAACAATATAGAGGCAATTTTAAATTTTCAAAATTAAAATTAAGACTCTCAATTTAAAAAAAGAGAGAAAGAAGAAACAACTAAGATTTAATTGAAATTTAAATATACGATTTAGATATCATCAAAATTTATCTAATCTAATCCTACCCAAATATTATATATATATAAAAAAAATAAACTAATTATCACCAATGTAAAAAGTGAAGCTAATTTTCATTTTTATAATTAAAAAATGTCAATTATTCACTAACAATCTATTAAATTTATTCAATAAACGATGTTTTAAACATTATCACTAAAATATTAGTATAATAAAACTATTAAACTAAAATCTAAGAGACATAGTAAAAAAATTAAAAATCAATTGGCACATAATAAAGACTATAATCAATACTCGAATAAAAACAAAGATAGTTTTTCATAGAAAAAATAAAATCAAATGAAGATCAATTGAAGGCACTTTCACTTGCAAAAAATTATATATATATATATATATATATATATATATATATATATATATATATATATATATATATCATATTTTTTTATAAAAAATTGTGGATGGGCCCGTGTCCACCCTCGCCCCTTGTAGCTCCGTCAAAGGGATTTAGATCCCCTCCATTACCCCTTCCATCTAATTTCCCTCAATGGTCTATCCAATAAGCGATATCTCAAAAAAAAAAATTCAATGAACAAGATCATTCCAACTAACTGAAGTCCTTAAACATAGTTAACATTATCTTAATGGCAACACAAACAGACGTCAAAAACTTTAGGCTGGCGCTCAAATACAATGCTCAAATCTCAACTTCCTACCAAAGCGATTTCAACTCTGGCGCTCAAAAATATTTGACTCATCCCATTTGCATATCTACTACACTGTAGATATGCAAGTTCTTCTCCTCTTCATTCAGACACTAGAATTTCATCTCGATTTCTGGTGTTTGAGTTTCATTCAACGTCCCAAAGGTTTGTTTAGGACTCCTCTTACTCTTTCAATCCCCAATATATAACGTTCTATTTTCTTAAAAACATAATGAATCACGTGTGTAAGGTGTTTGATCAATGGCCTAAATGATCATTTTCTTTTCAGTTGTATTTTGTATATGCCAATGTGGTTATAACATCACCATAAATAATCATGCATTGCTGGTTTTTTAAGATGTTATTGTTAAGTAGGTTCTTCACATAATAGACTTATGTGTTTTTATAAATAATGAAATACTTCCAGTAGTACATTTACTTGATATTTGATTCATTAACTTCATGATTGTAGATTTATAAGCATCATGGTTACTGAATCTCAAGATAATAATGTCGATGTTCAGCATTCTAAGCCTCATGTGCCAATGATACTTGGGATGGAGTTTGAGTCTGATTGTGAAGCCTATTTGCAATACAATGAGTATGTCGGGACAATGGTTTTAGTGTTCGCAAGGAGTATGTCAATAAAAATAAAGTCCATGGCTATGTGACGTCAAGAAAGTTCACGTGTTATAAGGAAGATCATCGAGAGAAAGACAAACAATATGCCATAGTGAAGAAACCTAGAAAGGAAACTAGAACTGGTTGTTTGGCTCACATGGTTGTTAGCTATCAACCAAATGGAAAATTTATGGTTAGTTCGTTCGAAGCGAAACATAACCATCCTCTTGCTCGTCCATCGGTTGCTCACATATTACCATCACAGAGGAAAATAAATAGGGTTCAAGCACATGATATCGACATAGCAGATGATTCAGGAATATGACCTAAATCTTCTTTTGAGTATGCTAGTCAACAAGCAGGTGGTGTCGAGCTAATTTGGTTTTTACTATCATAGATCTTAAAATTTATCACCTTGACAAAAGGAAAAATGATTTGAGGCGGGGGGAAGCAGGTACCATATTAGATTATTTTGAGAAACAGAGATTAGATGATCCTGCTTTTCACTTTTCGATTCAATAGATGATGATGACTTGATAACAAGCATATTTTGGACTGATGCTAAAATGAAAATTGACTACGATGTTTTGGGGACATTGTGTCATTCGACACAACCTATAAGACAAAAAAAAACTACAGGCCTTTTGCATTGTTTGTTGGAATGAATAATCATAGGCAAATGGTGATTTTTTGGAGCTTCCTTGTTATATGATGAGACTATCGAGTCATTTCAATGGTTATTTGAGAGATTTTTAAGAGCTATGTTTGGGAAACAACCAAAGTCAATCATCATAGATCAAGATCCTGCAATTGCTAAGGCAATTTCACTAGTAATGCCAGAAGATATCATCGGTTATGTATATGGCATTTAGAAAAAAATGCTTGTATACATCTTAACCTTGTCTTCCAAGGTCAAGAATCTTGTAGCAGTGATTTTTGGTAAGATTTTCCACCATTATGAGTATAAGCAGGATTTTTTAATGCTTGATGAAGAGGCTAATCCTTGTGATTACACGTGTTAGAACATTAAATGGACTCACGAGAGATTGACAAGACTGATCACGTGAGGAGGACGTCATCCACCCAGTCATTTAATCCGAGCCGAACAGAATAAAGGGTTTGGCAAGAAGATTAAAGAGTTCGGCTCTCACGCCTAGCTAGCTTATGAATTGTTCAACAAAGCCAGGAAAGTGCTCGACTTGTACCAAGCCAAATTCTCTAGAATGCATGGTTTGTACCAAACTGAGTTTCCAAACAGTTCGACAAACGTTAATCGAGCTCGTCATTTGGAATGCCCGAGCAGTTTGCAGTGGTAGAAGGAAAGTTAAAGACTTGCCTAAAACTTAGGCAATCAGATAAACGAAATCAACGAGATTGAAGATACGATGAGAAATTGTTGGAGAAACATTAGAAACCTTCCAAACTCAAATACTGAATGAAAGAAAAGTGTGTCACCTTGAACCTAAAATCGTGAAAACCCTAAGGGGATAATAATCTATAAAAAGCAGAAGAGACCAAGGTGAAAGGTACGCTGAACTTTCCTTGTTTTCATGCAATTCTTCTCGTTCCATTACTGACTTAAGCATCAGAGTGCTTTCGATCGAAGCACTTCAATCTTGGGTAGTTTGTTCGTTTTCCAGGAAGAAGATTTGGAGATAGTTCAGAATTCTTTTCCAGAAAATTACATCACGAATTGAGTGTTAGGTATTATCAATTTTTTGCCTCTACATTTTGGCGCCGTCTGTGGGAAACCTAGTTTTCTCAACTTTCAGAACAAAAAGATGCAATGTCAAGACTAAGGAGTGCAATTGAATCATCCACAGACAGCTTTGCCTTGGGGAATTCTGATCCTGCGCCTCTTTCCGTCTAATAGCAACATAAGGTTACATACTATCGGAAGGCTCGCCAAAATCCATGAGGATGATGACATATCTTCTACAAGTTTCAAGCCATCGGAGAACCAAATCGAGGATCATGGTAAATCCCTCCGTACCAAGGGGGAGAACCGTTCATTGGCAAAGTTGGTCCAGTCTCTGCAGGGACGACTTGATGCCTATGATAAGCTGTTCAAGAAATCCTATGCCAGGAGCAGGATCTAATTAAAAAAATGAGGAGTTAAGAACCAAGTTGAAAGAGATAACCAGAAAGGAGAAACGAGCGAGAGAGGAGCAGCATCCGAGCCCAAGAAAAAAGTCTAGCAAAACTAAGATTGCCGATGAAGTGTACCTGCAAAAGAAGCCTCGGGTCCAGAAGGAGGACACTTGGAAGCAGTATATCAATGAAGAGCTCAAGAATCGTTTGAAGAGACCTGAGCAGAGTCGGCAAGGGACCTGGCTAGAAGAGCAACAGGGGAGTACGGGGGCGGATTGGAGTCATCCCGTTCACTGCTTGGGTCGAAAAGGCAAGAATCCCGAGCAAGTTCATCGTTCCGAACTTTACTGCTGCCGACAAAAAAAATCGATCCAGCCTCACATATCAGACACTATCGATAACTTATGACTATTCACTGAAGAAACGAGCCTTTGTTTTGCACTATTTTTCCCAGCAGTCTTGAAAAGTCAGCCATGAAATGGTTTGACAATTACCAAAGGGAACAATTGAGGGATGGTCTTAATTGGCCGAGCTGTTCACGGCTCGGTTCATCACCAGCAGAAAACAGCCAAAAGACGTCGGGGCTCTACTTACATTAAAAAAAAAATATACGAAAGCTTGCGCGAGTATGCCCATCACTATTGGGAACTATGAATGAAGTTGAAGTTACAATCCAGAGATAGTTTGTGGCGTCTTTCAAGATTGGGTTACCAAAAGAAAACCCTCTATACCAATCCCTCACAAGAAGACCTGCTATCGATCTAGAAGAATTAATGGCTAGAATTGAAAAATACGCCAAGATGGACGATGACTTAACCAGAGAGGTGGTAAAGGAACATCCGAGCAAAAGACAGTTCTACAGGGACAAGCAAACTGAGCCGAATAGGGAAGTTGGAAGAAGTATGAAAAGGAAGGATACCCCCAAAAGTCCCCTTTTCTTAGGGTAAATACGCTATTTAAAGAGCCGATTTACAAGGTACTGAATCAGATCAAGGAAGGTTGTTCTTCAAGTGGCCGAACAAACTAATGGGCGATCCCTCAAAAAGGAATCCTAACTTTAGGTGCTCCTATCACAGGGACTTTGGCCACATGATTGAGAATTGCCGATCTCTCAAACAATATTTGGAGGGACTTGTCCAAGCTGGACATCTAGTAGAATTCGTTGAAAGCAGGCAAAAAATTGAAGAGGGAAGTGCCGAGCAAAAAGGGAACCAAAATACAACAGTTGGAGTAATTGACGTGATCCATGCTGCCACCAACCCCAGATGTCCACAAACAACTCTGTTCGGGCTTACATTCAGAAAGCGTCCAAAGAAAGAGAAGTATACAAGCTAAGAATGACTCTGAAGTCACCAGCAAAAGAATAAAGATTGAGGATAGAGCCGAAGCGATTTATTTCACCGAGCAGGATTTGGTCGGTGTTCACCAGCCGCACAATGACGCCCTCGTCATCACGCTTCAGATTACAAATTTTGATGAGGAGGGGGTCCTGATCGATCCAGGGAGTTCCTGAGAAATTATGTATACGATCTGTTCGAAAAGCTTGACTTAAAAAGGAAGACCTTAAGCCTTCTAATACACCACTTATTGGCTTTAGTGGTAAGACAGTTCTTCCAAAAAGAAAGATCACCTTGCTTG
>CAUOFW020005264.1:0-27803 GCA_963454935.2 Ilex paraguariensis
GGTCTGTACTGTGTTCAGGCACTGGCTCGGGCAAACTGGAGCAATAACGTACATAGCCTTAAGACCACAGTAAGGACATTGTTGAAATGTCTACTAACGGTTTCACCCGAGCGCAAGAAATTGAACTTAACTGGTCTATTTTTGTCGTCATGACCTAAAATACTTAAAAACATCGTCATCATCTCCTCGACACTTACATGCCTAGTTGGTCGTAACAATCCCACATCACGAACCAGATTACAAAGTACCACAAATGTGTGCCTATCCATCCTAAGTTGGCTTATACACGTCCTGTCACTCTCCCCAATTAGATGGTGCAAGTGTTCAATCTATAACCGAGACCTATTGAAATTTTGAGGAACCTCAGATGTTGTACCATTGTGTTCCATGTCCCATATCATCAACATTATAGATACCACAAGATTAAAGCACCACTACCATCTCCCGAATAGTCTTATGCATAAACATAAGTAATAAACATAATTCATCGGAATGACTGTCCATAGTTACCTAATTCAATGGAAACACAAAAAATCCAATAACTTTGTTGTCACAAAAAATGGATATGTAAACAAAAACAAAAACATATTACAACAGACATTGTTTGGGCAACAAAATAAGATTACACAGGAATATGGTATGCTATTTATGAAATATGTAAAAATAACATCCATCAATGTAAAAATAAAAAATCGTGTAAAAACATTAGTCTACTATCTGACACAAAAGTTTTAACTGCCAACTAACAAAAAAAAAATAGTTAGGCACCTAAAGAGTGCTGCTGAAACCGCTGATTTGAGACACTATTAAGAACATAACAATTGTATTAGAAATACTAAACATACCACAACACAAAGGAGAAAAAGGTATAATGATTCCCTTTTTTGTGCTTCCAAAACTACAAAGATCTCAACAAACATAGAGGATGACCTCGGAGCTATCCAACACAATCTAGCAAAAAAAAAACAACTTATTCAATATAGACAAAGCAACAGGGCAGTGTTAAAATAACTGATCCAAAGATTCAATAGGCTAGTGTACATATACATTGGGGTTTTGATTGTGGAGGTTGAAGATTAGGAAAGGGGGAGAGGTCACAAAGCAAACCTAATAAATCTCACCCCCAAAGAGAGAGAGGTCATTTCTTAATTGTATGGGTAAAAGATTTTTCATGTCAATGACATGGATGTTCTTGAACTCTGATTTTGATCATCTTGCTTGCATGCAGGCTACGATAAGAATTAATCCCTGTTTTGTTGAGAGAAAACAAAATCAAAGAAAAAAGTCGGAACATATTAGGATTTGTTTTTTTCTTTTGTTTGGTAATGTGCAGACATGGAGGCTATAGAGTTGTAACAAGCTCTTCTATTATCGTTTAGATTGAATTAGATTCTTCCTTTGTTCTTTGTCCTTTTGGTTTTCTAAATAAATTCTTTTTTGGTGAAAAGATAGCCTTTTTGTTCTCCTTTGGAAGCTTAAAACTTGGAACTTTCAAACTCTTGTTACAATAATCCATGGCAATTTCTAGTTAACACCCATTTCGATTTCTGGTGAGTTCTTAAATATTAAAAATTCTGATCATCTGTATGATCACTTCTTGTCTTTTTTGACTAAAACTTATTTTCTGATTGTTTGTTCTTGTTTTTGCAGTGATTTTGTCAAACAACTTAGGTGCAAATTAATCTGATAGAGGCAATAATGCTTAGGAATAGATCCAGAGCAGTGACCGACAAACAAGCTATTATGGCTGACAACAGTTGTCTACTTTCTCCAACTCAAAAACTCATTTCATCTTTCTTGGATTCTCCAAAATTTTTCAGTGGGTTTTTGGCAAAGAGTCTCTTTGACGCTACATTGTGAGCCCACATTCAATAGTTCAAGAAAAACATTTCTTTGATTTCAATTATCCAACACAATCCATCAAATGGAGACCGTATGTCACATTGAGCCCACTTCGGAGCATTATGCATCTTAGGCAAGTATTTTAGTTGTTGGATCTGCTAGAAGAAGAAGAGAAAGTGTACGTGGGATGACCTTTGCTCTAGAAATTGGAGTCCCAAACCTTCTCTTTGGTGAGGTTTATTTGAAGGTTGTAGAACTTGTATATATATATACACACACATATAGACTAAGATACATAGACATATGGAGACACATATATGTATATATATATATATATATACACATAAAGATAACGAGATATATATATATATATATATATATATATATATATATATATATATATATATATACACAGATGTATAGAGAGAGACAACGACATATCGACTTTGAGATATATATATATATATATACAGAGAGTGAGAGAGAGAGAGAGAGAAATACCTTGCACTGGGGGACCACTGGCGCCGCTTGCGGGAAGAAGGACCAATGAGAAGAACTGAAGTGAAGAAGACAAAAATAGGTAAGGGTTAAAAACCCTACATTTGGTATTGTACAAGGGTATTCTAGTAATTACAAGCCCAATCCAGCAACTAGGTTAACTAATCCCAAAGTTACCGTGGGATATAATAAAGTGGGTCAGATGGGATAATGGGGGGAAATTACTACGGGTCGAGGAATTGAGCCCAACAAGTATCCCATTCAAAAAAATGTATTCAAACCAAGGATTTGTGGGCCACCGGACAAAAAAACCCAATCCAATTGGGTATATCTCACTTTATCCCCTTTGCCAAACACTCCCCTAGGGGATTAGTTTACAACAATGCCTTACATACTTTTGCCAATGCAGGTAGGGGTGTTCAAATTTTTTATGACCCTCAAATTTTGATCCTATCCTACTCTATCTGACTTTACTAATCGGCTACTCGAAAGAATTAGGCAGGCCAACGGACGATCTTTAGGTATTCCACAAAAAATCGGGTAGAAATACAAAATACCTACAAAATTTTCGTATTCCTACCCTACCCTCAAAGTAGATTATGAATTATAAGTTTTCCCTGTTCAGAGCAAGAATCGGGAGTGTCAGTTACAATAGCTACTCTTAATCATTCCGTCTTTCCTGACTTTAAGAAGGAATGAAGTAAGGGATGACTGAATTAAGTTACTGAGTTCATGAGTCTTCCATGTATTATTTCAGTCCCCGAGATTGAGTTACTGTGTTCATGAGTTGATGAGTCTTGTCTTATTTAAAATCCAAAAATTTAGAAACCCTAATGTTTTATTGATATTTATGACTTTTTTTTATATATGATGTATTGATATTTATGACTTTCTTGTGTTTTATTGTAATTGCTTATGTATTATTGAATTTATTGTGTTTTCTTTGGTGTTATTGGTTTATTGTGTTAGTTAATTGGTGCAGGTTACTTAATTAAATTGTTAAAATGATCTAAAAATTAATAACTAAAAAATATTTGTTCACCCAATTGTTTTGGACGGAATTCGAGTAAGAATAGTACACTTAATCGGATAGGATAAGCCAAAAAAAAAATTCTTCCATAAAGTATTAGGTAGGAAGATGGAATACCATAATACCTATCTATAGAGTTGGGTGAACACTCCTAAATGCAGGTTTTAGAAGACTCATATGTACTCTATTTACCCCTAAACGTGGAGAGACTATTTATGTTACACCAACTCTTGATGCTCTCCCTTTATTACCTCTATGAGGAGTTGAGTTGTCTTGTAAAAATATTACTTTCAGTATTGTATTGAGAAAACGGAAAGGGTAAAAAAATATGGCTTAATCATGTTAGTAGTATCTAAAAAAAATAAAAGTTACGATTGGGTGAGAATCAAAATTTTGGGATCAACTCTAACATTATAAGGATCAATCTTAAAAACTTGGAATAGTTCTCAACTTTTGGTTGAGTGCAAAACAAATTCAATTAGTTTTTAATCAGCTTGATAAATAGGTTATAATGGGTTGATTGTATATAAATAAGTCCTTCGTAAATTTAATATATCAAAGAATTAATCTTCATGATCACATTATATTTTTTCTTCTCTTTTTTTTTTCTTTGGTTAGCATTCTGATTCCAGCTTTCGGAGACCTTTTATATTGCCCTACAAAGTATTTTGGAACAGAGAAATGGCTTGCAAGGGATGTTTACTTCAGAAGATTAGTCTAGGACTGCAGCAATAAAGGATCTAGTTGGAAAGCAAGTTCAAGGGACAATTCTAAATCTTAAGTTTTGGGAGAACGCCAAAAATGTGTTGAATATAAATACACTTATTGCAAGAGTTCTAAGAATGGTGAGTGAGTAAAGAAAAGCAACAATGTCATACGTATATAAAGCAATGAAATGAGCAAGACAAGCTGTCAAAGATGCGGCTCCTAAATCGTGCAAAAAATATCTTGACATCATTGATGCTCGATAGAAAAAACAAATCATTCAACATATTCATATGATAGGTAAACTTATTGTTTACCAATTTATATTTTTATTATTTATAAGTGTTATCATTTTGGATGTTATTATTTATAAGTTTTATCATTATTTATATTGTGTAGCTTATTACTTGAACCCCACATACCATTATGAAGAAGATTTTTGTGTGTTAGAAAGTTTGTTGGGTTCGCTTCGAATCGTTGTGTCTAGATTAGAGATAAATCCAAACAAAACTGCTGAAGCACTTGTAGAGGTAATAATTTAGTATTTTAATCTCAGTTTACAAATGTGCTAAATTAATATATAACATCAACATATCCATAATATTTAGGTAAAAATATTTCGGGAGGCAAATCAGGCACCGTAGGCTCGCAAGGAATGTGCACATGATGTGAGGTGGTTCCAAATAGTTGAGGCATGTGCACTACAGATGGTAGCGGTTCTGAATGGTTACTGACGTGCAAGGTAGTTATGTGCAATTGCTGGCATGTGCACAACATTGGGGAAGTTGTTGTAGAACGGTTATAGGCAGTTGCTGGTTGGGACAACCAACAGTTGTAACTGTCCCTTGCCATGAGCATCACATTATGGGAGTGGTAGAGGGACTCAACCATGATCAGCAAATTGTGGGAAGCTTTGTGGGTGAATCTGATTAGTGTTTTGCATTGCTTAGGTGGTTGGACTTGTAACCACCACATTGTATGCTATTTATAGGCATGCCAGGGTCTGTAATACAACCAAGAGAGTTTGACCATGTTTTGTAAGCAGACCCCTAGCTGGTTTCCTTTAGACTTGTTGAGAAGTAAAATGTTTGGCCATTGACCTGTATTGCTTATGTGCCTATTGTGAGTTTGTGTGCTTGCTCATATTCTGTTCATTGTGTACTTCTATAAGCAAGTGTGTGTATTGACTGAGACTAAGTAGATTATTACACACTTATATTTTGTTCTCGTGATTTTCTATTTATAATTTTCTATAAGGTTTTAATATGTTTTTTATTATTATGCAGCTAAATGGTGATTTATGTATGACACTAATGCTTCAAATTTGAGAAAGATTGCTATGACAATATTGTCGCAAATAACCTCATCCAATGGTTGTCAGAGAAACTGGAGCACATTTGCTCTCATTCATACTAAAGTGAGGAATTGACTCAATTATCAAAAGTTAGAAAGGATGGTGTTTGCATAATATAACATGAGGTTAAAATTAAAGCACCTTATGAAGGACAAAATAGGGTATAAATTCAGACCTATAGACTTAACCACTGTTTTTAAGAAAGATGAAGGTATTTCAATGTGGTTATATGATCCTAGTGATACACTTTTAGATGAACTTGATGATGATGGGCAACCAAAAAGACCAAACATTATCCTGACAATGTGGTCAAATTATTTTTTCGATGACGATGGAGGAGTAGGCCTAAGTTAAGGTGTTGTGCCACAACGAAAATCAATATCCAAAATAAGTAGAGAAGGATCAGGTAAAGTAATGGATGATGAAGAGTTTAACAGACTAATGAGAGGTCCACCAAGACACAAGCAACCTATCACTATCACTAGTAGTACTAAGGATGATCATAATGGTGATGTTAGTAATGATGATGATGAAGATAGTGGCAGTGGTGGTAGTAGAAATGGTGACAGCGGAGGTGGTGATAGCCTTGGACATGGAAGTAATAGAGGTGGTGGTGATGGAGGTACGGGAAGCCAAAGTTCACATGGAATTGCATTCACTATAGAGGAAGGATTTACACATACTATACAAGATGAAGATCATGGCTCTCGACGAATGCTTCAATATGAACAACGCTCAAAATCAAGTCGAGATCGTCAACGTGAATGTACTCAAAATTCGATCACTCCACATGGTATGGGTGCTATTAGGCATGGAGCTGATATGATTAATGATGATTTTTTCTACTATGAGTATAAGTGGAAGTGAACACCATAATTACGGTTCGTCCTCTTCATATGGTTATGATTCTAGACATGACATTCCCTCATATGATTATGGATTGGGGTATGACACACAAGAATACGAAAATAGATCCTCAACATATGGTTATGGATCTGGCTATGACTCCTAGACATCCTCCTCATATAGACAAGATGAAGGTTGGCCAGAGACATGTGCATTATTTCCCAATAGATTGGATGTAGTGTTGCAGACTATCAAAGATTTGGGAGAGTATAATTCATATTATTGTAATACTATGAGTTGGAGTAACTATTGTTATCATATTTATGTCACATATGGAGTTTCTCTAAGTAAAATCCTAGAGCCTACACCGATGTATGAGTTTGTTTGACACTCCACAGGGGGATGGATGTGGCCATGTAAGGATGTACTCATTAGTATTTCATGTATATTATGAGACCTTAACATTATGTAAAAATGTGTTTATTTTATGAAAATTAAGTGTTTGAAACTAATTTAAGTGATTTTCGCCTCATGTAAAGCCTTTTTTTTCTCCAATTTAAATTTATTCTTGTATTTTTTTTTTTAAGTTAAACTCATTTAGGACAAATTTTATTAATAACAAAATTATAAAGAGATGAGATGACATAAACCTTTCCCCTTACATAATAAAAGAACTTTAAATACAAAATAAAGTCTTAACAATGACTACAAACGCTGCATTTTACAGTCAATGAAGAGTCTAGAGGATAAGAGCTAGTTGACAGTCCAACAGAAAGTTAGATGAACAGTATCGTGAACAGTACTAGGCAGTTTAACATTAATCTGTTGCTTTCTTCGAATAACCTAGCTGAAAGACAATACTGGAATCATAGTGGCTGTAGGAGTCCTTATAAAAAATTAATAATATCTAAATCCATAGGATTTCTTTGGCTTTGGCAACTTGAACGTTCTTGATCTTGTCATAATTATAGGTTTGACTTTATCAAGTGCCAAAGCCAAAGCAGACAACTCCTCCTCTTTTCTCTTCTTCTGCATCTCAACCTTATTGCATACTGACAGTAACCTTTTAGAAGATGTCATAAAAGAATTGAAATCACTTTCTCAAACTACTGGTGCCTCCTCCCCATCAGAGTAAAAACCCCTTGATTGTTCATGAAGAGTGGACCTCTTAACGTAGTCATCCTTTGAATAAACTCCTCTTAGCTTCAAGGCCTTTTGAATCTCCTCCCCTGACATGCTTGAAATTATCTCTCCTTGACTATGAATATTTTTATGGACTGCTGCCATCATTTCCAGAGTAATGGACTTTGATTTCTCCCCGGCCTCCACTGTTAAGGATTCAAAATCTTGCTTATAGTGACCATAATCCAACAAGGATGAGGACTCTTCTATCCCATTGCCCGAGACATCTTCAGAAGAAATAGAAAATTCATTCTCATCCTCCTCATCATTTAAATTAACCAACTATATGCAGCAGAATCATAACCGAATTTAATCATTGTTTCGGCATCATTGTTCTGATCAGGAGGACTGGCTACATTGTTCTGATTAGAGGGTGAATCACATGTCATAGCATCATTTAAAGACAAATTTTGTACCCCCTTATCCGAATCTCCACCTTCCTGCATTACTGCCGGGTCTTGCATGTCATGTCTATTGAAACCATCACCCTACATGTCCTGGGCCTCATTCATATTATCTTGCCTTGAAAATTTTGAAACTTCATTGGTAACTTGTTGTGCATCATCATTTACCTCCAGAACCAAATCCGGATTGGTTACTAAAATATCTTCAGTATCTCTCCGTTGAGCACTTTCCGTTTGCAGAATATTTTCTCCATTCTGATCCACAATACTCTTCCCTGAATGTTCTCCATTTTCCATACTTGCAGATAATTTTTCCTTCTCCATATCCCTAACTGTAATGACAGTTTGCGATGCCTTTCCAAATGTGATTGTTGTTTCCTTTGCTGGATTATTGACTTGCCTAGGCTGTTGCTGCTGTTTCCATATTCCTTTTGATTGCTGTGTTGGCTTTGGATGCTTTGTTTGCTGCTGATATTTTTTGAGATCCTGTGTTTCCTTAGTTATCGTCTTTGGGTTTGAACCTAGCGATACCTCCTTCCCCTTCATCTGCTCCTTACTTGCTTTAGCAGAATTATTTACTTCCAAATCCATACTCTGCCCTTGCCCGTCGTCCCCCATTGGCAATACTTTCCTTTTCCTACATGTTTCTTCTCTGTGTCTCTGCTTCTTATAGCTCTTGCAGTATTGGTTTCTTCGTTCATAGATTATCTTTTGCCATCTTACTCCTTCATCGCCCATATCAATCCAAATTCTGTTCGGATTGTTCTGTAGTAGATTGACCTCCACGCAAACTCTAGCCACTCTTGGTTTTGACATAGATAAAGTAGCCTGATCATAGGCTAAAACTCTTCCAATGGGTTTTACCAATAGCTCCAAGTAAGGCTTGTTAAAAAAAGTTCAATGGCAGACCAGGCAATGAGATCCACAAAGGCACAACGGATGGTTCAATGCCTGGGACAAAGCCTGAGAACCATTTAAAAATTTTGAATAGATAGTCTTCTACCAGGTTGTATCTTTGAGCCACGTCTTTACATAATCTTCATGCCTCTCAAACCTAAGAAGTATGTGTCTTTGGTCCATGGATCCAACTTCAAAATCACCTTTTAGACTCCACTTTGATCTGATAACTTCTTTTATAACTCCAAGAGAGGGTCTTCCATATGAACATTTTCCAATCAAGGCATACTGGAGAGCTTGACTTGAACTTTGTATTTCTTCATTGGTGAAGTAGAAGGCTGGTTCCCCTTGGTAAAAAACAATTGGTTTGTCGATTTTGTGTGGTTGGGACATATCACTGGGCTGTAATGATTGATTTGTGAATAGTGAAGCATAAGTTTGAAGTGATTTAGAGGATAAATCTGGTGGTTTTGGTGGAATTTGGTGTTGAATAGGTGAAGAACTCATGAAAGAGAGAAAATTCTAGAGAGAAGGCAAAGCTTCTCTCTCACAAGTCCATACCAAAACTCATAAGTTCTAGTCCCATTCCATTCTAAAACTTTTTTTTCTTCCACCTCGGGTAGAGTTTGGACTTGTCACCGCGATTGCTATATTCTTGTATAAATGGATATTAACCCAATAAATATGTTGAATTAATTAATTATTTAGCTTATCTATAAAAATAAATGGATTGTATTTGTGTTTCCATGTGTTTTCATATTTTTTCTGTATTTTCATTGCGTTTTTGAAACATTTCCAAAGCGTTTTCGAAACGTTTTCAAAGCATTTACAAAACGTTTCGGTTTTTGAGTTGACCAAAACGGTACTTCAAAATAAAATTTTGATCCTTGACTAGGGATTTGTGCCTATATATTATAAATCTCCTTCACATGGGGGCATATAACACACACTATACTTTGAGCGTACTATTTGCGTGATCTCTCTCTCTTCTATTACCTTGTACTCTTTCATTAATAGAGTTTTTCAGTCACCGTTGCTGCCTTCAGTGATTAGGTCACCTAGACCCAACTACATAATCCTTGTCTCTTATTATTGATTGTTTCATTAATTACTTTACACCACACATACTCAACTGATTTGATTGTGTTTAATCAACCTTGTGCATTATTAGTTTGACGCTGTCTATGGAAAACGAATAAGTTTTCTACTATCATCTATTTGTTTCTACTCTCTCCATGGATATTACAACTAGGTCAATGAATCAACAAGTGGAGGTCCCGCCTCCACCTGCAGAACCCATCGTTGTGGAAAATCCAATAGTTGGACAACAACTAAAAACAATGTAGCTACTGGTAAACCAAAACTAATAGATTCTCCAACTGATGCTCGTCACAGGAGGAGTCGTGCCCCAGCCTGTAGAAGGGCAAGCACCATAGCTTGTCCACCCAAGGCACCCCCCAATGTGGCGCCCAACGCTGGGGCACCCCCTTGCAGCACCAAAGCGCCACCCAGTGTTAGGGAGTCCCTCACCCAGGCACCCCAGTTCCCCTTTCTCATGCCCTAGCTTTATCATCACACGTTGGCGACCTTTCTATATCGGAGAGTGAGGTGGAAAACCAGTACATGTACCACAAAAGATATTATAACAATCTGACAAAGGGCGTCCTCAACCAATGAGATGAGAAAATTAAGGAGATTCAAAACCAAGTAGGCGATGTCTTCAATAACATCAAGGCGTGGACACCAAAAACAGTGGACTATTTGGTAAGGCGCACTGACACTCCATTCATGGCCGATGTGGTCAAATGCCCCTTACCTTGAAGTTCAAAATGCCTATTGTGGAAACTTTTGATAGTTCGAAAGATCCACTCGACCACCTCGACACGTACAAATCCCTTATACAACTCCATAATGTATCAGTTGAGATAATGGGAAGAACTTTCCTTACCATCCTCAAGGGATCTGAACGCTAGTGGTTAGCCAAACTCAAACCATTTCCTATCAATTCTTTTGCTGAATTAAGCAATTCTTTTGTCTCCCACTTCATAGGATGACGTTGACATCAAAAGGCAATCACCCACCTACTCACCATCAAGTTAAATCGAGTTGAAAATATAAGGAGCTACCTTACTTGATTTAATGAGGATGCTCTCTACATTGAAGAGGCAGATGATAAGGTCGCCATGGTGACCTTTATCACATGTTTGCGCTCATCAAGCTTTATGTTTTTAGTTTTGAAAAAACCACCAACAAGCATGCCCGAGTTTTTATCTAGGGTACAAAAATATATGAATACTGAGGAGGTCACCAAGGCCAGGCGAGGTGACTCCTCCTGTGGATGAAAGAAGAGAAAGGACACTCGCGAAAACAAGAGAGAAGCAGAAAATAAGAAAAATAGGATAGAGGAAGTGTCCATCAAGGACCGCCTTGATCCTGCATATTTGAGAGAGCGGCAGGCCTTCACACCGCTCAATGCTTCAACTGAGCATATCTTACTCCAAATCCAGGATGATCCTACGATATGTTGGTTGAAAAAAATGAAATCTGCCCCAAATCGTAGGAACCCAATATGAATAATTAAATAACATTTTATTAATAAATTGACATCACAATATGAAAATAAATTGTTTAGCTCTAAATTTGCAATTGTTTAATCATCACATAGAATTTCACTCTATATTTGTGTATCTCATATCATGTTTTTATCAAAACTTACAGTACACTTTAGAATTTACCAAGTTTGGAGTTTTTTAAGTATTTTTATCTCGAGAACTTGAGACATATAGTGGAGATGCATAAACATCTTGACCAGTTTTGATTCAATCTTTCTTGGAGGGTTATTTATATTTACTCAATAAACAATATTTCTACTTAGCTAATCTCTTTGAATAGTCTTGTTACCTTTTTTTTGGTCAATACTAATATTCTGAATGATTGTTATCAATAACTCGAGATATAATTTTTTGTCATCTTTGACAATGTTTGAGCTTTAGCCTTATTTATTTGAATATTTTATTATCCCTAGAAGCCATGCTTGAACCTTTTTGAAAAAATATATTTGATGGTAATTGTTTTCTGATCAAGGACTTGACAACCAATCGAATAGTTGCGAGAAGGAGTAAACAAGGTGGCCTTTATGCACTTGATGAAGCTTCAATGGCCTTTTCCTCCCAACGATTTCTATGGGTTGATAATGTTTGTTGGTATCATCGTCTCGGACATCCACATCGCATAGCCCTAAATAATTTGAGGTATCTCCAGCTTAATTTTTTTATTCCCAATGAGTGCTTTCGTATGTAATGCCTATCAAATGGGAAAGTCGTGCCAATTTCCGCTTCCGCCTATTGATTATGTCATATAAATTACGTTTCTGCCTATTTGTAATTTTCATTGTGATGTATGGGGGCCTACCATAGTCACATATCGGGAAAAAAATTTGGTTTAATTCTATTTTTGTTGGTGAATTTACCAGATTTATATGAATTTTCCCAATGTGCCAAAAGTCAGAATTATTTACTTGCTTTGATCAATTTTGTAAATATGTGGAATCTCAGTTTCACGCTAAAAATTGTGTGATTCAAAGTAATGAAGGAGGTGAATTTCCAGATTGAGAGTTTAAGCAAAATTTAGCAAATAAAGGCATTCATTACCCATCTACTGTCCCAAGACACCGGAGCAAAATGGGAAAGTAGAGAGCAAGCATCGCAATATCACTGAGTTGAGGCTCACCATGATGTTTCACGCTCAACTCTCTCCTTGTTTTTGGGTTCATTGTTTTTCTACAACTTTTTTTTTGATTAATAGGTTACCCTCTCCAAATCTTGGGATGGACTCGCCCTTTTATCGTATCTATGGTAAGCATCTTGATTACTCTACATTACGGATATTGGGCTCAAAATGCTTTCCCTTATCTTGGTGCCTACCGACAGAACAAATTACAATAGAAATCATGTCCATGCGTCTTCATTGGCTACCACACAAAACACAAAGCTCATAAGTGTCTTTATCCTCCCACTGGTTGGGTATATATTTCTTGGCATGTTTTCTTTGACGAAATATTGCTCCCTTTCTGTGAGCCTACTCAACTCTATGGGTGTGTTACAATTGAGGGTGAGCTTCGCACCTTTTTTGATTGGGCAGAAAAGCAAGCTACTACCGAATCCTCCACCTGTTCCCCAATCCGCCCCTCCAGTTAGGTCTGTCTCACCATTTTCCATCTCTTCTATGGAAGCTTTTGTCAACCCAACTGTTGTTTCGCCTTCCTCGGCCCATACCCATTCATTTTGGGTCAGTCCTAGATCCATCTGACTTGCAGCAAAGTGTTTCACCTCATCAATCCACTGCCCAGTTCGCCTCACCAGCTTCCCCCACTAGAGTGGCTGAACTTCCATTTAGTGACCACTCTAACCGGTCAAAGGCAGGTGTTCGTAAGCCAAATCCAAAGTATTTGAATTTTCATGTTGCACGCTATTATGCTCATATCCCTTCTAAACCACGTTCGATCACAATGGCACAACGTCATCCTGGTTGGGTGGTTGCTATGGATGCCTGGCTGGCTACTCTAGCTGCCAATAAGACATGGACACTTGTTCCTTTATGTCCTAACGTTAATGTAGTTTATAGCAAATGGGTCTACAAGGCTAAGTCAAATCTGGATGGTTCTCTTAATCCTTAAAGCTCGGTTAGTGGCCAAGGGCTTTAATCAAGTGGATGACATCAATTTTTCTGAAACGTTTTCCCCAGAAATTACACCTGCTAGCATTTGTCTTGCTCTTATTATTGATGTAGTCAAAGGGTGGGAGATTCATCAACTTAACGTAAAAAATGTCTTTCTTCATGGTTTCCTATCTCAGCTAATTTATATTAAACAACCTCCTGGTTATGTTGATTTGGCACACCCCACACATGTATCACCTTCATTGGGCCTTATGTGATCTCAAACAAGCTCTTAGGGCTTGCTTTGATCGCCTTAGTGCGTTTTTCCTCACTACCAAATTTTATTGTATCACTATAAATCCAAGTTTATTTATTTTCACCTCCCAACATAGTCTTCTCATCTTGCTTCTTTATGTTGATGATATGGTCATCACTGGTGGTAACCCTTCTCAGATTAATCGGTTCATATGCACTTTGATGAGAGAGTTCTCCATAAAGGACTTAAGTTTTCGTCATCATTTTCTTGGTATTGAAGTTCATGGGTTTGCTCAAGTCTTATTTCTTTCTCAAACCTACTATGCTCTAGATCTACTAGATCTTGCTTCTATGGGAGCCTGTAAACCCATATCAACTCCAATGCCTTCCTAAGGTCGTATCCTTCCTCTGGATGATGACATGTATGCCAGCCCCACCACTTACTGCAGTATTGTTCGGGGCTTACAGTATTTTACATTTACTAGTCCAAACATTTCTTATAGTGGCAACTTTGTATGCCAGTTCATGTATGCTCCTACAATGGCTCACTTTTAGCTTGTGAAGTGCATTTTTATGTTATGTCCATGGCACTGCTCATTTTAGTTTACGTGTATTGGTTTCTAGCACTCTTGATCTTTATATTTTTTTGGATGTTGACTGGGCTGGGTATTCCACTAACCGTTGATCAACAACAAGGTACTGTATGTTTCTCGGTGGCAATTGCATCTCTTGGCGTGTTAAGAAACAACCCACAATTGCTAGGTCTAGTACCGAAGCTGAATACCGTTCGATGGCTTCCTTAGCAACGGAACTCACTTGATTATCTTTCATATTACATGATCTTAATATTCCCTCCCTCAACACCTTCGGTTTTGCACTATGACAATATTAGTGCTTTACACATGACGATTAATCCAGTTTATTACAGAAGGTCCCAAACACATTGAGTTAGATTATTATTTTGTTCAAGAAAAGGTGGCGCTGGGTTCTATCAAAACTCATTTTGTTCCATCGACATGTCAATTAGCTGATATCTTTACCAAGCCATTGTCCAAGAATTCCTTCCTACATTTTTCGTGGCAAACTCATCCTTTGTCCAGATCCGCGGCTTTTTTTGAGGGGGAGTGATAAGGCCACTGATTCACAATCTGTTGATAACAACAAAGAGTCCCATTGGGCAGATACATCTCCAGTAGCTAAGTGATAAACATCACATGGTTATCTTACTCTTTCCGTTACATATTGTATCTA
Source organism: Ilex paraguariensis (assembly GCA_963454935.2). NCBI lineage: Eukaryota > Viridiplantae > Streptophyta > Magnoliopsida > Aquifoliales > Aquifoliaceae > Ilex > Ilex paraguariensis. The sequence goes on from CAUOFW020005264.1 coordinate 14,921, forward strand.
CCCATTTCATCTGGTCAAATACACTTTGTAATCTTCCTATTTATATTGAATACAAGGTTGTCTCTTGATGATGCACAAAATAGGTCTATGCACAATTAATAGTCGAGTATATGATGTTGATTAATGAATGAAGCAATTAATAAATAAGACAAAGATTAAATCAACACACAGATGTATAGTGATTCGGTCAAGGTGATCTATTTCACTCTAAATGCGGCAATAATGGCCGGATAACTTTATTCATAAAATAGAAGGTGCAAAAAAAAAAAGCAGCAGTAAGCTCTAGGAGAGGTTGGATAGCTATGAGAGAAATAGCAGTGTAAAAAGTGTGAAGAGAAAGATCTCCTGAGCTTATAATTTATAGGCGCAGAGCTTTAGTTGAGGAGGTGACGTGATGGATAGGTCAGTAGTCCTTCAAAGAGGATATGTATAACTAGGATAGATAAAATTAGAGATAGTATTAATCTAGGAGACTGGCTATGCAGATAATTACTCCTCATGTGTGGTAATATTCTTGGATCCCTTGAATCTTGGTCTAGGCCAAATTTATGAACTGGATTTGACCTACCTTTAGTTGATTTGAACCTACTTAATTAATTGGGTCCAACCCAGCTAAATCTGAACTCATCATCTCTAGCGCATCGTAAGATAGAATTGCTCATAACTCTTTAAATATGTGGTTCCACTTGTGAGCTTGGGCATGAAGCAGCTCACTGGCTTGCACTCCATTAGGCAAAGCCATCTCTTAAGCTAACTTAAGATGCTCAATACTTGATGCAAACTAAGAAAACATTGATTCATATATGTAGTAACCTGGAATGGGATTAGCAAGATGTGCAAAATTATTTCAATTGTGACCTCGATCTCACTTTGTCACTAGAACTATTAAAATTGTTCCATTACCCTCTCACTGTTGGCATTGATTTCATATTGCCTCAAAAGCAAAATTATGTTATTTGGGTGAAAATATTCCTGTGTGTTGTAACAAAGTTAAGTATTTTTTTTCTTTATAAATTTGTAACAGAAGTTATACACTAGGTACTATGCAACTAACATTTGTAGTTAAATGTACAACATGAGAAAAATAATAATTGAGGGAGTTACGTGAGACTGGAGGCCATTGTTGTAAGTGTCAAAATGTAATTTTTCCTTGGCAGTTGGACCATAGAATTTGTGGCACATAATCTTCTTTAGATAAGAGCATCTCCAATTCGTACTCCTTTTTTAAACACAAATTTAAATTAGAGTAAAAAATTCCTAAAAATCTGCTTTAATGCTAGACTCATATTCATATCAAATGAAGGGAGAATTTGTTTTTGCTCAAATCAAGTGAGACTCAAATCCATATTCAAATCTTTAATGGTAAAATTTAATCATCCTTTAAAGATTCAATAGTCATATTTTACCATTTTAAATTTAAGTTTTTCTTTATTTAATTTTGGGTTTCTCTTTTTTTTAAAAATGGTTTGTTGTTTGGAGAGGTTTTTATCAAATCAAGCTTTTTTTTTTTTACTGAAATTTGGGTAAGGGGTTGGGTAAGACTGTAGATGGTCGAAGAGTATCTTCAATAGGCTCTCTATTATCACTCAATTCTTTATTTTAGAGAGTCAATTCCTAAATTTAATTTCCAATGGACTCTCTCTATTTAGATTCTCTAAAAATAGAGAATCCAATTTGACTATCTACTCTATTTTTTTGGACTAATAAAGGGTATATGTGTCTTTTAGTCTAAAATGTTCGGTATAAATATATTTTAGCTACATCAAGCCCACTTCTTCTATTCATTTGAACCTTCGAATGGATTTCTCTGAAGAAGTTAAATTTATCTTCAAACTCCACAAGCACAACATCAAGATATGACTATTAAATTATTGCTTCAACGTGTTTCTCATGTTAATTAATTGACACTCTATTTATTTCATTCAATATCAAGTACTCTTAATTAATTGCCATCCTTTAACTTGTTCACTGGTATATGTACTTACATCTACATAATATATTCCTATATAATAAAACATAATGGAAGTTAAATATTATTCATATATATTTTTCCCGCTCATCGCACAATCTCTAAACGGTGATGCACAGCTCCCAATGCATGCACATGCCTGACACAAACACCACTTTGTTAACCCCTTCCCCTCTTTACGCTTCCCATCTCTCTCTCTCTCTCTCAGAACACAAGCTTGCCCTTTTTTCTCTCTCTCCATTTTTCCTATCTCTCTCCAATCAAGATGGATGCAGTCACCGGAGGCAACCCAACGACCACCACCAACGACACCATAACCACCACCCAAAAATAGCCCAGATCCAGGTATCCCCTCTCTGCCTCGCCCCCTCTCTCTGTCTTCATCTCTTTCTCCTTCTCTCTGTACACACAAACACCCAATACATGCACACAACACACCCACATGCACATATCACACCATACCCACATGCACACCATACCTACACGTGCAAACACACGCAAACAACAATGCTCTCAGCACTGTTTTGAAATTTTCACTCTTTAATTTGTTTCTAATTAGTAGAGAGGCATTAAATTTTGGGGTTTTATATTTGTGGTTCACCCTACATTACGGGTAGCAATTATGGTATTTTATCTTCGTACTCGATACTTTGCAAAATAATTTTTTTTTGACATATTCTATCTGATCAAGTATACTATTCCTACCCGAATTTCGTCCAAAAGAATCGGGTAGGAAGACGGGTAAAAAATCGAGTGAACACATATCTTTTAGTTATTAATTTTTGAATTATTTTAATAATTTAATTAAGTAACCAACACTAATTAACTAACAAAATAAACTAATAGCACTAAAAAAAACCAAATAAATTCGATAATACATAAACAATTATAATAAAACACAACAAGAAAGTCATAAACATCAATATATATATTGCATTCATACCCAATATTTTGCGGAATACCAAAAGATTTTTCCTTGGCCTTATTGGATTCTTTCGAATAGTCAATCAATAAGGTTGAGTAGAGTAGAGTAGGGTAGGATCAAAATTGTGTGTAATCAGAAATTTTAACTACCCAAATAGTGTTATTGCACGCTTATTGCTCTTGATTCAAGACAACACATACAAGGTTAAATCAAGGATAAACTTCAATAAGAGACCTCAATCCTAGTACCGGAGTTATTTTATAGTCAGTGAAGCCAGCATCAAAGAAGAGCTTTGCCCACTCTTTCTCATTTCTCTCTTTGCTTGCGTGCAGAACCATCATCAACATATCAAGGAAGAGTTCTGTTTCAATGGAGTTGTCATCCCCTTTCTGGTTCTCCAAAACCATGTCTATGATAATTATCTTTCCACCCTTATTCTCAATGGAGATCGCCTCTTTATATTTCTTTAGTATACGAAGACTCTCTTCGTCGCTCCAATCATACAATATCCACTGTTTGCCATTCACAACCATTATAGTATTAGTCAAAAAATTTAAAATCATGAAAAGGGTCTAAAATAAAAACGAAAAAGAGAAAACATTAGTTTGTTAGCTAAATTGTCGACATATCATGTCCATCTACGAAAAAAAAGTGTGTTTGATGCTAATATTTTGGCACAATATCAAAAGTTATGATTCAATTATTTCAAGTTCTAAGTTAAACGAACTAAGTTATGACTCAATGGGAATAAATTTTAAATTTTTAGACTTTATTCATGACATAGAATAATAAGTATTTGCTGATTATTTGGAGCAGAAAGGTCGCTATGTGGTCAAAGCCCAAAAAAAAAAAAGCAAAAAGGTGATAGTAGAGATAAAATAAATCGAACCCAGAATTGATTGAGACTAGTGGTGTTTGATTTGGATGGAACCAATAATCAAGATCCATGCTTTGTCACAAGCTCTTGTAGTTTTGGGTCAAATTCTATCGTTTAGACCTTCAAAACCCTATTTTTTGTCGTTTTAAAAAAGAATTCAAAAATTAATAATAAATCATAAGAGATTATAAATTCAGTAACATCTGTTGGGTTAGACTTCATATGACAAGTGTTTTTATGTTAATTAGTTAGATTATAATTTTTTATTTTTGGTAACTTTCATATAATTAAGGATTTTGCCTTTATCATTCATTTGTTCCGCTGCGTCAATTCAGCCCTAACCACCATAACTTCTGCTAAAATTATTTGGTAGGTATCGAGTCGTTAGGGTAGACTTTTCCTTAGGAAAAAGCACTTGTGATGCACAAAATTTGTTTTTTTTTTTTTTCTGTTTTTGTGATGACACGAAGTATTTGAATCCTTTAAGTTTTTTGACTGAAATAATTTACCGGATTGAATTATATATTGTTGGAAAATGAAGTTAAATTGGCCACAAAAAAAATTAAGGACTGAAGGTTATTAGTTTAAACTCCATGGCGGAAAAGTGCAATTAACCCCAATACAAATGAAAAGGAATTCACTACCTACCTTGAGTAAAAGAGCATCCGCAGTAGGAAGAGCCTCAAACATATCTCCCGCAACATAGCTCAAGTTCTTATTCCCTTCCAAGCCGGCAACGACATGTGGAAGGTCAAACACAGTGCACTTCAAGTGTGGAAATGCGTCGGCAATGGCCTTTCCGACTGTCCCGGTACCGTCCCCATCGTCTACCAAGAAATTCACCCCCTCGAACACTCCCGTACAGTCTCTAATCACCACATTTGAGACCTACCGGGCATCACTGGCCATGGCGTCATTGAAAAATTGGTTAAGCCTCGGTTCATGACCTGCATATGCCCAAAATGCCCGCCCATGGGCAGTTTCAAACGGTGTGTGATCGTCATTTTGGAGCCATTCAGTCATATAATGCCATGGCTCTATCAGGATCGGATCAAGCACGCTTAGCAAAAATGGAGCCAGACTCAAGGGATTATCCTTCACGAGATGCTGAGAGGCTGGTGAAAGAAAATAGCCTTCTTCGTCATCATTTTTGGAGATTTTTTGCATGACAAAGAAGTCAGAGTGAACTAGAATGCGCATGAGGCAGCAGACACAATGGGCTTTAGCCCGGTTAATTGAGAGAGCATCGACCAACTCAGAGAGGGTCATTGGCCGGCCATGACCATGTACAACATTTGGTATGTCTAGCTGAATTGCACATTTGAGTGACATAGAGTTTATGAAGTTGAATATGTGGTCCATATGTGAGCTTGGGCGTTAGGTAGCTCACTGGATTGCTCCCCATTAGGCAATGCCATCTCTTATGATCAATACTTGATGTCTACCATCAAAACATAGATCCATATATGTAATAGCCTGGAATGGAGCACGTGAGGAAATTTACACTTTCACCTTTTTAAACTATGTCTTCGATCTTACTTTGCCCTTGAACTTTTAAAACTCACATTAACCACTCAACTACTTCAATTAATTTCACATGTTGCCTCCAAATCAAACATCCATTACCTTTTGGAGGAAAAATGTCCACATATTAGCCCAAAATGAAACAAAATCAAATAGTTTGAGAGACAAAGTGAAACAACTTTTATTAATAGACATTAGTCATTTGGGCAATATAAAACTAATAACTATAATTGATGGTGTAATATGATAAATATGATAGTTGATAGGACTGTGAGTCAGGGACGACAGTTGATAGGGCCAAAGTTTTCCCATATCAGTTGGACAGACCACCAATAAAATCTGTAGCAATAATGCTTTGCAACTAAGAGGAGACGAGAATTGAACCGTAGCATGGGTCTACCTATAGTTATTAGACCAAGAGCTGGCCATACTGACTACTATTATTTTACTTTTAGTGAACGATTCTAAATAGATTTTATTGATCAATAAAATTGTCACTAACTGAATTTATTATATTACTGCTCATAATCATGTGTCTGAAGGTACAATAAACCATAAAATTTGAGTACTCAAAAAATCGATCCCACTATATTAAATTTTTTTAACATGTGTATACTATCGTATATGAATAATATTTGAAATAAAAATTATATTAATTAAAAATTAATCAAATATTAAATGATTAAACATACGATAGAAATGAGTGATGTGATATTTTTAGGAAAAAAATATGTAAATGATTAAACATGTGATAGAAATGAGTGATGTGATATTTTTAAGGAGGAAAATATGTAAGGAATAAAAATTCAAGTTGTTATGTGTTTTGTAAGAGGTAAAAATTGATTATACCTCTCACTAAAGGTTGAATTTGATATTTCTGATAAAGAATATTTCTGAACTTGGATCTCCCGATCTTTCTGTTCTGCAAAACGAACAAACTGCCCAAGATCGAAGTGCTTCGATTGAAGGCACTCCGATGCTTAAATCAGTAAAGAAACAGAATAATTGCTAAAAGACTAGGAGAGTTCAGCGTACCTTTCACCTTGGTCTTTTCTGCTTTTTATAGATCTTTATCCCTTTAGGGTTTCCGTCAATTTTGATTCGAGGTGACACACCTTCTTTCAATTTAGTGATTAAGTTTGAGAAGTTGCTGATATTTCTCAAATATTTCCTTCTGATATCTTCAATTTCGCTGATTTGTTTATCTGATTGCCTAAGTTATAGGCGAATATTTATCTTTCTGTCTATCATTTGAAACAGTTCGAACATATCGAACACTGAGCACACTCGATGTTTGTCAAACAGATTAAGGGACTTGGTTTGGCACAAACCGATCTCTTCAATCGTCTTGCCGAACACTTTAATAAACTCGGCTTGGTACAAGCCGAGCTCTTTCCTTACTTAGCTGAACAGATTGATGAGCTCGGTCATAAAGAGAATCGAACTCTTTCTTTCTTTGTTGAATCTGTTGATTAGTACGGCTCGGTTTATAAGGCTGTGTGAATGATTTCTCAGTCATGTGACATGTCTTGTCAACCTCACGTGAGTTTAATTTAATGTCATTACATGTGTAATGATAAGGGCTAACCCCTTCATGTTTTATTATATAGATGTATAGTGACAATTGATGAGCCTAGAGCCAATTGGACTTGGACTTGGATCTAGTTCATGGGTTAAGTCAAAATCATCCAAGATTAGCTCAGGGCCTCAATTCAATCCAAAGTCCAGGAGCCCATGAAAAGAGCGTACGTAGGAAAACAATTATCGAAATATCCATTACTTCAAGATAGTGCATATCCCTAAACATAACTATCTTTCCCGGTAGATTGGTGGCCTTCACGTCACTGCCTCAACTAGGGCTTTGTGCCTATATATTATAAATCTCCTACATAGAGAGGCATATAACACACACTATACCTTGAGCTTATTATTTGCGCTCTCTCTCTCTTCTATTACCTTGTACTTTCTCATTAATAGAGTTCTCCAGTCACCGCTGCTGCCTTCAGTGATTAGGTCACCTAGACCTAACCACCCAATTCTTGTCTATTATTATTGATTGTTTCATTAATTACTTTACACCACACACACTCAATTGATTTGATTGTGCTCAATCAACTTTTTGCATCATTAGTTTGACGCTGTCTGTGGGAAACAAATAAGTTTTCTACTATCATCTATCTGTCCCTACTCTCTCCATGGCTATTCCAGCTAGGTCAATGAATCAGCAAGCGAAGGATAACGATCCAGCGCATTAGGAGGAGGTCCCGTCTCCACCTGTAGAACCCATCGTTGTGGAAAATCCTATAGTTGGACAGCAACTACTTGAGACAACGCAGCCGCTGGTAAACCAAAACCAATAGATTCTCCAACTGATGCTTGTCGTAGGAGGAGTCGTGCCCCAACCCGCAAGAGAGCAAGCGCCATAGCTCGTCCACCCAAGGTACCCCCCAACGTGGCGCCCAACGCTGGGGCTCCCCCTTGCAGCATCAGGGCACCACCCAGTGTCAGGGAGTCCCTCACCTAGGCACCCCAACTCCCTTTTATCATGCGCCGGCTTTGTTATCACACACTGGCGACCTTTCTATATAGGAGAATGTGGTGGAAAACCAGTACGTGTACCACAAAAGTTATTATAATGATCTGACAGAGGCGTCCTCAACTACTGAGATGAGAAAATTAAGGAGATTAAAACCAGCTAGGCGACCTCTTCAACAACATCAAGGCGCGAACACTAAAAATAATAGATTATCTAGAAAGGCGCCCTAACACTCCATTCATGGTCGATGTGGTCAAGTACCCCTTAATTACCCTCGAAGTTCAAATTGCCTAATGTGGAAACTTTTTACAATTCGAAAGATCCACTCAACCACCTCAACATGTACAAATCCCTTATACAACTCCATAATGTATCAGATGAGGTAATGGGCAGAACTTTCATTACCATCCTCAAGGGATCTGTACGCTAGTGGTTTGCCAAACTCAAATCATTTTTTATCAATTCTTTTACTAAATTAAGCAAATCTTTTAACTCCCACTTCATAGGGGGAGGCTGACATAAAAAGACAGTCACCCACATGCTCACTATTAAGCAAAAATTGAGATAAAAATTTAAGGAGCTACCTTACTCAATTTAATGAGGATGCCCTCTAGATCGAAGAGTCAAATGATAAGGTCATCAAGACCGCCTTTATCACAGGTTTGTGCTCATCAAGATTTATGTTTTTAGCTTTGAAAAAATACCAGCAAGCATACCCGAGCTGTTATCCAGGACAGAAAAATAGGACAGAGGGAGTGTCCATTAAGAACCGCCTTGATCCTGCACCTTTGAGAGAGCGGCAGGCCTTCACACCGCTCAATGTTTCAATCGAGCATATCTTCAAATCCAGGATGATCTTACGATATGTTGGTCGGGAAAAATGAAGGCAACCCCAAATCGTAGGAACCCAATATGAATATTTAAATAACATTTTATTATTAAATTGACATCACAATATGAAAATAAATTGCATAGCTCTAAATTTGTAGTTGTTTAAGCATCACATAGAATTTCACTCTATATTTGTGTATCTCATATCATGTTCTTATAAAAACTCACAATTTGTGTACTTTAAACTTTACAAAGTTTGAAGTTTTTTAGGTATTTTTACCTCGAGAACTTGAGACATATAGTGGAGATACATAAAAATATTGACGAGTTTTGATCCAATTTTTTTTAGAAGGTTATTTATATTTACTCAATAAAAAATATTTTTATTTAGCTAATCTCCTTGAATAATCACATTACCTTTGTTTTAGTCAATACCAATATTCTGAATGATTGCTTAACTTTAAATTATTTGCATGAGAAGTGTGTTATCAATAACTCTCTTGAGATATAATTTTTTGTCATCTTTGACATTGTTTGAGCTTTAGCCTTATTTCTTTGAACATTTTATTCTCCCTAGAAGCCATATTTGAGCCTTTTTGAAAAAATATATTTGATGGTCATTGTTTTCTGGTTAAGGGCTTGACAACCAATCAAATAGTTGCGAAAAGGAGTAAACAAGGTGGCCTTTATGCCTTTTATGAATCTCCAATGGCCTTTTTCTCCCATCGATTTTTGTGGGTTGATAATGTTTGTTGGCATCATCGTCTTGGACATCCACATCACAGAGTCGTAAATAATTTGCATATCGAAAGCTTCTTTTTTTTTATTCCCAAAATAAGAGTGCTTCCGTATGTAATGCCTATCAAAGGGGAAAGTCGTGCCAACTTCCGTTTATGCCTATCAATCATGTAATAAATTTTTTTTTTTTAATAATATTCTTTGTGATGTATGGGGGCCTACCACAGTCAAATATCGCGAAAATTTTGCTTTAATTCTATTTTTGTTGATGAATTTACCAGATTTACATGGATTTTCCCAATGTGCCAAAAGTCGGAATTATTTGCTTGCTTTGATAAATTTTGTGGAATGTCAGTTTGACTCTAAAAATTGTGTGATTCAAAGTAACGAAGGAGGTGAATTTTCAGATTGAGAGTTTAAGCAACATTTAGCAAATAAAGGCATTCATCACCCATCTACTGTCCCAAGACACCGGAGCAAAATGGGAAAGCAGAGCGTAAGCATCGCAATATCACTGAGTTGGGGCTCACCAAGATGTTTCATTCTCAACTTCCTCGTTTTGGGTTGATTGTTTTTCTACAACTGTTTTTTTGATTAATAGGTTACCCTCTCCAAATCTTGGGGTGGACTCTCCCTTTTTATCGTATCTATGGTAAGCATCTTGATTACTCTACATTACGGGTGTTGGGCTCAAAATGGCTGCCCATATCTTGGTGCCTACTGACAGAACAAATTACAATATAAATCATGTCCATGCGTTTTCATTGGCTACCACACAAAACACAAAGGTCATAAGTGTCTTTATCCTCCCACTGGTTGGGTATGTATTTCTCGATATGTTGTGTTTGATGAAATAGTGCTCCTTTTCTGTGAGCCTACTCAACTCTATAGGTGTGCTACAATTGAGGGTGAGCTTTGCACCTTTTTTGATTGGGCAGAAAAGCAAGCTACTGCTGAATCCTCCACCTGTTCCCCAGCTCCACCTCTGTTGGCATTTGCCCCTCCAGTTGGGTCTGCCTCACCATTATCCACCTCTTCTATGGATGCTTTTGTCAACCCAGCTATTGTTTCGCCTTCCTCAGCTCATGCCCATTCATTTGGGTCAGTCCTAGATCCATCGGACTTGCAGCAAAGTGTTTCACCTCACCCATCCACTGCCCAGTTCCTCTCACCAGCTTCCCCCACTAGCTTGGCTGAACTTCCATATAATGGCCACTCTAACTCGGTCAAAGGAAAGTGTTCGTAAGCCTAATCCAAAGTATTTGAATTTTCACGTTGCTCGGTATTATGCTCATATCCCTTCTGAACCACATTTGATCACAGTGGCACAACGTCATCCGGGTAGGGTGGCTGGTATGGATGCCTGACTGGTTACTCTAGCTGCCAATAAGACATGGATTCTTGTTCCTTTATGTCCTAATGTGAATGAAGTTGATAGCAAATGGGTGTACAAGGCTAAGTTAAATCTGGATGGTTCTCTTCATCGCCTTAAAGCTCGGTTAGTGGTCAAGGGCTTTAATCAAGTGGATGACATCGATTTTTCTGAAACTTTTTCCCCAACAATTACACCTGCCAGCATTTGTCTTGATCTTATTATTGATGTAGTCAAAGGGCGGGAGATTCATCAACTTGATGTCAAAAACGTCTTTCATGGCTTTCTATCTCAGCTAATTTATATGAAACAACCTCCTCGTTATGTTGTTTCAGCTCACCCCACACGTGTCACCTTCATTGGGCCTTATGTGATCTCAAAGAAGCTCCTCGTGCTTGGTTTGATCACCTTAGTGAGTTTTTTCTCACTATCGAATTTTATTGTAGCACGGCAAATCCAAGCTTATTTATTTGCACCTCCCAACATAGTCTTTTTATCTTGCTTCTTTATGTTGATGATATGGTCATCACTGGTGGTAATCCTTCTTAGATTAATCAGCTCATATTCACTTTGGCAAGAAAGTTCTCCATAATGGACTTAAGTTTTCTTCATCATTTTATTGGTATTGAAGTTCATCGGTTTGCTCAAGGCTTATTTCTTTCTCAAACCCACTACGCTCTAGATCTATTAGATCTTGCTTCTATGGGAGCCTGTAAACCGATATCAACTCCAATGTCTTCCAAATGTCATATCCTTCCTCTGGATGATGACCTGCATGCCAACCCCACCACTTACCGTAGTATTGTTCAGGGCTTACAATATTTTACATTTACTCGTCCAAACATTTCTTATAATGGCAACTTTGTATGCCAGCTCATATATGCTTCTACAATGGCTCACTTTTAGCTTGTGAAGAACATTTTATGTTATGTCCATGGCACCGCTCATTTTAGTTTTAGTGTATTGGCTTCTAGCACTCTTGATTTTTTTATTTTTTCATATGTTGACTGGGCTGGGTATTCCACTAATCGTCGATCAGCAACAGGGCTGTACGTTGTTCGATGGCAATTGCATCTTTTAGAGTGCTAAGAGACAACCCACAATTGCTAGGTCTAGTGCCAAAGCTGAATACCGTTCTGTGGCTTCCACAGCAACAGAACTCACTTGGTTTTCTTTCTTATTACATAATCTTAATATTCTCTCCCTCAACACCTTCGTTCTTGCACTGTGACAATATTAGTGCTTTAAATATGACGATTAATCCAGTTTTTTACGAAAGGTCCCAAACACATTTAGTTTATTATTTTGTTCTAGAAAAGGAGGCATTGGGTTCTCTCGAAACTCATTTTGTTCCATCGACATGTCAATTAGCCGATATCTTTACCAAGCCATTGTCCAAGAATTCCTTCCTACATTTTCATGACAAACTCAACCTTTGTCCAGATCCGCGGCCTTGTTTGAGGGGGAGTGATAAGGCCACTGATTCACAATCTGTTGACAACAACAAAGAGTCCCATTGTGCAGATACATCTCCAGTAGCTAAGATAAACATCACATGATTATCTTACTCTTTCCGTTATATATTGTATCTACCCATTTCATCAGGTCAGATACACTTTGTAATCTTCCTATTTATATCGAATACAAGGCACTCTCTTGATGATCCACAAAATAGGTCTATGCACAATCAATAGTCGAGTATATGATGTTGATTAATTAATGAAGCAATCATTAAAGTAATTAATAAAGGAGACAAAGATTGAGTAAACACACAGATATATATAGTGGTTCAGTTAAGGCGACCTACTCCACTCTGAAGGCGACAACAGTGGCCGGAGGCTGGAGAACTTTATTAATAAAGTAGAAGATGTAAAAGAGAGAGCAATGACAAGCTCTGGGAGAGATTGGATTGTTGTGAGAGAGATAGTTTTGTAAATGGTGTAGAGAGAGATCCCCTCTCATGGAGAAGGCTTACAATTTATAGGCACAAATCTTAGTTGAGGCGGTGACATGATGGATAGGTCACTAGTCATTCAGAGAGGATAAGTACAACAAGGATAAAATACAACTAGAGATAGTCTTGATTTAGGAGAGTGGCTATCCCGATAATT
>CAUOFW020005265.1:0-27802 GCA_963454935.2 Ilex paraguariensis
GTTACATCCGTTTTTTCAGATAAAGTTGTCCTTACTAAATCCGCTTTTAAATGAAATCGGATTTTGCACTTTCGCTTTTTTAAAATAACGATAGTTAATAAATAAGTTCAAAACGACTGTAGATTGATATTTAAGTTTTTAAACTCCGGTATTTTGGTAAATAGATTCAAGATTGAGATCCAAAATATTTATATTGTTTTTGAAGAGGATCCCAAGATGGTTGACGTTAACTTAAAGAAAATAAGTCAAGTTCGTTAAGATTGTGATCCACCCTCATTGTCATTGCCACTGCCACGACCACCACCCCCACGTCTATCACTGTCGCCACCTCCACCCCCACCACCACCACTGTTGCCCTCGTCGCCACCATCAACGCCACTGTCGCCACAATGACCACTGTCTATTATCACCACCACTGTCGCCCACTACCTCTCACCCCCACTATAAATTGATGTTTAAATTAATTTATTTCTTTTCTATGTTTGTGATTTCATTTTAGATATGAATACAAATATATTTATTATTTACCATTTTTTATTACTCTGTGTCATCACGCACAGGCAAAAACTAATTAATTTATAACCTGACTTTACGATATTAGAATAATATAATTTAATAATATTATTGTGATCGTAATTATTGAAATTTTTTATTAAAATTTAATTATTTGACCTATCATTATGTCAAAAGGACAAGACTAAGCATTGGCACCACCTCCAAATTTTACCATTTTATGTGTTGTCGTACATGTTTTGTGGTTTGTTTATAATAAAAAAATACACTTTTGGTGGTCAAGTTATAAATTTTTAAGATTTTTTTATAAGTTTTTTAAGTCAAGTTCCAACTTTTATGATAATTTGCAATGTATCCAAATATTTTTAAGATTAATGGGAAGTAACAAAAATTATAAAATGACCCTCAAAAAGTAGGTAAGAATTTTTGGTACCAATTAAAGTCTAAACAATGACTTGGATCGATCTTTGCATTTTAATTCGGGAACCATCATAAGTCAAGTAGGTTCCAAGGTACATCTTCTAGGATAACGTGAATTCATATCTCATTTAATATTGTTTCTCTCAATTTCTTTGATAATAGATAATTCGTGTTTAATTCAAATGAGATCCCTAAGGTTTCAAGGTACATTTTCAATTATTTCCATGGATTATAATCAACCATCACAGAGATTTTTTTGTTGGATGGGTTCCCTATGGATAGACAAGTTGACCAGGCTTTTACAAATCTGAAGATTTTGAGTTTAAATCTACAATATAAAACATAACAAACTTTAATAAGTTTATTCGACGATCTCAAATAGACTTATCCAAAGACCACCAACGTCTTTCTGAAAATCATTCATTTTGCATTGTTAAGAAAAAAGAGGTAAAATGGTACATTGTTCTAAAATTTTCACCAAAGTAGTCACATTTTCGATCTGGCACTCTCAAAAGGAATACGAATTAAATGGAAAAAAAGTTTGATTATGATCTATTGAAAGTCTTACTTGAAACAATAGCCTGTTGGCAGGAGATTATTAAAAGTTGTACAACTATTCATTAGGCACTAGTTTTTTTGATGCACTTGTTTTGAGCTTTTTAATTAATAATGTATGATGTTAACTTGATCCTACCTTAATCATTCTATAAACATGATTATCATCAAGTAAACATCTTAATCTCATTCTATATGCTTGGTTCCAATCCTTTCCACTAAATCAAGAATTTTGGATTATCACCAACTGTCATAAACTACTCTGTTTGGATTGAGTTATATGGCCCGGTATTTATTTCTTATTTAATTTTGACCTAGTTCTTTCTTTTCATTTCTTTTCTTTTTTTAAACAAATCCCGACCCAGTTCACTAATATCATTTAACATCTCATCTTAAGTACTAATGAATAGCATCTAGTAGATAGCATTGTTTCTAGTATGTTCAGTCTAAACATATAATGACTTTATTACCCTTGCATACCCTAGGTCCCCACCCCCATACATAGGTAAATTTATCACTTGTATTTTTATACCATACATTACTACCTAATCCAAACACGAATTTGGTATTATGACTGTAAACTTATACATTATCCCAACCTTGATCTAAGCTTATTACACAAAAGATAAAATCAAATAATACTCTTATTAACACTATGTATGGATTGGATGGGAACCGATTGTTTGTGCCCGAATCAATTAGCCACAACAATAGACTCGAACTCAAGATCTCCATCTTGTTAGGTGGGTTTGTTGACAATTTGTCTACCTTTAATTGGAGGTTGCTATCAATGATTTCATCCAACAATTTTTAGGTATAAACATCTCAAAAACAAATGATTATACTCGCGGTCCCAAAGCACTTTGAAAATAATTGCTTTATAAAGATACAATATATGCAAATGAAAATTTCATAGTCGACCTCCTAAAATAAAGTGGATTATAATCCTTCCTATTTTGCACTCCAATTTACATCAAGCAACACAATTAGCAACACTCAATTTTCTCCTTTTTTTCTTTGAGAACAGGAATCATTTTGATCATGCATTTTTTGAGTTCATGACAGAACACGAATTTCAAATGCTCAAAATTATTATGACTTATGTGCACCGATTAAAGATAAATTTTATACGATCAGTCAGATTGAAGTTTAGAATATAAGAATTTATAAGTCCTTGCCCTTTCTTCGACCCTTGAATCGAATTGTGTACATTTTCTAAATTTTATGTCCTTTTCAACGTCAACAAATTTGGTGATTGAGAGTAGATGTACTTTTTCTTTACCTTTTTCGGTGAAAGCAACATCAGCACTATGACAAGGGATTAATCAAAGAGAGGTATTCTTATGGGACTAAAATAGGTGTTTAAAGGGAGACGTTATGGACTCTATGAAATGGTGGTTGTGTTTATCCTCAAGGTTTTTTTGACAAAGGCAAAAGAGTGAAAGTGAAACAATTGAATTGCTATATTTGTCCTTTATAGTTTTAAGGATATTAAAGTGCTTTAAAAGTTAGGTACCTTTCTCCTATTTCTGATACTTAGGGATTGAATCTGTTGTCTGACATACAGATAAAAATGTCGAGTTAAAAGTCATGAGATTGATGCCGATTTTCAATATCATTTAGTTTAATAATTTTAATTAAACTATAAGTTGAGCTCATTGAATTACAATTTTTTATTATGCAATCCCAAAAAAGTTGCTAAATTTTGTCAGTTCGGAGTAGCGTATCTAAATTTGGCCTCTATATTCTTATATTCCTACTAAGAAAACTAAAGTTCATTATCTTATCCTTGACACTAGACAATTGTTCTATATATTTTATTTGGATTTTTTGCATTTTACACATTAAAAGATTTCAAAATTCTCACTTTACATCCTCAAAGAATAACTTTCTCACATTACACCTTTAATTTTTTATTTTTTCTTTCAAACAACAACGCATTGACATTGACAAAACAACTAACGGAAAGTTAATAGAAGAGTTACATTGCAACATTTCTAATACAGTGAAGGTATAACGTGAAAAAAATAATATTTGAGGATACAAAGTGAGAATCTTAAAATCTTTTAAGATATAAAATGAAAATTTTCTATTTTATTTTATAAAATTTCTAAAAAAATTGCAAAAATCCATTTGCATCCCAACAACCACACATTTTTCCCCAAAGACATTGACAATATTTTATTTAACCTGATTAGATTTGATTCAAGTCATCCATATTATTAAAACTCTCTAACTTGACCAGATTGCCTTTTCAACTTTACTTTATATAAAAATTTTCATAAATTATATTAGCATCCAATGATTTTCTATATATTTTGCAAAAAGTAAGGGAAAGGAAAAGCGAACAAAAGTTAGACATTAAGTGACGATTAAATTGGAATATTTGATCTAATTGGGACTATATCTTAATTTCATGACGTGGACATATATGATATTTGATAAAACTCGAACTCTTGACTTCTTATTATTATTCGAAGATTTGAGAACCAAAATTGCAAGGTTCGAATTGTTGACATATTAATATTCAAGAGTCTTTTTTAACCGTCAAAACTAACTTGCATGGTTTTTATATATTTTGACAAATCATTTAATATCATTTTCTCACTTTTGTAATTTGAGGCAGAAAAGACCCCCACCATATCCAACCATGTCGTCACGATATTTTAATTATTATAACTAATAACCAATTCAAAATCTAATACACAAGTCCTTGTTGACGAAAAGTTTTCTTCGAGGCCCGGCCTTTTCTACTTTTCAAATTAATAAGGTAATCCCAAAACTAGGTGGGATCGTGTGAGTTATGAAGCCCTTCCTTCAACTACAACATATGTTTTAAAATATAATAAACTATATATTAGTAGTAATTTAGTGCATGAGAAAGTATAAAGTATGTCAACAAAAAAAAAAAAAAGGATAATTCATTTTCACCTCTCTGCAGTTTTGGGTACAAGCACCTTACCTACTTGAAGTTTAAAATTATGTACATTACCCCCTCGTTTTGCCATTATAAATCCAATGAGGGATGTGGGAGGATCAGTAGAGGTTTCACAATCTGGGAAAATACTACCTCAAGTGGGAAATACAACTACCAATAGCAGTAGTGTCGTCAAGCCAGTTACCAACCAGTGTTCAAATGGATCACAAGATGAAACCCAGGTAACTACTAACATTATCACTGCTATTATTGTGAGTGATAAAAATCATACAGAGCAATCTACTAAGGCAATTCAGTCCCCTAACAAATTTGAAAATTAAATATGAAAGGAGGTGAAATTGTTGTGGATTTATCCCCAGTCCCTAGTACTAATAGATGTAATGCGCTATTAATAAGAGACAAGTGATGGAGGTTGAATCCACTGGGCATAAACTAGAGGTTAAGAATATGCCAGAGGAGGAACATAAAAAGATGAAGGTAAAGAAGAAAGGCAGTAAACAGGGAAATGGAAAGATGTTGGAACACCTCGAAACCAAAAAATCTCGACCATTATGTTAAAAGTTTCTTGTTGAAATGTGAGAGGGTTAAATAAACCCTAGAAGCAGGGAAAAGTTAGGAAATTGATTAGGGATCAACATTTCTTATTAAGTCTAGTGTAGACCAAGATTAGAAGTATTAATAAGGATGTGACTATGAGAAATGTGTTTGGACAATGGGAGCATGTGGACAATTACAATTGCCATAATGGAGGAATGATTTGGGTTGGGTGGAACACTCATACTTTGAAAGTGAATAAAAGTTGTGTAACTGAGCAAGTTATTCATTGTTTTGTACATCACTTGGAGACAAATGACTCCTTTTACGCTTCCTTTGTGAATGGCTCTAATGAGGAATAAGATAGAAGACATCTTTGAGGGAATTTGGTTTATCATGTTGGAATGTTTGCCTTTTTACCCTAGACAATTCTAGGGGACTTTAATGCCATTAGACACACTCAAGAATCAATGTGTTGTTTTGGCAGATGGTGCCAATCCAATGAAGACTTTAATGATTGCCTACAACAAGCTGAATTAGTAGATCTTAAGTTCTCTGGTTTCCCTTTTACATGGAGTGATCGCAAAATTGAAGCATGGTGTATTGTCAGGAAACTGGATAGGGTACTGGTGAATAAGGAATGGAATATCAGATTTCAACAGTTAGAAGCTATTTTTTTACCACCTGAAATGTCATATCATAGTCATGCTTTACTTAAGATTGGTCAAAAAAAAGGAAAAGAAGTAGTCCTTTCAAGTTCTTTAACTTCATGGCTGAGAGGCTGGACTTTCTACCTATGGTTGAACAGATTTGGAGGGAACCTATCCTGGGAACTCAACACTACCAAATGTGCTGCAAATTGAAGAAACTCAAGGAATTATTCAAGACAAATAGCAGAGAGCTTGGTGATATTTCAGATAGGGCAATGGAAGCAAAAGAGGCCCTAGAAAACTGCTAAAGAGGGTTAACTACTGATCCACTTAACAATATTTTGAGACTTGAGAAGAGGCAACTTCTTGCTACCTACTCAACAACTGCTAGAAATGAGGAATCTTTCCTTAAACAAAAGTCCAGGGTTTTGTGGTTAAAAGAAGGTGACAAAAACACAAGTTACTTCTTAAAAACCATAACAAAGTGAAGGAATATAAATAATATTTTATCCTTGCAAATAGAAAATGATGAGTTTATTGAGGGAGAAAGGGCTGCGAAGCAGGAGGCTATTTCTTTTTACCAACAACTGCGGGAACCAAGAGTCCTACATTAAACTCACAAGATAGGAGTATATTACTGGAGAGTATTGTGCAATAGAAGTTATCAGAACAACAAGCTTCTAATATGGTAAGGGATGTTACTACGGAGGAGAAAAAGGAAGTCTTCTTATCTTTTAATGACCAAAAGATGCCTGGACCAGATGGATTCAATGCTTATTTCTACAAGAAAGCTTGGCCAGTTATTAGAGGGGACATCACAGCTACCATAAAAGAATTCTTTTCTAATGAGATCCTGTTGAAGGAGTTCAATTCCACCATCATCACATTGGTTCCTAAAACTCCAAATGCATCATTTATGGGCGAGTTTAGGCCTATTTCTTGCTGCAGTGTGTTCTACAAAGGTATTTCAAAACTTATTCCTAATAGAATTAAAGGTGCACTTAAGGATATTATTAGCTTCTACAAATCATCATTCCTCCCTGGAAGAAGGATCAGTGATAACATTCTTTTGTCCCAAGAGATTATGAGGGATTACCATAAGGATGGAGGTCACCCAGATGTGCTATCAAGGTGGACCTTATGAAGGCCTATGATACATTAGATTGAGACTTTATGATGGACACCTTAGGTGTCTTTAATTTTCCAATAATGATGAGGAAGTGGATATGGGCCTGCCTTACTTCTCCTAAGTTTTTTGTTAACATTAATGGAGAACTAAAAGTCTTTTTTCCAAATGTGAGAGGGTTGAGGCAGGGGGATCCATTTCCCCTTACCCCTTTGTTATGGCCATGGAAGTGCTCACATTGATTGTTCAACATAATATCATGCCTAATAACAAGTTTAAATACCACTAGAGGTGTAAGAAGGTGAAACTTTGTCAATTAACTTTTGTAGATAATTTGTTGAGGTTTTGTCATGGGGATGTTAGCTCTGTCTCTACATTGAAAATGGTTATTGACCAGTTTCAGTGGGTGTCTGGACTACAAGCCAATCCTTCCAAAAGTAATTTTTTCATGGTGGCAATCCAACCACAAGATATGGAGCAGTTCAAGTTGATTTTTGGTTTCCTTGTGGGCAGCCTTCCTATCAAATACCTGGGAGTGCCTCTCATCTCTACTAGATTGAAAGACACACATTGCACAACCCACATTGAGAAAATTGAAAGTAGAGTGAAGGGGTGGACTAATTGATTCTTGTCTTATGAAGATAGGTTGCAACTCATCATCTCTGTCCTTTCGAGCATGCATATTTATTAGGCAACTCACCTCATCTACCACAACAAGTTTTGGATAAAATTGAACAAATCATGTGAGCTTTTTTATGGAAAGGGGTTGAACTTAAAAATACTAGGGCCAAAATTACTTGGAAGGCTGTGTGTAGGCCAAAGAAAGGAGGCATTTATGGATTCTTTTTTAGGACAAAGAGAACCTATGAGCCAAATGGATTCACTTTTACCATTGGAAGGGGAGGAGCCTTTGTAGTTCATGGAATTAGCTGAATATGTTAAAATTGAGGGACCAGATTAGACCTATAGGGAATGGATAGACAACAAGTATATGTTATGACAATTGGCACCCAAAAAGGCTTCTTATTTTGAATTGGAACCATAGAATTATTGTTGATTCTGGATTACCAAAGGAAGCTAAAGTGAGCAGAATTATATGTAACAACCAGTTGCAGTAGCCGCAAACTCCAACAGCTGATTTATGTGATATATCAAGCACTATGCCTTCCTATGCCCAAACCAGGCCAAAGTGAATGGTGTCAAGTGAGCTCTTTCTATCAATGGCAAGTTCTCTACTGCATCTGCATGGGAAGTCATTAGGAACCCAAACCTAAAAGTGCTATGGTTTAAGCTAATTTGGTTCACACAAGCAGTTCCCAAAATGAGTTTCGTATTATGTTTGGTTGTTAATGATAGAAACAGTACTAAGAATAAGATTTTTAATCCTAGTGTGGGTGCGAATTGCATTCTGTGCAGAGGGGCTGCTGAAACACATGCCTACCTTTTCTTTGAGTACACCTATTCTCAAAGCGTTTGGCTTCAGCTACAGAACATGCCCACCCAAACTTGGCAACCCAGGACATGGCTATTGTTTATTACTTGGACTGCTCAACATTGGAAAGGCAAATCTATATTGATAGCGTTGTAGAAATTAAGCCTCCAAGCCATAGTATACTGCCTCTAGAGAGAAAGAATGAACATGCTGTTAAGGAATGAATTTAAAGATCTTCAATCAACTCTGCACAGCATTTTACAAATCATCAAGGATAGGATGATGTCCTTGAAGTTTAGGAACTCCTATCATAATCAACAAGTGGCTCAACAGTGGCAATTACCAACCCATTGTCTTAACCCATGAAACTTTTTTGAATGTGCAAACCTTGTCCATGGAGGACTTTTGTCTTCTCTATTCCTATTGAGTCAGGATTCTACTGAAAGTACTAGCTCAAGGCCAACACTTTCTTTAGATTTTCAGACTCTTGGTAAAGTTGTCTCTTTTTTGGGTTACTTTCTTTTGTAATGGGTGGGTGTATACTGTCATGTAAGCATCACCCTTTGTCTTGACTTGTAAATTTCTTTTAATGAATATAGTTTACCTTCCGAAAAAAGAAAGTGAAACAATTGAAATGCTACATTTGTCCTTTATAGTTTTAAGGATATTAAAGTGCTTTAAAAGTCCGGTACGTCTCTCCTATTTTTGATATTTAGGAGATTGAATCCATTGTCTGACACACTGATAAAAATGTTGAGTTAAAAATCATGAGATTGATCATGATTTTTGATATCATTTATTTAATAATTTTAATTAAACTATAAGTTGAGCTCATTGAATTACAATTTTTTATTATGCAGTCTCCAAAAATTTGCTAAATTTTGTCAATTAAGAGTAGCGTATCTAAATTTGGCATCTATATTCTTATATTCCTATTGAGAAAGCGAAAGTTCATTACCTTATACTTGACACTAGACAATTGTTCTTTATATTTTATTTGGATTTTTCGCATTTTACACTTTGAAAGATTTCAAGATTCTCATTTTGCATCATCAAAGATTAACTATTTGACATTGCACCCTTAATTCGTTATTTTTCCCATCAAAAAATAACCCATTAACATTGATGAAACGACTAATGGAAAGTTAACATAAGGGTTATATTGCAACACTTTTTATACATTGATGATATAATGTAAAAATTTTAATATTTTAGGGTACAAAGTGAGAATCTTAAAATTTTTTGAGGTATAAAGTGAAAAGTTTCTATTTTATTTAATAAAATTTCTCAAAAAAATTGCCCAAATCCATTTGCATCCCAACAACCACACATTTTTCCCCAAAAACATTGACAATATTTTATTTAACCAAATTAGATTTGATCAAGTCATCCATATTAGTAAAACTCTCTAGTTGACCAGATTGCCTTTTCAACTTTACTCTATATAAAAAAATTTATAAATTATTTTAGCATCCCATGATTTTCTATATATTTTTGCAAAATTAAAGGAAAGAGAAAAGGGAACAAAAGTTAGACATTAAGTGATGATTAAATTAGAATAATTGATCTAATTGAGACTATATCTTAATTTCATGATGTGCACATATATAATATTTGATAAAACTCGAACTCTTGACTTTCTTATTATTATTTGAAGATTTGAGAACCAAATTTTCAAGGTTCAAATTATTGTCTTATTAATATTCAAGAGTCGACCATCAAAATTAACTTGCATAGTTTTTATATATTTTAACAAATCATTTAACATAATTTTCTCACTTTCGTAATTTGAGCTAGAAATGGCCCCCACCATATCCAAACATGTCGTCATGATATTTTAATTATTATAACTAACAACCAATTCAAAAGAGCTATGAAGCCCTTCCTTCAACAACGGCATAGTTTTGAACCATAATAAACTCTATTTTATTGGTAATTTAGTGCATGATAAATTATAAAGTATGCCATCAAGAGAAAGAAAAAAGGGGGATAATTCATTTTTACCTCCCTGCGGTTTTGGATAGAAGCACCTTACCTACTTGAAGTGTAAAATTATAAACATTATCTCCACGTAGTTATGTACCAAAATAAAATAATTGACACTATTAACGGAATAATAAAATTACCATAATACCCATATCATATTCGTCTGCTGCTTTACCCTTGACAATATTAGTCAAACATACGACTAAAAAATTAAAAAAAATATAAGTCAAACAGACTAAGAGAAATCGAGAATGAGAGAGAAAGTGAGAGAAAAAGCAAAAGACTGAGGAATGGAGATCACATATGTGAGATCACCCTTCTTCGCAGGGAGATTCCATTGATTCTTTTTGTTTCCCTTGTACTTGAGAGTGGATTAGTAGATCGTGGTGTCTACTTTGAAGAACTTGTTTGTTATTTGCTGCTCCAGCTTTGGTAAAGATAAACAAAAGTTCTACCTTACATATTGAGTGCTTTTGGATTATTTGCTTGTTAAATTTTGTTTTACTTTTTTTTTAACAAATATGGGTCTTGAAAAACATGAATCGCAATATTTTTCTAGTGTATCACAGATCTCCATCACAAATCTGAGATATTGCATGGGTTAAAATACATGGGTATTGCATAAAATTAACCTTTTTAGTATGCGCATTTTCAAATCAATGTTTGTCTTGTGCTGAGGCAACACTTTTTTTATGTTTTGTAGTTACATATGGGACCTTGTGTTTCTTTTGTGGGTACATTGTTCTTATGTGTTTATTGTTCCCCAATTGCATGCTTTTTTTTTCTGAGTTGTTTACTAATGTTGAATTATTTCTTCGGTTTATGGTTTGTTAATCATGAACAATGGACAATTGTTTTTCTATTGAGTTAAATCATGATGGATACTTTGAATGGCAACCAAGTGTTGTTTACAAGAATGGTAAGGTGAACACAATATATGAGTGTGATCTAGATAAAATGTCATTGTTTGAATTTAAAGGAATGTATGAGGATTTGACTTCAGATAAACCTAATATTATAAACATGTGGTACATACTTCCTAGGTTTAGCTTAGACATTGAGCTAATTGCTATTAATTCAGACAATGAAGTCATAGATATGCTTATGGTAGACAGAGGATTTGATCTAATTGTGGTATATATGGAGAAATAACAAGAACCTATTCAAGTAATTTTTGTAGAGGGGGAAATGTTGGTGGGACCTAGAATGTCAAAAGGTTATGCAAAATCAAATAATGCCCAACAAACTACAGCAAAAGCAAGTGACAGTGGGGATCCCAGTTGGATGAATGAAGGATTAGAGAGGATGACATTTTTAATTATGCTGGTACTTCAGGGATTGGTCTTACTATATTTCAAGGAAATAAGAGATAGAATATGCTTGAAACTGTCACTGGAAGAGAAAATTCTAGAAATAAGGTCTCAGAATCTGAAAATACTCAAAATGCAAAAGTTGTATTTGCAGAGCATGAAAGTGTAGAAGTTTAATATGCTCATAATGAAATTGTTGATGCTGGAAATGTATAAATTGGAAATGATGAAAATGCTAATGTTCAAACTTACCAATGGTATTCTGATGTTGAGGATGAATGGGATAAATTGAGTAAAGACGACAAATAAGATGAAGAAACTAATCCTTATATTGACTTTAATGAGGAAAGGGACATTGACAAACCAGATTTAAAGGTAGGAATGAGATTTGCCTCCCCTCAAATCTTTAGAGAGGCTTTAAAGGAGTGGATGATACAAGAAGGTTATGACCTAAAGTGGATAAAAAATGAAAACAATAGAATCACATCAATTTGTAGGTGGGGCTATATATACTTGGAGAATTCATGCTTCTTCAATTGGTAGGACATCAACATTTCAGATAAATACTATATTTAGAAAACACACTTGTGGGAGAAGTTATGAGAATCACTTTGTAGATTCTAGATATTTGTCAAGGAAGTTCATAAACAAGTTAAGAAATGAGTCAGGGATGGAATCAAGAAACTTCATGAGAGGTGTTCATAGGTAAATAATGGTAAATTTTACCATACATCAATGTTACAGGGCTAAAAGAAAGGTAGTGGATGTTATGGAACAATATGCCAGGTTGTGGGATTACTGTGAAACTTTTAGGAAATATAACCCTGATAGTGTACTGAAATTTTCTTGGAAATGCCTACTTTAGATGTTTCACCTACATTTAAGAGGTTACATGTAAGGTTTGATGCACAAAAGAAGGGATTTTTGAATGGTTGTGGACCAGTTATAGGTTTGGATAATTGTTTCCTAAAAATAGTAGAGTCGAAATATTTAGGTAATTTGAAATTTGAACACCCCTACTTGGAAGAGCTAATGGAAGACATAGGAAGGTGTGAGGTATTTGGTTGGACATTTATATCTAATAAGCAAAAGGGATTAATAGATGCTTTTGAAGTGATTATGCCAGCAGCTAAATACAAGTATTGCTTAAGACATATGAATAACGATTTCAAAATTATATTCCAAGGTAAAGATTAAAGGATTTATTCTGGAAGGCTGCTTTAATTGGTAATGTGAGGGAATTTGAACACTATATGAAGCTGATTGAGAACGCTGATCCAAAGATTGGGAACACAATAAATTCTGCTCAATAGTTGGGAAAGATCACATTTTCATACTAGGTCAAGATGTGAGATATTGTTAACAACCTTTCAGAGTCATTCAATAGTGTTCTTTTAAAGGCAAGAGAAAAACCAATTTTTGGGTTTAGTTGAATGGGTTAGAAATTGGTTAATGAACACAATGCAATTAAGAGGATTGTAATGTAAATGTATGAAGGACATATTTGTCCAAACACACAGGATAAACTAGAAAAAAATTAAGTTAAGCCTAGAAACAATTTTGCAAGTTGGGCTGGTGAAAAGAATTTTGAGGTTGATTGTTAATTTGTTATGATAGAGTCAATGCTGTTGATGTTAGGTCTAGAACTTGTGATTGTAGGATGTGGGGCCTCACAGAGGTATACCTTGTAAGCATGCAATTAGTGTAATTTATAAACTTAGGCATATTTCAGAAGACTATATGCATATGTATTACAGGAAAGTAAACCTATATCTTACCCAAAATCAAAGAGATTTAAGGTAAACCTGCATTTTTACAACATTTATCTTTTCTATCTAAATAATATACAATGTTCTATTAATATTTTTGGTGACCATCTTACTGTTAACACAAGCAAGTTCATCTGCAACTACTATGGCAAGAGCTGGGAGAGATGCAACTCAAAAAGGAAGATAAAGAGATACAATTACTGGGGTTGGGGTTGGGGTTAGGGGTGGAGCTGGAAGAGGAAAAACTGTTGAAAATGGAGCAGGAGCTAGAAGAGGTGCAACTATTGGGGCTGAAGCTGGAAGGTCAGCAACTACTGGGAATTGAGTTGGAAGAGCAACAACTGTTGGGAATAAAGTTGGAAGAGGTGCAACACCCACTATTTCAAATCTATTGGGGAAAATAAGGCAGAGGAAAAAGGGAGCACATAATAACTATAACTATGGTTTCTTTCTTTTTTGCTTGTGTTGATCATGGCAAAATTATAACTATTCTGGATACCCCACTAGATTTTGGTGGTTAATTACTGTTGTTATATGGTTGTGAATCAACACTATTTTGTTGATTATGAATCAAATTTGCTTTTGACATTAGTGGATTTGGAATGGAATGTTGTCCATTGATTTTTTATTATTAAATCAAATCTTCTTTCGTATTGTTAGTTGAGTATTGTCCATGGATATCAAAATTGATGGGCCTGACCCAAACCAGACCTAGATCAGAGGTCCAATTTAGAAATGCAGATCAGGCCCACCTCAAATATACAAGTCATGCCCACCACAAGATCAAGGAAGCTCAGTTGAGTTAGCCCACCATCATGAGAAAATCAGTCCACAACTGACACATGAGGAGATCCCTATAGGACGCAATCATCGAGTGCACGTCACCACCTTCGCTGAATTGCCTCACTTTTTACGAGAATGGTGCCACCTCCACTAAACTACCTCATTTGTTACGAAAATGGTGCTTCAATCTGTTAGGAAGCGCCTATAAATTGTAAACCCCACCTATACAAGTGGAGCAATCACTCACATCTAAGCACTCTGCACTCCTTGAGCAATAAATACTCAAGCCACCCTAGCCTTTCATAATGAAATAGGTCACCCTAGCTGAACCACTTAATTTGTGTTTGCTTATATTGAGTCTCCTGCTTAATTACTACATGAAATACTTGACGGGTGGTGTATAAATACATTTTGTGTATCATCACTTTGGCGTCATCTGTAGGACTGACTTAGTTTTCACTCAACTGTTTTCATATATTTATGGCTATTACGATTAGATCCATGAATCAACAAATTGAGGATGATCAACAACGCCAGGAGCAGGTCCTACCCCGCCAACAAAACCCATCCCTGAACCACTACAAAAATTGCTAGAGACTATGCAGTTGTTGGTGAATCAAAACTAGTAGATCCTTCAATTAATGCTCTTCAGGCACCCTCAAGGAATCATGCCCAACACCTAGGAGGGGAAACACTCTAGGCACCTCGCCCAGGGTGCCAAGGTGCCCTTCCTTAACGCCTGGGCACACGAGCTCCCCTTCCTTTTATGTCGGTTCCGTCCTCCCATGTTACTGACCCTCATTTCCTAGAAGTCTAGGGGAAAAACTAGTATGTAGACCACGAGAGCCACTAAAACAACCATTCGGAAGGTGTCTCCAACCACTGGGTCAAAAAAATCAAAGAAGTGCATAACCAACTTGGTGATGTCTTCAACACCATGAAGGCGCAAGGGCTGAAACAGTTGAGTAATTTGCATGGCATACTAACACACCCTTTGTAGCTAATGTGGCCAACTACTCTCTCTCTCCAAAATTCAAGATGCCAACTGTGGAAGCCTTTGACGGCTCCAAAGATCCACTGGACCACCTTGCACCTACTAATTCTTCACCCAACTGCATAATATATCAGATGAGATCCTATGTGGGGTTTTCCCTACTACCCTCAAGGGATCTGCTCGTTAGTGGTTTGCCAATCTTACCCCAACTTCCATTAATTCTTTGCTGAATTAAACAAGTCTTTCGTATCCCATTTTATATGGGGAGGCCAACATCAAAAGTCTATGGCCCACTTGCTTAGCATCTAGTAAGATTGGGACAAAAGCCTAAGGAGTTTACCTGACTCATTTTAATGAGGAAGTCCTTCAGATTAAAGGACTAGATGCAAATGTCACCATCGCGGCCTTCACAGAAGTCTTGCGCTCATCTAGTCTAATGTTTTAAGTTTTGATGCACCCGCCTAAGAACATGCTAGAATTACTATCAAAAGCTCAAAAATACATGAACGCTGAGAATGTCGCAAAACCCAAACGAGCTGACGCTGAGAATGTCACAAAACCCAAACGAGTTGAGTCCTCACATAAAAGGGAATATGCAAAGTAGAGACAATCCCAGTAATTTCAACATTAGTATTAATGGCCAACGACTACTACTTGCATCATTGTGGACGCTGAGTAACATGGTTTCTTTTATCGCCCTTCACACCCTCTATGTTAACGCCCTGACTATCATGTTTCCCACTTTCTTGAATTTTTAAAACAATCCTCCACATTATTAAACAAAATCTTCCAAGTGGCCGCCCATTGTTCCCCCCATGTTTCTCCACTTTGTCAAAAAATATTCCAATAAGATAATTGCTTTTATTGCCACAAATTCTTGAAAATTATAGGTCCTCCATTATTGCCGAATTCTACACCCCAAACAATACCACTTCTACATGCCTTTGGTGCCGCACCCACGCGTCTCTACACCTTCTACTCTTGGTGCCCGAGTGCCTCTCTGGCACCATCTGTCCTAACAACGCTTGCACGTGGCGCCCACCTCCGTGTTGGCACCTTCACTTGAACGCTTGTCTAGCCTCAGGCGCCCGCCTCACCTTAGGTGCCCTCGCCAGGGTACGTCAATCTTGCCGTTGTGCCCCTTCCGCCCAATGCCACCCCTCCTAGTGCCCGTTAGTGGCACCGCAAGACCTAGGTATTTTTTTGCTCAATCTGTTAATCACCAATTAACCTGTGAAGTATCAGTGAATGTCGCATAACCCGACACCATGTTGTCATATCCTCTTTAACAAGATCGTAACCAACACAAAGTTTAGGCAGAGTCTACCCTGTACTGGAGCACTCCTAAGTGCATAACCTATGCACATTTGAATCACTTGACCATTCCAATGTCCAATCCCTATGAATTTACACTTAATATTGAACCAACTAAATTCTTTAAGCAAGAAGGCTCAAGGCCCGAATGCTTGGCGAGTTATATTTAAATTTTTAAAAAATTTGAAAGAAATACCGATTCCTATTGCACTTGGTATCGATACCCAAGCCTACTATCTTCTAGGTACTGGTACCGATGTAACGGGGTACTGGTACCTGGACCATAATTTCTCAGGTTCTTTCTAGTTGCCAGGTACTGATACATAGGTGACGGTGTACCGGTACCTGAGCCCACTGTTTGCTAAGTACTGGTACCTATGTGTCATAGTGTCAGTACTTAGGCCCACTATTCATATAGGTACTGGTACCTGAAGCCTTGGTACCAGTGCCTGAAGCCCACTAGAATCCAGGTATTGGTACCCTTATGTCGAGGTATCGGTAATTGGGTCTTCCATCAGCATGGTACCGATACTTAATCACTTCGACACCGATAACTAAGCCCATATTTTTCTCAATTCTTTCTATCCTTAAACCATTGGCCATTCAAACTCAATCAATACTAATTCTTACATTCATAGGCACAAATTCTAACCCTGTAGGGGTCATTCTATGTGGGGTCATAGAAATAAAGGGTGCAACAAGTTGTAACTCGATGGTGAAGTCTACATACTGATGTAGAGGTAATCTCGATAACTCGTCCAAAAAAATTTCTGCATACTCATACACCATCCAAGGTAGACCCAACTCTTGTCTCGCCTTATCCTTAAGTGTAAGGCTCGCAAGCTAACCCATCAGCTGCCCATGCCAACGAGAGTCATACACAGCTTAGGATAAAGTATCGTGTTTTTCCAACTTAAAACAAATACCCTCTGGTGTATAGACAATAGCCCTCTTCTGATCATAATCGATGACAACTAGGTGTGCGGTCAATCAATACATTCCGAGATAACATCAAACTCTAACATGTCCACGACCCTAAGATCCGTAACGAGTAAAATCACCTAGATCTTTAACTTACATCCCCGATATATTTGATAAATGCATAGTTCCTAGGGGAGAACTCACATGCAATGGCTCTTCCAAAGTCTCGACCTCTAGCTCAAATCCTTTACACAAGATGCAGTTATAAATGAATGTGATGCTCCAAAGTTAAACAATACATTTGCCCATAAGTGAGAGAGTAAGAATGTACCCTCAATCACCAACTGATCCACCGGCTCAGTCTGAGGTGTGATGGCATAGACTCACCCTTGAACCACTAAAGTCCATGCTTGTAAGCCCTATCAATGGCCTCGGCCCACGCCCTGGCCTATCTACCTGATTGCAGAGTCCCCACATGCGAAATATTAGGGGCCTATACAACACCCTAGAAATGGAACTGACATCCGTGACCCACGGTGGGGGTAGGGTCGAATGAAGAATTTTCATAGGTGCCCCACCAATGATTGGGACTAAGACGTCCAGAAACTCTAGGAACCCTGCCTCTAAGGACAATTCCACTTATATGACTTGGCTGGTGGCATATATAACAGGTCTTTTAGCCACCCTAATAGGTGGCCCTGAGATTTCTCCCACTTTATGAGGATTAACCTTAGCCTTAATAGTTGTGGCCCTGTCCATGATGCCTTTGAAGAGCTGAAGTCTTTTACTTCTTCAACGAACTAGAAGAAGATGATTGACACTGCTTCTTCTTGTCCTTATCACCTGCCTCCCAGATGCCCCTTGCGTCTTCCACTTCACTCTCAATGGTCATTGACATCTTAAACTTTGAGTCCAAGTCTCGTAGGCGGTGACCCATAATCTTTCTCCGGATGGACAACTTCAAGTTGTTCTCGAACCTCCTCACTTTGGCCAAATTTGTGCCCACATAATTATTTGCGAAATGGGCCAACTTAGTGAATTTAGCCACATATTCCATCACCGTCATACTTCTTTGCTTCAGGTCTAGGAATTCTTGAGTTTTCGCGTGCCGAACAACCGAGAAAAAATACTTGCTCATGAAGAGCTCACGGAACTCTTCCCATGTTATTACCTCAAAATTTTTCGAGGTCTTCGCCCAATTCCACTATAGATGGGACTCTCCTTCAAGTTGAAAGGCCGCTAATCTTATTTTAGTGGCATCAGATGTGATCCCCATAACTTCTAAGATCTTTTCTAGTTGTTGGAGCCAATGGTTGGCCACCATCGGATCCGCCCCTCCCATGAAATTAGGTGGGCTTGTGTGCCATAAACTGTTGGAGATTGTTCGAGCCTCCTTGGCTCACATTGGCGATAACTTGTGTAAAGGTACCTTTATTATGACTATAGCCACCATGAAGGTTTGTTGATCAAAGGCCGATGGTGGTTAGTTGTTGTTCCGCCCACCCCCTTGACCATTCTAGTGTCCTCTGTCTCTATTTGCCATCTGCACACATATAAGAGAGCCACCCACTAGTAGAGTGTATTGAACAATGTCTGAACGACACCACTTACATGATTTAGAAATATAGTCTATCACAACTTATTTAACAATCCTAATTTAGATGGATGTTAGCAATCTCATGATCGGATAAGAATCCCATTTCTAGAATATAACTAGAATAGTTTCATATCAAAACTTTTGATTAAATCAAATTAAGTTACAACTGAAATAAGGAAAAATTTCAGTTACAACTAAATTTATGTGCTATATATATATATATATATATATATATATATGCACTAACAAAAATTTCATGTCTAAATACACCATACAATATAAAAAATTGAACATTAATTGTGGAACATTTATATTTTAAATAGTAATTTATTTATTTTTGTTCAATTATGCAATTAAAATTAAAGTCATTAGCAAGAAGGGGGAGGGAGAAAAGAAGGATTTAGTTGTGGATTGATGAGGTTGTTTAACATTTAGAGTCATACAAAGAAGTTGATATTTTTTAGCAGAAAAAAAAATTAGAATAAAATTTGTACTATTTGATCAATTTTTTTTTAAGTTAAAAATTCAACTTACTAACTGACATATGATTCTTACATGAGCTAACAGCTGTAAAAAAACAGGATAGATGCCATTGACAATAACAACACAAGAGGTATATGAACACAAACATATGTTGTGAGTTGGTCTATCAATGGTAACGAGACGAGTTTATATTGGATTTTAGTGAGTGTGTTAAAAAATATTTTTTTACATATATAACGAATTATATCATATCGGATTCGTATTAAAAGTGAATCGTATATAATAAATTTATAAATAAGTCATATTGTATATTAATTGTTTTAATTAATTTTATTTATACCCAATTTATTTTTTAATTATGTCAAATTCACTAATTTACAAAATAAATAACTTAAAAAAAGTCCAAAATCTCTAATGGTGGCCACTTACTCATTTAATGGCCAAAAATCAATACTAAGTTGCTTATATCAAAATGTCATTAGAGAACATAAAACTAATGGTGAAAACTTACTCATTTAATGGTCTTAGCTATTTGGGTATTAATCAAATATTATAAAGGACATTTTAGGTGTTAGACAATATTTTGTTAGAGGGAAACAATGGGAACAAAGCTTACAACATGTTTTGGGCATGTGAAGCACACTCTCCATTAACTTGAATGATAAAAAAAAACTATTTCACTTTGGTACATAATCATAAGGGGATAATGTTTATAATTTTAAACATTAAATAGATAAGGTGTTTTTAGACGAAACCAAAGGGGTATAAAAAGCAATTAACCAAAAAAAATTGTTCATGTCACATAACACTATCCAAATCCAAATTTTATTATATTTTTGTATTTTTCCTTTTTGCAATATCGTTCTTATGGATTCTCTTTGATTTTATACACATAATTTTGAAACAGATTTTAGATGAGTGAGAATAGCAAATCTCAAAATTATTATATTCATGATATGAGTATTTCTAAGTTTAGTCCTCTTTTTGTTGGATGCACACTGCAAAAGTCCAAACATTGAGTTCTCGCAATGGATGGGATTTTGGCGAGAGAGAAATAAAACAACTATCTCTAATATTCTTTTCATCTGGTTGTAATAAAAATTAGAAAAATGGTTTTAAAAAAAAGTGAAACGATCATTTGCATTGATCAAATATTGCTATCTGAATTTTGATCCTCTTCAATATTATATTTCTTTCAATTTTTTTTGTCCATGGTAGATTATCATCTCGTGTATTATTAGGCACCCGATATATATAATAAATCTCATGTGAATTCATTGTGACAGGTTTTTCATACTTTATATCCTAAAAGATTTTAAGATTTTTATTTTGTATTCTCAAATATTAAATTTTTTACATTGTACTCTCGATGTATCAAAGACCTTTCTGTGAGCTTCTATTATTTTTTTTGTTAATAATCAACTCATTGACATTCACAAAAAAATTAAGAAAAATGTCATATTTTTAATACATTAGAAGTACAATATAAAAAATTTAATCGTTAAATATACAAAATAAAATCTTTCAAAATATAAAGTGTAATTCACCCGTTGCACCCAATAAACTATTAAAAGATTGGATAAAAGAGTCGAGGAATGGTATATAACCCAAACAAATCCCAAAATCAGCAACCCAAATGACATGGCACATGTCATTTGATGGATCCACCATATGTTGCTTTGTCATCAAATGCAGCCTGACCGATGAGTTCCCTCTCTTATTTCCATTTTCTTTTTTTTTTTCTTTTTCCCTTGTGTCATTAACTCTCTCTCCTCTCTCTCGTTTTTCCCTCCATTGTCTTCTTCCTCCCCAAATTAATTTCGCCTGAGTGAGTTTTCGTCTGAGATAGAGAGAGGAATCGAGAAGATTTTGTTGGGATCGAAGCAAAACGAGCCTGGGATCAAACAAATAGAGACTCAGACTAAAAGGTAGGGAGAAAAAAATCTGAGAGATTTGACTGGGATAAAGTAATGAAAGGCCACAACATTATCGGACTCAAACAGGTTTACCCTCTTTTTATCTTGTGTTTTGCAACAATATATATGGTTGCTGGGCAGGAAAAGCAAAACATCTCACTTGACTTGTGGTCAATTTGATAAAACTTCATCCACACCTCTTTTAGGTAAGTATATCTTCATTGAGAAAACAGTTTGCTCAAATTTTAATACATAAAAAAAATATAAATTTTAATTGACTCAAATTTTAATGAATTGAATTTTAATTGATACAAATTTTAATAAGTAAAAAAATATAAATTGAAATCGACTCGAAAATGAATTTTAATCAGCGCTAACAACTTGGTAGAACTCAAATTGTACAAACTCACATTGGAAAAATGACGCAAAAACAATCTTATGAACTTTATGTAGAAACCTACAGAAAAATAAATAATTATATTTTTTTGAAATTTGAGATAAAGTTTATGAAAAATGTTGAAATTGTTGATGTTTGATCAATAATAATTATATTTTATTAGATGTTTTGCAATAGTTTTAGCCTGACTTTGGTTATATAAATGTTTGACTATATATATTTTGCATACATATTGAACAATATCAATTTAATCGTTATATTATTAAAATTGTATTGTACATTACCTTTATTTATGAATAAATATTTGTAATTTTTATAAGTAATGTAGTATCTTTATGCATGAATAATTACTAGTTTTTATATATGATCGTTGGGCAGGGAAAGCAAAACATCTCACTTGAGACTTGTGGTCAACTTGAGCTTAGTGGTGCCTCTGTTGAAACTCTGCATCATACGTGTGCTGATCTTAATTCACATCTGTATCAGGTTACTAAAATAATGTGTTATTTTTGTAGAGCATGGAAGAGGAATTATCAAGTTGTTCCAGAAGTATTGAATTGAATGAAGAAACTACGGAAAATGAAATGGAGAAAACAAAAAATATAGAAAATAACATAGAGGGGGTTAGGGTGATGTCATTTAATTCTATCGATGAGCTTACCAAATTTTATACAAGATATGGCAAAGGAAAGGGTTTTGCAGTGTCTAAGAGAGCATGTTCAAGAGTAGAAGATGGAGCATTGAGGTATTTGACATTGGTTTGTTCTCGTAATGGAAAGTCACTAAGTAAACCAAGCAACCCGCTTAAAGGGCAACCAATTTCAAAAACAAGATGCAATGCTAGGCTTTGGGCCACCCTTGAAACCAATGGCGAGTGGCGAGTGACCTCTATTTGTACTTGACCATAACCATGCATTAAGTCTAGGGAAATCACGATTTTATCGGTGCAATCACTTGCTTAAACCATTTGTGAAAAGGAGATTTGAGCTTAATGATAGAGCTGGTATCAAAATGAACAAGAATTTTAATTCATTTGTAATAGAGACAGGGGGATATGACCAGCTGTCATTTCTAGAGAAGGATTGTAGAAATTATATTGATAAAGTCCAACGATTACGGCTTGGTGAAGGAGATGCTATTGGAATCCACAATTATTTTTTGAAAATGCAAGCTGACAATTCTGATTTCTTCCACATGATGGACTTAGACGACGAGGGACGACTAAGAAATATTTTTTGGGCAAATGTAAGGAGTAGAGCGACATTTAAAGAGTTTGGTGATGTGATTACTTTTGATACAACATACTTGACAAACAAGTATGACATGTCATTTGCACCATTTGTGGGAGTAAATCATCATGGACAATCGATATTACTCGGGTGTGGACTGGTCTCAAGTGAAGACACTGAGACATTTACATGGTTATTCTGGTCTTGACTTACCTGTATGAGTGGATGTCATCCTAGTGCAATTATTACAAATCAAGACAGAGCAATGCAAAATGAAATTGAGATTATTTTTCCAAATGCACGACATCGGTGGTGCTTGTGGCATATCATGAAGAAATTGCCTGAAAAGCTAAAAGGGTATAAGTAATATGAGTCTTTCAAATTTTCATTGCAAAATGTGGTTTATGATTCGTTGGCAAGAGAAGAATTTGAAGAAGGTTGGTGTCGATTCATTGCAAAGTATGGCCTTGAAAGTAATGAATGGTTACTTGGATTGTACGAGGAGAAGAGTCATTTTTTGATGGGTATGTCAATTCGAAGACCACCTTGAAACAATTTTTAGAACAATATGAGAATGCATTACGAGATAAGGTGGAAAAAGAAAATTAGGAAGACTTCAATTCTTATAACTCGTGGTTCCCTTGTATAACTCTATATGTGATGGAAAAACAATTTCAAGATGTTTACACGAGGGCAAAGTTCAAAGAGTTCCAAATAGAAATAAAAGGGAAAATTTGTTGTAACTTGTCTTCATGTCAACAAGGTGTTCGTGTTTCGGTGTATGAAGTAGGTGATGATGTACCTTTTGGAGAAAGTTACCGAACTGCAACCTTCAAAGTTTCATTGGATGAGGGTAATAATGATATGAACTGCAATTGTCGATTGTTTCAGTTTAGAGGAATATTGTGTAGACATATCATTGCGGTGCTCCTACATAAAAAGATTTCAAAAGTGCCTGACAAATATATCTTACAAAGATGGTGCAAGACTGTCAAAAGAAGACACACCAAAGTTCGTATCAATTATGCCAATTGGGCAACAGTTGAATCACAACGATTTGATAAAATGTGTAATGTTTTATTTGAGGTTGCTGACTTGGCTACAGATACTGAGGATCGGTGTTCAAAGGTGATGACACGAATTTCTAAATTAAAAGAGGAGCTACACAAAGATGTTGATGCTTGTGGAAGACAACAACCCAATTTCATTGACACTCACAAAAATTTAAAATCATGTGAAAATAATATTGGTATTTCAAAAGAGAATAAAATCATTCTTACTCCGATAGCTGTTCGTAGCAAGGGCCGACCTCCAGTTAAAAGGAAGTAGTCTACGATTGAAAAGGCAATGAAAAAAAAAAAGAAAGAAAGAAAGAGGAAGGCAAAGAATCAACATGGTGCTGAAAACTTAGTCAAACAAAGAGGAGCTACAACTAGTGAGGGTGCTAAAGTGAAGGTATTTATTTTTTTTTTGGACAGCCACACTAATTATAATAACTTGTATTCAACACTTTTTTTCCAACTTTGGAGAAGGCTAACTTTTTTTTGCATATTGTAGGAGTACGATGAGATTGTAGATGAACAAGGTGTGATCGAAACACATGAGAATATCACATTAAGTGTAAGAAATTTTGTAGTTTTTTGTTTTAAGCACCATTTATTCATTTGGCATTGTGTGTTAAGTAAATTAGAAATAAATTTTAAATTACATATAAATGGATGAACATGCTTCAAATATGGGTGGATGGAGTTCTGAATTTAAGCAACCTATCATGTGGCCAAATATAAGTGGTCGGCCAATGAGTTCATTTGAGCAATAGTATATGGAACAAGGACGAAGTTTCTATCCATTCCAACCAAATGTCCATCAGGCGTTTTATTGTGATAATAGTTTTGAGGTACAAGTAAATGAGTTTTTTTTTTTTACTTTGATTCATTTTTATTTGTATTATTTATTTTACTTTGATTTCAGGCTCAATATTACCCAAATTGGAGGAGTTCACATATAACAACTATGCAACCCGCTAGTTTCGCCTCAAATTTTGAATTTAATGAAGACCCAAAAGTTCAAAAATTAAAGAATCATTTTTTCAAATGAATGCATGTATTGTTAAGTGTTATAGATTTGTATTATTTTAAGTGTTGCTGGAAATGAGACTTGATATGAGACCATTAATTTTGTGTTTGTAAGAATTGTTGGAACCTACCATTTATGGAACTTGTATGCTTTGGACAAGAATTTTGTTCTAATGAAAATTGTTGTGTGTTTAGTTTTATAGTCTTGGTGGATATATATAGCCACAGGTCTTGCTAAATGCACTCAATACTTTCGTGGTATAGTTACAGAACGCATATAGTTATGCATTATTTCTTGATTATATAGTGTTTACTCATACTTGTCAAATCATACAATAAAGTTATTTTTTTTTTCAAAGAAAGAGGAATTTTATAGAAAGAATCAAAAAATTACAAGAAGCAAAGAATTACAATAATTTTACAATCCAACCCAAAAATTCATTTACAATGCTTTAATCTTTCAAAATGCACAAAGGGCACCTTCATTGCAACCAGGCAACAACCATTTTCAGTCCAGTATATGAGCACAGACAGCTTCATTGCAGCCAGGAATCAGCCTCAACTATCATAATCAACCCTTCTGCCATGAACTGCCTTCAACTGCCTGCTTTAATCCTTCTGCCTTGAACTGCCTGATTTTTTATTTTTTTTAAACAAAATTTTATTTATTCACAAATGTAAAAGCATTACAAGAAACAAAACCGAGGAAAAGGCACAAGACACCTTTCCTTAACAAAAAACAAAACAAAATACACCAAATAAAAACTCCTCAACAGCTCTAAAAGGCAACAAAGCACAGAAAGCTTCAAGAACATCCCAACCTCTTAAAGCAGCAAAACCCCACCAAAAAAAACCTTCTAGAAGACAGCCACCCCTAAACCACCACAGCAACACTACAGAAAAATAAGAATAAAACCCCATTACACCAAAGTCTTTTTCCTCGAACCGATTAAAATTTATTTTTTTATATATTAAAATTTGAGTTGATTAAAATTTATTTTTCTACATATTAAAATTTGAGCCGATTAAAATATGATTCGAGTTGATTAAATTTTATTTTTGTTTACGTATTAAAATTCGACCCTATTAAAAAAAAAATTTTACGTATTAAAATTTGAATCGATTTGAGCTCTACCCAAGTTGTTAGCGCTGATTAAAATTTATTTTCGAGTCGATTTTAATTTATATTTTTTTACTTATTATAATTTGTGTCAATTAAAATTCAATTCATTAAAATTTGAATCAATTAAAATTTTATATTTTTTTATATATTAAAATTTGAGCAAATTGTTTTCTCGCCGAAGATATACTTACCTAAAAAAGGTGTGGATGAAGTTTTATCAAGTTGACCACAAGTCTAAGTGAGATGTTTTGCTTTTCCTGCCCAGCAGCCATATATATATATATATATATATACTAGTTATAATCTGTGTCTGAAGATACGATGAAATATAAAATTTGAAAGTCTAAAAAATCGATTTCACTACATTAATTTTTTTTAAATTTAAATAATAAATAATTAAATATATTAATTAAATAATATAAATATATGATATAAATGAGTAGTATGATATTTTTAGGAAGAAATATATAAATAATTAAATATATGATATAAATAAGTGATGTGAACGTTTGAGTCTGACAAAGGAATGATAGATGAGGTAAGTGATTAGTGATGATTTTGAGAGAGAAAATATGAATGAAATAAAATTCAAACAAATTCATGTTTTATTATATAGATATAAAGAGAGAGAGAGGGAGAGATTTCTCTAGAGTTGCTGCAAAACACAAGAGAAAAAGAGGGTAAACCTGTTTGTGTCTGATAATGTTGTGGCCTTCCATTACTTTATCCCTGTCAAATCTCTGAGATTGTTTTCTCCCTACCTTTTAGTCTGAGTCTCATTTTGTTTGATCCCATGCTCGTTTTGCTTCGATCCCAACAAAATCTTCTGGTTTCCTCTCTCTATCTCAGACGAAAACTCACTTCCTCAGGCGAAATTAATTTGGGGAGGAAGAAGACAATGGAGGTAAAAACGAAAAAGAGGAGAGAGAAAAGAGACTTAATGACGTAAAGGTTCGTTTGTTTAGCAAGAGAATGAAAGAAAGTGCAAGAAAGAGAAATCTTTTAAAATTTTAATGTGTTTGGTAAACATAAAAGGAAAATGATAGAAAAAATAATTTTTTTTTATACTTGAATTTTCTCATAAATAACTAACTTTTTTTTCTTGTTAAAAACAAAAGGAAATGTAAGAAAGTTGTGATTTATAGCTAATTTCTCATTTTATTCTTATTTTTCTTAAAATATTTTATTAGTTAGTTTTTATTTTAAGAAAATTTGGTATGAATTTATTAATCATATAATTTGGCCCAAAAACCTTTGTGTTGGTAATTGTCTTAGAATTAGATTTTGAGCCACTTTTTAAAAAATATTTAACGTGCAATTGTAATTACATTTTTTTTTCTTTTTAGACCAATTTAATATAATTAAAGGTGCTTTAGACAATTATAAAAAAATTCTTATAACTTCACTTTCTTTTAAATAATAAAATAAAAATTTCCTGTAAATTTTTCATTCTAACCATATACATGCATAAAAATATATTTTTTATTATTTTCTTTCTTTTCACTTCATTTTCTATTATTTTTATTTTCTATCATTTTTTTTCTTCCAAATCAAATGGGTTCTAAGAAAAAAAAAAGAAAAAGGAAATAAGAGAGAGAACTCATCGGTCCGGCTGCATTTGATGACAAGCAACATATGATGTGATCCATCAAATGACATGTCATGTCATTTGGATTGTTGGTTTTGGAATTTGTTTGAGTTTTGTAGCATTCCTCGAAAGAGTTTACCGTGCAATTG
>CAUOFW020005266.1:0-27793 GCA_963454935.2 Ilex paraguariensis
TTTCTTTTACTTATCCAATAATGGATGGGCCATATATGCCTCTAGGTCGATTGCCACAAGGTTTCACCTTAGCCAAGAGTCATGTTGATGTTGATATGAGCTTCATTCCTCGAAAATGTTTCAATAGTAGAATTGCATTTTCTATTTTGTTTGATAATTTTTGACATAACATAAAAATATGATTCAAAATTGAAACGAATTAACGGATTAGGATTAATTATTTTTTGACACGAGATCTGTATATGACACGACCCATTAGTACAAATAATAAATAGGTTAAGTTAATGTCAAATACGAATAACATGAAATTAACATGTGTTAAGTAATATTATAAAAATAAAATATCAATTTTTTAATTCTTGTAA
The DNA here is from genome assembly GCA_963454935.2 of Ilex paraguariensis. Lineage (NCBI taxonomy): Eukaryota > Viridiplantae > Streptophyta > Magnoliopsida > Aquifoliales > Aquifoliaceae > Ilex > Ilex paraguariensis. The sequence goes on from CAUOFW020005266.1 coordinate 366, forward strand.
AAAAAATATGAGTATAAATTCGATTAAGTAATAATAAAATTTTAGACATAAAATTGAGCGATAAATTTTTTGTATTTTCTGCTTGATTTTGCTATTTATTTGTGATCTCATAACAAGCTAGTTCCAAGTGAGTTAGGTATCTGTCGGCCATGTCTCTTTAGGAAGGGTTTCCATCCACTAATGGATTAGATTCATTTGGATGTTGAGTGTACCAAAACCATCTTAAATGGATGATCTCATCTAAGTTGTTTAAATTGAGCATAATTAATTCCAATAGTTATTTTTTGGATAATAAAAATTAGACGTATCAAATTCACGTGATCTCTACTTTGTTAAAAAAATATAATTACCCTTGCACATATTTTTCCCTTTTTACCAAATATCCATACTTTCCTAAGCAAACCCATAACCGCATATACTCAAAAACCCTTCCATATTTCCCGATCTCGGATGTTAACTCTCATTCTCTTCCCCCTTCTGGCAAAAATTCTCTCATCCCTCTGATGAGGCAGAGACAAAGGTGAAGGTGAAGATGAATATGGTGTTTGGTAGTGTGTTGGTATTGGTCTAAATTGATATAATTTTTATCTTGACTTTTTTGTTTTCTTATTTTTTAGAGATAAAATTGGTATATTAAGAAAAAATATAAAAAATAATGTACAAGGCAGAGGGTGTAATGATTCTTCCAAAAATGTTCAATCATTGTTGTTAGTCAATTTAATCTACTTGAAACTTTAGGGGGGGTAAATTACAAACATTTGAAATTACAAGAAACTAATTGCAACAAGAGACATAATTAAAGAGAACAAATTGTAATTAACCCTTAGAAATATGCTTGTTTGAGGGTAATGGAGCTAGTTGACAAGATATCATCATCAATAAACATTCCCCTTGTAGTCACAAAAGCATATGCATGTTCAACTATAGTACTAAAAAAATATTTTTATTATTTTATTCACTTTATTATTTCTATGTCGACAATTACAAACAAATAAGATCTAAATCAAAAAATTTCTATGTCGAACCTCTTGGATACCATAATATTGTCTGTATCAAACACACCGTATAATTAAATGTATGTATTTGATACCTTGATGATTGTACAACATTTTTAGACTCGTGTTATAGACATTTCACCATTTATTTGACCTATTTAGAAAGTAAGAAGTCATTTTGATATCTCTTCATCGACAAATAATTTTCGAGATAAAAAAATTCACGACATGACTTGTAAAGATAACTTTTACCACTCTAGTTGTTACCATTCTTTTGGAACGAAAAGCAGACAAGGGTTATTATAGATTACATGGCTTTCATGTCATGAGTGTTAATAACTCTCATACCAATTATAACGTCCTGTCGTGTAATATTGCTTGTTTTGGTTTAGCCTTATGATATCTTAAAACGCATTATTAATCTAATTCATTATAATTCTTGAATTAATTGTGGGTTTCATTAAATATTAAAATTTGATATTAATTTAATGATTATAATGTAATCACTTTATTAAATCAATAAATTAAATTAAATGTTTAGGTTTAGGGATATGTTCTAAACCAGCTTTAAGTTACAATGATCAGCCGCTGAACTCGAGAGTAGTCGACGAAAATTTGGACACCTTGTAGCAAAAAAAAAAAAAAAAAAACATTACTGTTTAGTGGAAAGCATTCATAGAAACAATGAATTTCAAACCCACCGTGTCCTTTCAAATAATAATAATAATAAAAAAACATTATCCTATTCATCATTCAATTGAACTTCGCTCTTCTGAAAATAGAGCAAGCTCCATCAACTTTCCTAATCCATTTGTCAATTCCATCATAAATACACAAGATTTTTTTGGATACCCTCTTGTTTTTATTATTATTTTTATATTTTTCATCCCCCAAGCTTATGGTAGTATCTGTATAATCCCATCATATTTTGTCCTCCTCCTCTCTCAAGATGAGCCATTCAGCTACACCTTAGCATATCTGTAGTTTCAGACTTCTATGAAGTTTATATAAACAAGTGAAAGCAAAGATATCGATGGATACCATTCCGTGAGGTGACGATAGATGTGTCTTAGTATCGATACTTCCAACTTGAACCATGAAATTCATTTCATGCATGGAAACAAGAATATCATCAAACCAGTCTGTCCTTTCAAAAAAAGAAGATTACTAGTACCCTGTCTTTCAATTCCTTCCTTCTCTTTGACTTCATTTTATACCTTAAAATTTTCATAGAAGCTCCCCAAGATTCTGGTAATTTCTCTGTAACTCCATCATATTTTGTTACTATTTCTTCAAGATAAGACATTCAGCTACTCCTCAGATCTTCTGCTTCAAACTTCTGTGAAATCTATAAAAAGAAGTATGCAGAAAGTTTGGATGTATGAAGAGTATGGTTCCAAGGAAGTGCTCAAGCTAGGAGACTTGGCAATTCCTACTCCCAAACAGTACCAATTGCTTGTCCAAGTTAAAGCATCTGCTTTAAATCCTATTGATTTCAAGCTGCGCCAACAACCCATTGTTCCTATAGATTTCCCTGTAAGTCTAAAAAACTCAGAAATATTAGCATTCAATAATTCTTTGGTCCTTGTTGCCTGTACCCTTTAGCTACAAGTCGAGCATGTTGCTTTGATCAACCCTTATTACACACGTCAAGAAGTCTTTAATCGTGCTTTGTCACAGGCATCAGTTAATGTCGGATTTGTTGAATTAACATGAAAAAGCTTCATTTATATAAGTTCCTCCTAGTAATACAATTATGCGTGCAAGCGAACATGATGTTAATGTTGACACAGGTGATCCCGGGATGCGATATGGCCGGAGTTGTGGTGGTGAAAGGAGGCGACGTATCGAGATTTGACATCGGAGATGAGGTGTATGGGAACATACAAGATTTCACTGCAGAAGGGAAGATGAGGCAGCTTGGGACACTGGCAGAATTCATTGTTGTAGAGGAAAATTTGGTGGCTGCAAAGCCGAAAAACGTTTCGTTTGAGGAAGCAGCAAGCTTGCCTTTGGCAGTTCAAACAGCAGTTGAAGGTTTCAAAATTGTGGGGTTTAGAGAGGGTCAGACTGTTTTCGTGGTTGGCGGAGCCGGTGGCGTCGGAACACTGGTTGTTCAGCTGGCTAAGCAAATGTATGGAGCTTCTGTGGTGGCGGCAACAACTAGTACTTCAAAGGTGGAGTTTGTGAAGAGCTTGGGTGCAGATAAGGTTGTTGACTACAACAAGACTAGATATGAAGAGGTTGAGGAGAAATATGATCTTGTTTATGACACAATTGGTAACTTTCTCACCCCAACTTTGCTGATTATAGCTAAGGAAACATCAACCCTTAAAATCAACGAGTTACAAATCTAAGTGTTCGAATTTTGGCAAATTTTTTAAGTCTAGGTCACGAGGGATTTATTGTTCATGAATATCTCAGTCCCGGTATGGATAGTTTGTCTTTGACCAAACCGGAGAGTAGATTAATTGATGTGCGCATAACCTAATTCGAACACCCTTGACCGTTAAACAAAAAAAAAGAAGAAGATTATAGCCTAGGAAACAAAAATGTTATGTTTGGGCGGAATTATTCGTATCAAATACATATCAAATCCGACATGTATTAGATATTCAACAATATACCAATCTGATATTTTAAGATACTTTTTGCATAATTCTCTTTTTATTTTGCCTAGAAAAATATGGCTTTGAAAGGCACAATGTTTTTCTTAAGCATTATCAAGTCAAAAGTACATAAAAATGAGTTGGTTACATCCTATCTATTGGCAATTGCTATTCCCGGCTAAACCAGCTACTAAATATTGTTTATTTTTTGAAAATTTTATTAGATTATAATAAAACGTAAAAGTATATAGGTCATACCTATATCTTATTTTTTTGGGAGAATTATACCAAGATCTCCTGAAGTTTGTCACTTAATCACTCAGACTCCATGACATTTGACATATAATACATAGACCCCTTTAAATTTGTACGTACGTAACACTTAGATCCCTACTATAAAAATATCCGTTAATAAATTGCAACCACACCCATGAAGTTTGTAAACATATATTATTTAGATTTCTTAAGTTTAAAATGTTATAGTTAGACCAAAAATATTTCAATCAAAGATAAAATATCAAATATTTTAAATTTTACGATTAAAATTTATGTTCTATTTATCTTTTATTAAAATAAAATCAAAAATAAAAATTTAATTTTTCTTAAAAAATTATAATTAGTATACAATTATATTGTCTATTAAAATTTAACTTGGTCGTTTAAATGACCAAATTAAAATACCAAATTATCCCAATTAAAACTAAAAGATATTGTGTCAATTACAGTTTGACCTCTTATTTAATTTTTTAGTTTTATTCTAATAGATAGTATAATTATATACTAATTATGATTTTTTTGTAAAAAAACTAAATTTTTATTTTTGATTTTATTTCAATAAATGACATAATAGAACATGAATTTTGGATGAAAAATTTATATTCTATTATGAATGATTTAAACCCTTTATTTGATTTTTTAGTTTTATTCTAATAGATAATAAAATTGTATATTAATTATAATTTTTTAAGAAAAAAATTAAATTTTTAATTATAATTTTATTCAATAAATGATACAATATAATATGAATTTTAGTTGTAAAATTTAAAATATTTGATATTCTATCTTTTATTGGAGTATTTTTTTGTTTAAGTATAATATTTTAAATTTAAAAGGTTTAATTATTATATACCTACAAACTTCAAGGAAGTCTAAGTGTAATTTATTAATGGATATATTTATAGTAGGGGTCTAAGTGTTACGTGCGTATAAACCTCAGGGGTCTGTGTGTAATATTTCAAATGTCAGGGAGTCTAAGTGATTAAATGACAAATCTCAAGGGTCCGGATGTAATTCTTCCTAATTTTTTTTAGATTAAGTTATATCATTGTCTCTATATTGTATCATATTAATATTTTAGGTCATATCCATGTTTTCTAGATTACGGTGAATTTCTTCAAACACTATCTCGTGACCCAACTTCACGTTGTATAATAAAATGTTTGAAGGGTTTGAAAAGTGTGAGCATTGAACTTTTATTTTACAACACATTTTAGACTATGTGCACGCATACCTCAAAATTAAGACTTTTAATCGAATTGAGCTATAAGAGCTCGGTTTAGATAGGACTCGACTTGAACTTGACTCGTGTTCCTAAAATGCCTATGTTTTTTAGATTATGGTAAATTTCTTCAAACAGCATCTTGTGACCCAACTGCACGTTGTATGATAAAATGTTTGAAGTGTTTGATAAGTGTGAGCATTGAACTTTTATTTTACAACACATCAACACATTTTAGACTGTATGCAGGCATGCCTCAATATTAGGGTTATTAATTGAACCGAACTATTTGAACTTAGCTTAGATAGGACACGACTCGAGTTTGACTCGTGTTTTAAACGAACAGAGTTTGAACAATTTTTAAGGTTCGTTTAGAAAAATGAGCCTAAAAGGCTCGACTCGGATTCGACTCAACTTGGGCTTAAGCTTACAAAGCTCAGGTCGATTACAATTAATAGCCCCACTCAAATCCAGGGCTTTACACATTATCTTTCTAAGGTTGTTTAACTAATTTCAAATATCAATTTTCTTCAATTAAAATTCACATTCAGGTGACTCCAAGAACTCATTTGTGGTAGCAAAGGAAGATGCACCAATCATTGACATAACATGGCCTCCATCAAACCCAAAAGCAGTCCATTCAAGCTTGACAGTTTCTGGGGAAATTTTAGAAAAGCTTAGCCCATACCTAGAGGCTGGAAAGCTAAAGGCAGTGATTGATCCAACAGGTCCTTATCATTTTTCTCATGTTATTCAAGCTTTTCGACACTTAGAAACTGGAAGAGCCAGAGGAAAAGTTGTCATATCTCACTTCCCTTCCCACCATCCTCCCTGTTTCAAACAGTGAATATATATGATCAGTGTATGTAATGTAAAACCTGAAATGGCTGCACAGAAAATTTAATGTGTTGGAGTTGTAAAAACACGTTAACGGTAGAAGCCTCGTAAATTTTTTCGACTCTTGGAGTTGTTGGTTTTTCGAACGTTTAAATGTTTAGCTTATAACAAAACCTTTGTGCAGAGAATAAATTGTCTTGAATAACTTCAATTAACCAAAAGCAAGAGCTATTTATGACTATGACCGACAATTGAACCGAGTTACTAGTGCTTGGTTTGTTTTTAAAACGTGTCGAGTTTGAACATTTTTTAGGCTCATTTTTCTAAAGGTTCAGACTCATTTACATATGAAATAGTTAAGTTACTCGAACTCGGCTTGAGTTCGATTTGGTTCAAGCTCAACTCGTTTTCTAAACAATAAAAACGAGCCGAGTTTGAATAATTTTTTAATCTTATTTAAAAAAATAAGACTCGGTTCTAACTTACAAAACTCGGCTCGATTACATTCGAGTGAAATACATAAGCAAGAGAACTTTGTTATAGACTCCTATCAGTTATATAAATAATCCTAAACTCAGCTCGATTACAGTCCCAATCAGATTTTTTTGAATTACTAGGGTCGAGGTATTAAAACACCAAAAATTCGGGTTTGAAATTTGAGTTAATTCGGGATGAAATCTCTTAACTCTCGTCCGAACTCATTTCATCTGATTGACAAGTTTTGGTAACTTCTAAAATTTTCCCCCTCTCAAAGGAAACATAAAAAGCCTTTGAATAGATACAATCAAAGAAGGATCAAAATTTTATTTTGCTGCATAATTTCGACCAACTTGAAAACATTTAGATAATATTTCCAAAACAAGATCGAAAATTTATTTCCGAAATATTGGTCAAAACAACCCAAACATTCCGAAATATATAAGTAAAAAAACACAAAAACACCTCAAAATACACTGAAACACCTCAAAGCATACGAATTTTAATATTAAATCAATGATACATATTGATTTCCATGAAAATGAAAACGTTTCAGATGTTTCGAAACAAAATTTAATTCCTTGCTATCAACCCAATTTGGCACCACGCTGAATAAACACTTTGTTTTTGGAATACTAAATCCAACGATCCACACAATGATTGGGATCCAGAATTTCAGTGAAGTCATTCATTGTACAGTAGTTTCAACCATGTTAACTCTCTCTTCATAGAAAAAAAAAAGAAGCAAATTACAGAAACATTAGCAAACAGTCTGTCCTCTCAAAAGTCATGAACTCAACGCAAGAGCAAACCATTTACGAATTTTCTCACATTTTAAATACAGAAAAATTGGAACTAAACTATACAGCTCAGGGTGTTAAAGGCGCAGTCAACCTCAAAAGCATACAACTCAATCGAGACAATTTCCGCAAAAAAAACCCTGTGGCGAATCTAATATTCACACTCTATGTAATGTTCTTGTTGGAACATATGTTACACCTACCAAGACAGCTGCTAATTGTGAGTTGAGCAATCAGAGTTGGTTTGAATAGGTAGCCAGCTTGGCCTTGTTGTACCAATTTCAATGAAACTTTATATGCGAGCTATTTTTCTCATGCTTCTCCGCAAACTGGAAACCCAAATGGCTTCATGTTTCATTTCATGAGGGGGCTGAGCCCGTCACCCTCCCAACCAAGCTTGAGCATCTGATCTACAACCTTCAAGCTCAACTGCAAGCAACAGGAAGAACAAGTCAAAATAAAGCAACATTTAACACATGGTGCATAGTCATTACACTGTAGCAAATAGTAACATAAAGCCTTAATATTAAAATTTTGTAGCAAAATACATTAATTTAGACCATATTTGATGAACTTCCCATTAAACATGTCTCTTGATTTTGGATAGAATAAGGAGAGATTGGATGCCATCAATTCCATCAGCGTCAAGCACATAACTTCTAACTAATGCAACTACCAACCCTAACAACACAGCTGTGATCAACTTAACAACTGTCTAACTATTACCATCACAAGTTCCCCCAAACATGTTCAGCCTATTTGCCCTTTTGAAAAGAACTTTTGCCTAGTTACCAAAATAATTCCAGGAATGGACAAAACAGAGGACAAATTTACGAATAACATCTTAAAGCGTACAACCAAAGACCAACTGGCAATGAGGCTAACAAGCCTCATATACTAGTTTAGGAGTTATTTTATTGATCTGGTACAAACTCTAACTCAAATGAAACAGGAAAGCAGAATTGAGGTTTTAAACATATGAAATGCTACTAAGGAGGCAATCAGTCAATATTCACATATTATCGAGTTAGGCGTTAAAGAAGATACTTATTCTCTCCACTTGTGCTTTCAAAATGGGGGGCAGGAACATGTTTCTTTTCTACAATTACAAGAGGCGATTACATGACCACACCAAAACTGTTAATGAGAACCTCAAATGTAGAGAAAAACGAAATCAACTTACAGCAGGATCAGTAAATATTATCAGTTGTTTATCTACAGTTGACACCAAAAGATTTGTGTGATCCTTGTTTAAAGCCATAGCGGTAATATCTTGTCCTTCTCTCAGTTTCATTGAATGGAGTACCTGCAAAAAAAAAAAAAAAAAACACTGATGTAAGTATAACATGTGGTGTGGCAGAGTACAATAACAGGAAATGAGTGGGTCTATGATTGGACTAACAACATATTACAGCAGCTAGTCTATTTTTGGCCTGTGGGAAGCATATTGTGCACCTGCTGCTCAGTAATTGTCACTCCTAACTACTTCATAAAAATGAAGCTCATAGACATGAAACTCTAGTTTGATGCACATTTCATTTTTGTATACCTTTAGAGAGGGCAACTCAAGGAGGCAAATTGAAGGCGATGGAATATCCAGTCTGTTTTCTTCATCAGAAAGATCCTCAGTGCCTGGCATTTTAGACTTTAAATGCCTGCTGTTATCAAAGGCTCCATCACTTTCTAGACATGAGTTCAATCCAATTAAAGCTTTCTGTCCATCAGCAGAAACCTCCATGCAATTAATGCTAGAGGAGAACGGGAATTGTGCCCTGGCAACCAGCGTCCCATTAAGAGTAAAAGTGCTGAGAGTATGTAGTGATTTGTTCCAAGCCATTACAATCCCATAAGATGAAAGGCAGACTGCATGAGCCTCCACACCAACCAACCTTCTGATCAAGCGTCCCCTTCTGATTGAATGCAGCAAAACATCTGATGAGTGGGAGCATGAGACAACAATTCCAAGATCTGAACTGACACAACAGCTAATTATTTCTGCATGATGGCCCCGGAGGAAATGTATGGGACCTTCAATACGGCGCCTCCTGCTCTTGTCTGCCAAATTGTTAGCTAGAGCATTGCTTCCACTAGAAGTTGGCGTGCCTGGGTCTGTGGAAAGCTCTGACATGCTGCTAGAGCGGGAAGTTGATGTCCGATGTATCCTCCAGAGTAGAACTGTTGCATCTCGGGATCCTGTCACAAGGTAGTTGCCATCTGTAGACTGACCCAGGCATGTGACTGGAGCACAATGTCCTCTCGCTATTTCCAAGGTTTTTGCTCCATCTGCTGATATCAGCCTGACACTGTTATCCACGTGGCCACCTAGTTACAGGCCCAAAGTTTGAAGTGAGATAGAAGTTCACCAAATAACATGCTATTTTTAACTGGAGAAACTTCAAATGAGATTTTATTCTTGAAAGATCCTAAGCTGTGAACATAGAGCTTTATTGTTAACAATTCTAATCTGCATTCTTAGGATCACTGATATGTATATCGTTGCATATCCATTGAGACCCCATCTTTTCTCAAGTGCCTTTCTTGTCCATTCTTAGAATTGCTAGTAAGATTTGTCCTTCAACGTACTCCTTAAAACCTATGGTTTTCTCAATATGTTTTATTATTTTATTTACCAGACCCTTGGTGCCAAGCAGTGATTACAAAAAATTCATTCAGGTTTGTGTTCAGTGACTTCCTTCAAAAGCTAAATGTCTGTTTTATTGTCTTTTGCCTTCTCAGAATTTAATTTTTTATTTTTCTCCGTTGCCCGTGATTCCCCTCCTAGTTTTCAGTCTTTGGGTGAATCCAAAGTCTCTCTCCTCTCTGAGTAGAGATATGGGTGCTTTTACATTCATTTCCCCCCACTCATCTTTCAGTAGAATATCTTCCATTTCTCTCTCTCTCTCTATATATATATGTATATCTGTGTGTGTGTGGACAAATATCGGTTGATCTATATGGGCAAATATCAGTTGATTGAAACTCTCTCTCTCAGCCCATATATGTGTCTCTGGAGAAATATTGGTAATGGATATTTCTCTCTCTCAGCCCATATATGTGTCTCTGGAGAAATATTGGTAACGGGTATTTCTCTCTCTCAGCCCATATATGTGTGTCTGTGGAGAAATACCGGCTGATCGATATTCTCTCTCTCACACACCTACACACACATTCTCTCTCCCTCTCTCAATACATATATTCTGACTACATTCTATCTGTATATCTTTAAGTACTATACAAGTTGTTCAACACTACCCTACAAGTTTCTTCCCCTCCCCCCACCCCCCCTTCCCTCCCTCCCTTCCAAAAAAAAAAAACAGAAAAGAAAAAAGAACAGTTTCTGGCCTTTACTCTTGGTAACTGATATGCATCTTGTAAATTCCTTTTCTATTACCAGCACATACATGTTTCTATAGTCCTTCTTACTGCATTCATTATTATATCAGATGTCTTCAGTTGTACAATGTTTGTTGTCGTTCAACTCACTCCTGAAATACATTGTATCCCACAAAAGTTTATTTCATCAGTATCCTTATTTGTTTTATGCCCTTGTTCATATTTTTCCCATCACGCTGAGTTAAAATAAGAAAAATGCCAGGAAGCCTTTAAGCAAATCTCCTCCTTGAGTGCCCTGCAACATATGTCTAAAGATTTTTTGGCTTTTTTTCCCCCTTGATAATGGCACAATAAGGAGGATAATATATCCCCAAAGAAGTGAAAGAGCAAAATAAAATAAAAAAGAAACGAAACTAAAGCGAACCGCTATCCAATCCCTGAAAATTTCCACCAAGGCAACCTTTGAAAATTCTAGAGGGTATGGTCCACAAAGAAGTGAGGAAAAACAATTGCAGCATTCAGAATTTGGATGTGGTTAATTCCATCTGTCACGTAATAGAATTTAACTCACTTTTGCAGACTTCAAAATATAAAGAGCATGTAGAATGGCCAGTTAACCTGTCCTGGATTACAAATTAGCCATTAAAAGCGGCTAATACAAGAACTGATGAATCCAGGCTTGAGCCTTAAAAAAACATATAGTACAGCTTAAATGTGAAACATTCAAACCTTTTTTTTTAAATCTAAAAAAAAAAATCGAACTATTCATCGATTAAGCACAAAATCAACCATTTAAAACAGAAACAAGTCACTAATCTGCAATAAACCCAGCTCAGAACCTCATATATGTCTTCACACAAACACATATATGGGTAATCAATCGAATAAGTCAATCGGGCCAAATTGCTTACCAAACACTTTTTGAAGCTCGGAGAGAGAGAGAGAGAGAGAGTTTTGCTGTTTTGCCTGTTCTACTGGATTTGGAGGTTAAAAGTTTCGCTTGGAGAGGTTTTTTTTTTTTTTTTGTTTCTCCCATTTTTCTTTTTGTAATTAGCAAAACCTGAGCGGCAAGAAAGAAAAATAGATCATATTGATTCAGTGGGCCAAAGCATGAAAAGCGTTTGAAATCAATTTCTGTTCAGGCCCAAAAGTAATGCCCAATTGTCCTTTGAATTGCAGTATTGCACCATATAACAAAAAGGGTAAATTACATCTATCTCCCTTGAAGTTTTATCAAATAACAACCAGACCTTCTCTTGTTTGAGAAATAACACTGACTTCCCCTATTAGTGATGGTCGTTCTATCTTCCAAACAGCACGAAAATGACTGTAATCTAGAGGAGGTCCACAGGCCAAAAAAGAAGTAGTGGAGGTCCAGGAAATTCAGGGTGCTAAGATGGTAGGCTGGGTATTATAAATAGGTACCACACCATATTATATATTTACAAGGGTTCGTAAGTTGAAATAATCTGCCTTCTTGGTAATCAAATGGGGCATAAAGACGTTTTCAGAAATAGGATCATAGCAAAAACAAGAAAGTTTTTAACAAAACTACCAAGTATTTTCCAGGAAATGTCAGAACTCTGTTTGCATTGTCTATCTATATTCATATTTGAACAATTTTTGACTCGCGCTGATAAACATATGAATTAAGGCATTCAGTACTACATACTATATCCCATTGTTCTACACTTCTTGTATGGCTTTTATCGGTTTCCTGCATTTTTCTCCGGTAACTGTGGAAGCATTAGTTCAAGCATGGAATGATTAGAATTATACTGACGCATGGGCTCCCTTGACACCATGAATGAGTTTGACCATAATAAATGAACTTTGATAAACTTCATTCACAAAATTTATTGCATCAAAGCAGTCTCTGTTGCAAGGAAAACTTAATTTAAACAAGTAAATAGATTAAGATCAGTTAACTGATGTAGCTAACTCTTGAAAAAAACACTTACCAGTAATAATTTCCTTGTCACATGTGATGGAAACCACATCTGAGCTTCTGATTCCAGAGGTTGGAAATGCAAGTGCTTGGGGAAAATGCCAATCCTCTGACCCAGAGCCAGTCGGCCCTTTGAACATACGCATGAATGTTCCACCAGTAGAGCCTGCACTAGCCTTTCCATGTTGAAAAAGGAAAGGCATACCCTGGCCGTCGGGTGTATTTGGCTGCCATTTGTGCTGCGCTATGTGTGCTGCTGGAGCATTTATGTCCACAATAATGAGAAAATCTGAAGATGCATGAATGGCAGCAGCCGGGAGATTGCAGCGTTCCGGAGAGGGAACAATATATGGTTTAACTTCTTTGGGGTTCCGAAAGATGGTCTGCCAGCCATGAATTTTATTTAGATTATTCAGTTAGTTACATGCTGACATAACAAAATACTTTTACTGAAAGTTAGTGACAGACAAAAATGGTCCTCAGCCCATGTAAGGAGTTCACAATTTCCCAAGGAGTCTAGGCCAAAGAAGCTAAAGTGCATGCTGCTTAGCACGACAATCAGTAACAAATGCTTGAAGTCACAAAAAAGATACCAAACCAGTAAGTTAACACAAGGAAACATAATCATGTATTGTCCCCTCTGGTGTTGTAGCCACGTACATTACCACACCATACTGCCACAAAAAATGCCACGGAATACTAAAATTATGCGGGCATCCAATTGAAAATTTTCAGTGCCCCTTCTCATGGTCCCTAATTGTACGCTGAAATGATGAATCTTTGACCCGAGGCAGGTAACTTCAAATGATACAACAAACTTGGACTTTTAGGACAAGTCCAGTTTTAAATATGCGAAATGTAGGGTTGGTTTTCTCACCACCAAAGAAAAAGTATTTTTTGAAGCTTTGCGAGTTTGAGACTGAATTTAGACATGGTACATGGATCAACCAACAAATCCATGAATGACTTTGCAGTTATCTATTACTTAATAAAAACCAAAATCTTACAAAGTTTAGTAAATATATATAGATCTAAGATTGGTTTACCTAAGGAAAAAATTGAAACTATCCAGCTTTTAGTAAATATTTAGAAGCAGGTTATAAAAAAAGTTTGAGGATAATGAAAATGACGAGGATGGTAATAAGGTAAAAATGTTAGATACGATGAAGATGATGAAGCCGACGATAAACGCAGTGAGGCATGCCTTTAACCTGCTTCTACTTGTAACTTCGAAGACCTTAATTGATAGCATAAAATAGGTATCTAATGCCTTTATGTATCCTTGCAAGTCTCACAAATCTATTACGTTCACAAATTATTTGCACGTGCATGCATTATGTTTAGGGTAACAGTAGCAGATTTGTACCTATCAAAATAAAAAGCAAGGATATTACAAATATGTAGCAAAAAACAAGTGCATAATGCCTTTCCTTTCAGATCAAGTCTCACAAATCTATTAGGTTCACTCCATTTCTCATTCACTGCTCTCACAGTATCCTAAGAAGTTCTTGTTCAAAACCTATGAAATACGGATATTTTGTTGAAGTCACCGTATCCGATATCAATACTTGCCGGATACTCGAAGATATGTACAGATACACCTCCAAAGTATCCAATAATAATAAAATATTTTGATATTTCACGGATACTTTTATATACAAGCGACATGTATAATTTTTTAATTTAATAGTTAACATTTCCTTTCGAATTCACATATCATACAATACATCAACAAAAATTATACTAGTTTGAAGACACATAAGTGTTCTTTAAGTATTGTCTATCATTATTTGTCAAAAGAGCATCAAATGGATTTATTACATTATAATCTTAGCAAATAGGGGTGTTCACCCTACCCTACGGGTAAGAAATATGGTCTTCCATCTTCCTACCCGATACTTTACGGAAGAATTTTTTCTTGACCTACCCTACCCGATCAAGTGTAGTATTCCTACCTAAATTTCGTCCAAATTAATCGAGTAAGAAATTGGGTGACATCACAAACAAAATCTCAGAAATCATATATTATAATTTAGATTCTTAGAAAATTATAGACAAAATCTCAGAAATCATATACAAATTCTCAAAAATCATATACTATTAAATCTCAGAAAAATAAATAATCGCACATAATATCTCAGAAAAACCACCAACAGCCCTAAGCAAAACCACCAACCATTGACGGAGTACCACTTGGGACCATCGATTTGATGAACGGGGTACCTGAGACCGTCAATTCAATGACATCGAATTGCCCCAAACAGTCAACTGAGAGAAAGATAGAGAGAGAGAGAGCACAGAGCCATAAAATCAAAAACCATAGTATTTATAGCCATAATCAACAGCCCAAAGCAACCACCAATCATTGACAGACTTGAGACCATCAATTCGAAGAAATCATTTCCTAAGACCATTGATTCGATGGCATCTGTTAAGTGTAAAGGATTAACACAATATATTGAAGAGGAACAACGAGAGGTCAAAAGCTTGACCTAACTCTCATATTATCATTGTATTTATAGTTAACTTACAATAATAATAAGAATTACACACACTACCCTACCACTATTAATAATTTACACAGACTACTCTAATACTTTTAACACTCCCCCTCAAACTGGACTATATATATCATATAATCCAAGCTTGGAATAAATCGCCGTAAGGCGTATACAGCTCAATGCCTTGGCAAACATATCTGCAAGCTGATCTTCAGATTTCACACATGGAGTTGTAATCTCCCTATCTACTATTTTGTCCTGAATAAAGTAACAATCAACCTCAATATTTTTAGTTCTCTCGTGAAATACTGGATTGATAACAATATAGATAGTTGTCTGGTTGTCACAGAACAACTGTAAAAGAGGTTGAACTGGAAACCCAATTTCCTGGATAAAGTGTAGCAGCCAAGTTAACTCACTCTTTGTCTGCGTCATTGCCCTATACTCAGCCTCAGCACTGGATCTTGCTACCACAGATTGTTTCTTACTTTTTCCTGAGACAACGTTACCTCCTAAGAAGGTACAATAACCGGTGGTTGATCTCCGATCAGAAGGAGAGTTAGCCCAATCAGTATCTGAGAAATCTTTCACTCTAAGATATCCATTAGCTCAATATATCAGTCCAAGTCTAGGAGCTCGTTTGAGATATCGCAGAATACGATTAACGGTCTCCCAATGTGGTACTCTAGGACACCCCATAAACTGACTTACTATACTGACTGCATAAGAGATATCCGGTCAAGTAATAGTTAGGTAATTGAGTTTCCCGACCAATGTGCGATATCGACCCAGATTCTCAAATAATGCACCATCATCCACCAATAGTTTCTGATTCGAATCCATAGGAACATCAATCGGTCTGCCACCTAGCAAACCTATTTTCTCTAGCATGTCAAGTACATATTTCCTCTGTGATAAACAAATACCCTGTTTAGATCGAGCCACTTCAATTTCTAAGAAATATCTGAGTTTTTCTAAATTCTTAGTATGAAATCGATCTTGTAAGAAGATTTTTAACTTGACAATCCCCTCAGAATTATTTTCAGTAATCACAATATCATCCACATAGACCACCAATAGGACATATCCAGCATCTGTCTGTCTGTGAAACACAGGATGGTCTGTCTGGCATCGAAGCAGACCAAACTCTAAAACTGCATCTAAAAACTTACCACACCATGCCCTTAGTGACTGCTTCGAACCATACAAAGATTTCTTTAACCGACATACACTCTTACCATACTCCCCCTGAGTAGTAAATCCAAGTGGCTGCTCCATGTATACCTCCTTAACCAAGTCACCATGTAGAAAGGCATTCTTGACATCTAACTGAAACAAGGGCCAATCAAGATTAGCAGTCAAAAAAATCAAGATACGAACAGAGAAAATTTTTGCAACAAGGGAGAAAGTCTCCCATAATCAACACCATAGGTCTGAGTAAAGCCCTTGGCAACAAGTCGGGCTTTGAGATGCTCTACAGAACCATCCGGGTGAAATTTAACAGTGTACACCCAACGGCAACTAACAGTTCGTTTACCAGGGGGTAAAAGAACAAGATCCCAAGTCCCATTATGATGTAAGGCATCCATCTCATCCTCCATAGCTTTCCTCTAACTTGAATTAGATAAAGTAGCTTGTAAATGCTTAGGGAAAAATATAGTAGATAATTGAGAGCTAAAACAAGAAAAGACAGGAGATAAGGCATCATATGAAACAAAATGAGCAATGGGATGATTAGTAACACACGAACGAGTACCCTTTCGAAGAGAAATAGGTAAAGAGTCAAAATTACCTGATAGGCCAAGATCAGAAGGCGGCAAGGAAAACGGTACGGACACCTCAGTCGATGGTCGAGGACGACGAGAGTATACACGAAGAGGTAAAGTAGACGGCAACACAGCGAACAGCGGAATATCTAAAGATGAGGGAGGAGATGGTGGTACAAGAGGTGACCCAAAGTCCAGATCCAAAGGCTGAGAAGGTGCTGAAAAATATGAAACAGATTCCTCAAATGTGACATCGGCACTAGTAAAATATCATCGTAAAGAAGGACTGTAGCAACGATACCCCTCCTGTGCGTAGGAATAACCAAGAAATACACATTTGGTAGCTCGAAGATCAAGTTTATCAAACCCAAGACCCAAATTGTGAACATAACAGACACATCCAAAAACCTTAGGAGTTAGGAAAAATAAGGGCTTATCAGAAAAAAAAACAGAATATGAACTTTGCCCATTTAACACAGAGGATGGCATACAATTAATTAGGTGACAAGCAGTAAGAACAACATCACTCTAAAAATAACAGAAAAATTCATCTAAAATAACAAGACACGGGTGACTTCCAACAAATGACGGTTCTTGCGTTCAGCAACACTGTTCTGTGGAAATGTGTAAACACAGGAAGTCTGATGAATAATGTCAATTTTACTAAGATAAATTGAAAAAGGATCAGATTCATATTCCCGAACATTATCAGAATGTAAAATACGTATACGACAACCATATTGAGTTTTTATTTCCTTACGAAGGGTATCAAATATAGAGAATAATTCAGACCGAGCTTTCATCAAAAACAACCAAGTCACACAAGAATAATCATCCGCAAAAGACATAAAATAAGAATATTTATTAGATAAAATATTCTTTATTGGACCCCATACATCAGAATGTACCAACTCAAATGGACTAGACACAATTATTGACTCTAGACTGAAATGACACACGATGATGCTTACTAAGTTGACAAGTTTCACAAGACAAAGACGACACACAACTGAGACTGGAAACTTGGCGCTTCAGATTCTGGAGAGAGGGATGTCCAAGACGACAATGTCATTGAAAAGGAGACAACGAGGTCTGTAGAGCTCAAGTAGGTGAATCAAAATCAAAGTAATATAGGCCACCGGCTTCATGCCCCATATCAATCTTCCTCTTTGTCTTGAGATCTTGAAAAATACAATAAGAGGGATAAAATATTACAGAACAGTTGAGAGAACAGGTAATCTTACTAATGGAAAGTAAACTAAAAGAAAACTGAGGAACAAATAACACGGATGACAGGGACATATCAGGACTCAAGAGAGTAGTCCCCAGACTTGAAACTTCAGAACAAGTACCATTAGCAAGAGTAACACTACGTGCAGAAGTAACAGACTGATAAGTAGAAAAAATATCAGACGCACCAGTCATGTGGTCAGAAGCGCCAGAGTCTATGATCTATGGACTGCGGGTGAAAGACAATAAACAATAGAAGCTGTACCTGACTGGGCAAAAGTAGCAGTAGAGGGAGATGGAACAGCCTGTTGCTGGGACAGGAACTGGGCATACTCCTCTTGACCTAGTGTAATAGTAATCGATCCAGTGTTTGATAGAACTGACCGAGGTATGGAAGCAACAACAGAGATATCATCCTGATAAGAAGCCTGATTAGCAGCACCAAAAGATTTACCATGTAAATCTCAACAAAAGTCAACAGTGTGTCCTCCACGACCACAGTGAGTACAGGAACGGGATCCATTACGACCACCCGTACGACCTCCTCGACCACCACGTCCACCTCGATGACCATCACTATAGCTACTAGAACCACAAGAGCTGAGCGATCAGTGGAGACACCATGATCAATACCTAAAGGAGTAGTTAGTGTAGCACGCTGTAAACGAGAGAAAACCTCAAGCAGTGATAGAAGACTAGAACCACCCAAAATCTGAGAACGAATAGCCCTATATTCAAGTTTCAATCCTACCAAAAACCTAACAACATTCAGGTCCTCATGTTGCTTCTGTCAAACTGTTGCATCAGTAGTAAACGGATGGTTGGCCTTTATCTCCTCACAGACTCCCCGAACATGAGAGTAATAATCCGCAAGGTTCATGGTACCCTGCTCCAACTGAAAGTACTCCTTACACACCTGATATGCACTAGTAAAATTACCTGTACCAGAATACATGGTGGCCAAGTAATCCCATATCTCCTTGGCAGTGTCAAGGACATAGTTATCAAATTGTGTATTGGAAGGCGTATCGTAAGATACAAATCGTATATCATATCGTGTATCATAAGATACAGTGTAATTTTAAATAAATAATATAAAAATATATATACCTTTGAAAAAAAGTCATACACTCATAAAAACATAACATTTCATTAATACTCCACAAGCTATTCAAATCATCAACATAATCCACTACTATTATAATGCAAAGTTCACAACCATAGTTTACTAATTCATTCTTGAAGTGCCTCCCCAATAGACATTTGCACAATGAATGCATTTCAATTTCAACTTTGATCTTTCTACTTTGTCACAATGTTCCCATGTGGGATCATTAGCAAATTTTTTAGTCATTTCTATATAAAAATAAGATGTTGATGATGCCACTATTTCACAAAATTAAAATTAATCAAGATTCAAAAAATTTTATACAAAAAAAAATAAAAAATTATTTGGCTCTGTAAATAAACTAACAGAATTTCTTACACTACACAGGTTAACTGGACTGGAGTAACTGAAGAAGGAAGAAGAAGGCTTGGTTGAAGAAGGTTGGTTCTTACACTGCACAAGGAGGTCTGATCGTCGATGAAGCTGAAGAATTATTTGGCTTGGTTATATAAAATTTATTTGGCTTGGTTACCTAGAGTAGCTGAAGAAGCTAAAATTTATTTGGCTTGCTGCCTTTGTCGATGAAGAACAGGGAGAAGAGAGAGAAGACAAAGAACAAGGAGGTCTGATCGTCGTCGTCAACAGAGAGAAGAGAGAGAGAGTCTGATCGACGTCGTCGAAGGCTCCTGTGTCTGATCAACGTCTTCGTCGTCGTCGTCACTTGTGAGGTCTGAAGATCACCCAGGCCAAAAGGGAAGACAGCGATGAGCGAATGAGAGGAAAATAGGGATTTATTTTTTTTTGTAAACCCTAGCCTTAAAACGACGTCGTCGTTTTAAGTGACAGGAATAAAAAATCAGGCTCTTTTTAGACAAAATGGCATCGTTCCATCCCAAAAAAAAAATAAATTAAATTAAACAGGTTTTGCGCGTATCGTACTGATACGTATCATATCGTAAAAACGTATCGTGTATCGGACGATACAACGCAAAAACAATACATAACTACAATCCGTACCATTTTAGGCCTGTATCGTGACGTATCGTACGACACGTATCGCATATCGTACGATACTAACAACTATGGTCAAGGTAGAGCAAAGTAGAACTAATACTAGACTCAATGTTATTCAACAGTAAGGAAATGATCTGAGCATCCTCTTGTTCCCACTGATCATATCCAAGAGTAGTTTCCTCGGGTTTAGGATTCACCAAATATTTCTTGAATCCTTTACCACGAAGAAAGACTTGAACAGACCGGAACCATAAAGTATAATTGGGCCCATTAAGTTTAACGGAGGTCATGGGACCATTGATAATAGTCGGAAGGATAGAGGTGGGTGGTAAAGCTGAAGTAAGGGACCCAGTATTCTGCTTGGGTTCCATAGCAGTGCAACAAATAGCAAACAAGGGGGTGCTATAATGCTAGAACACAGAACCGAACAGAACTGGACCTGCTAAGCCTGCTGGAGGGCTAAATCGGACCACCTAGAAAGCTGAACCGGACCCCAAAAGCCTGCTAGAAGGCTGAACCAGACCCCAAAAGCCTGCTGGCAGGCTGAACCGGGCAGACTAGGTGCACTGGACCGATGAACTGAAGTGGAAGATGACTGAACCGGTCTAAACCGGTGCCAAACCTAACTGAACTGGGCCACAGGAGGTTACTGGACCGCTGAACCGGAGTCACCATTGACTGAACCGGTTTGAATCGGTCTAAGGCCAACTTGGACTGGGATGCACAGTGGACTGGGCCTGATCTGATTGGACCCGATCTGATTGGGTTAAAAAATAACTGGGTTTGAAATTGGGATCTGATTGGGTTTGGACTGTTTGAACCCCGGTTCAATTTGACTGACCCGCAACCGACCCGATGGACCTTGTCTTCTTCACCTGACTAGGGTTTCAAAAGAAACCCTCGATCGTCGTAACACCACCACAGCAACCACGCAGAAGCCACCATCGTCGACAATCGACTCAGTAGTCATACCATAGTGTCACACCACCACGATCGACAAACCTAGCAGCCACACCACCACGATCGACTCAGACACCTAAGTCGACAACGCCTCACAGCCAAAATCTGCACCACAGACGCAGTACCACCACCACCACAATGTATTACAACCATTGTGTAACACCACCACAACGCCGGAACTCTAACAACAACACCTCAACAGTAACGTTACCAAGCCAAGATAATTTCCACAAAAACAAACACAGGCTAATATTTGTATTTAGAATCATATTGCTCTGATACCATGTTAAGTGTAAAGGATTAACACAATATATTGAAGAGGAACAGAGAGAGGTCAAAAGTTTGACCTAGTTCTCATATTATCATTGTATTTATAGTTAACTTACAATAATAATAAGAATTACACATACTACCCTACCATTATTAATAATTTACACAGACTACCCTAATACTTTTAACAACATCGAATAGTCCCAAACAGTCAACTGAGAGAGAGATTACTTGAGAGGCTGGGACTCAAAGAGACCAGAGAGCACTTAGAGCAAAGAGGCAAGAGAGGGTGAGCTACTGAGCTAGTCAAAGGGTGTTCAAAGAGAGGACGAGAGAGAGGCTAGCCGACAAGAGAGGTAAGAGAAGCGAGACAAATGAGGAGGTGACGAGACATTAGGGACTTAGGGTTTTTAGTTTATATATATGCAGTTAGGGTAGGATAAAAATATGAAAATTTGATGGGTATTCTGCATTCCTATCCGATTTAATCGAAAGACTAAAAAATCTTCCACATTTCTACCCGATATTTTCGATTAACCGATCAATAGGGTCTGGTAGGGTAAGAAATTGCAGGTAATCGAAAATTTGAATACCCCTTTAGCAACAAATCCTTGCAAACAAACTAAATAAATATTAGTTTTGATTACTTTAATTAGTAACTTCACTTTGTCAATACACCATATGATGATATGACATATACTTTTTTAAACTAAAAAAAAATTGCTAATTTGGTTTGTAATGTTAAAAAATTACCAAATATATATTTATTAAGTCGGCAAATAATAGTAAAAATATGAAATATATTTTATTATAGATGTATCCTGGTCGTGTTCGTTTCCTATTTTTTTACATTTTATTGTATCGCCGTCCGTATCGTATCGTTTCTGTATCTCGTATACGTGCTTCATAGTTTAAAACTAAACAATCTTATCACAGTGTTATTTCCAAAGCCATAAAACTTTAACACAAGCTATGTAAATTTGCAAAGAACCAACAGAGGTTCAGTGTGGTACAGCATGCCATAGAGCACAACAACTGGTATTTCTTGCCCAGTTTGTATATGTCTTTCCAAATGGTAGAGAGAATCACACATCATCACTAAAATGGTGTGTTCACACATCTCCAGTAAAGAGATAACCCCAAAGTTTAGCTCAATCATGGCACACAAGACAGTTTGATGGAAAGTAGTAAGTACCCGATCTTAAGCCAGTTTCTTTACAGAAAGGAAGGTACACAGCAAAACACACTGCAAAGGGGAAAAGCAAAATAATGCATGCACACATGCAGGCTTTTCCATGTGAAATATATCTGCAACAATAGACCATAAGGTCATAGAATGCCACGATTACATCTATAGTTACCTGCAAGTGAAGAACATCTGCTAGGGGCATCTTTTTCATGTGAGGGATGGTTAGAAGTTGAGATGGGGTTTGTCCAAAGTAAGCAATCTGATCTTGTGTAGCACGTTGTTGTACCTGTCGGTGATTTTAGGGGTACATAAGTAAACAGCAATCCTGTATTGAACATCCAAAATTATCAAAGGAAAGCAAACCCACGGGATCCAAAATTTTGTCAATGTCCACAGTTCCTTCATAAGTGATGTAAAAGAAGACATTATTTGCTGATATAGCTTCCCTTCCTCGTTGCTTATACCTGAAAAAAATTCCAAATCACCCACGTAGAGACTTTTAAACAAAATGTGCCACAGCTACAAATGACAATTAATTTTACATTTCCCTTATACTGCAATATAAGAAACAATGTTAGAAATTTAATTTTACATTTACCCTTGCATTTAGCAGCAAACGGAGAAATAATATTAAAATAAAGAAGATCATAAAAGCACGATGAGCCCTTTGAAATTCTAGTAAACCTACCCGAATATGAGATCAATCCATTCATGCAAATGTTCTGAAACATGCTCACTTTCAAGGGCCATCCGATGCTTATGGATAAAATCAACTGGGTTTTCAGCCCAAGGAGGAAGCTGGACTAAATCTGGAATTGTGAATAGACAAAAGGAAAATGTATGAAAGATATGAACATTTAAAAATAGACTCAATGAGAACACAGCTCTACGTGTGAATAGTTAAAAGAGCATACCAAGCTTTTCTCCTAGTTGCGTTGTGCCAAAGTCAATTGAGTTTTCATTGCTCAACACCTCAGGAAGATAAAATAGTTCAGGAACCTAGGATATGTAGGGAAAACAAATAAAACCACCAACAATATAATAATATAATATAAACACGAAAAAACTAAAATCCGTAATAAATTTCAGCAACTGATGCACATGTAGAGGAGGGCAGACACCAGTCACTCAGACAACCAATCAAAGACATCCAATAAACAAGCAATGGTGAAACTAGTTCAAGGAAAATACATCTGCGGTAAAGGATCATAATAAATTTATACCAATTCCTTTACATCACTCATGTCCTCAAGAACTCCATCCCAGGTTGCAGCAATATCTGAAAACATTCTGTCTGCATGATCAAATTTGCCACCTTGGAGCTGAATTGAAAGAGTAGTAAACGGCTCCACTCTAACGAGATAATACAACACCTGTAAAAATAGCACCACCATCACAAAGCATTGGAATTAACAGATTCACATTACAGATGCACACAAATGATATCAACTGAACATTAGACAAGAAACATAGTGACAGAAAGACAGGCTTGGAGCCATTTTAGAAATCATAACACAGCCAGAAAGAAACAGAAATAGGTTACAGGTAAAATTTGGTTCTATTTATCCATGTAAGTAAAGCTTCACATAACCAACGCAATGTTTGCAGACATCTAGCTGACTTAACTGAAAATGCAACAAAAAATTTCTGACATTCCAAAAGATGGAAAGGGAGCCATGTTACAGGAATTGAAAAGCCTTCTTTTTTTATAATATGTATTGCATAACTAACATTAAAAAAAAAGGAGCTAGGAAAACCTACTGTTCCAGCTGTTGAATAATGTGAACCATAGTGGAATTTGGGGATGACTGGATCATCAAAGCTCGAGTATCTCTCTTGGAATTTCTTTAGCCGATCTGCATTCAGTGCACCAATGGGCTGCAAGCATACATATAACATATCATCATATCCCAGCTGAAAGAAGCAGCTCTAGTACTTTGAGAAGCAAAATTCAAATTAAGCCACCTTTGAAAGATCACGATAGGAAGAAGGATTCGCAAGATCCAAGGTCTTTGAATTGTAATCAGAAAGAATCCATGGGAAAACAGGATACTGCACAAGAAAGCGACTTAGTAAGAGACAAACAGAAATCCTCTTTGTCAGACGAAAGAGCAACTACGCCCAGCCAGGAAGATCAACCTGAGTGATGTCATTATAACTACGCCCAGCCAGTGTATTAAGCTGCATTAGATACTCAAAATTGCTGATCTGCAAAATATATGCACAGTAATTAAGCAATTTGACGAATTCAAAAACACGAAAAGATAGAAGTGATAGAATTCAAACTAAAGTTGCATATATCATATGAATATGCATCCAAGGTCCTTGTTTAATCATACCTCCCACCTAGCCCAACGTTCCATGAGTTGAGTTCTCTTCAGAAGTTGTTCAGGTCTCTAAAACAAAAAGTAATTAGGCAGTTTGCAAGAGTTAGAAAAAAAAAGCATACTTTATTCAAATCCAAGAGTTTGTGCGTGTGGTTTTTTTCATATGTGCAGGCATGCACGTATATGCGTATCAAAAAAAAAATTAATGGCATGCTTATGTGACTGTTTATTAAAACAGCGGTGAGTGTAGAAGACATGATTAATCTACAGCAAGGTAATGGACCTGAGTTGCCAGGTAAATATTGTTCAAATGAGGAGGACGTGCTTGAACAATAGCGCGGTATGCATTTCTTCTACCTGCAGTACTCTGGAGCAAAAAACCAACACAACATAACAAATTAACTAGATGGCAATCATAAGCTTAGTAATATAAGCAAACAAAAAGGGCATGCTTCAAAAAGTAATACCCCAAAATCAAAGAAGAAATTTGACCGGTCAACCATAAACAATTCCAGTGCACTTCTTCTAAGCAGATATCTGGAACAACAGTGAAACCATGAATTAGGCTTTGCAAAAGAAATGAAGTAATAGTAATGACTATCAGAAAAAGGAAGAAAATAAACCAAAAGAGAATCAATTGAATGATTAACATGGGCATGGATACAGCAGTGGAAAAATGAACAAGTCAATAGTCTTCTATAGAGTAGAAATGAAAAGAAAATTACAAGAATATGAAAAAATAACAAAACTGTAGGTCATTCATCAATATCAAATTTACAGCGGCTATCTTGCAAAAGGTTATAAACAGAAAGGAAAACTGAGACAAGGCATGAGGGAAAACCCAAGTCTCCTTGGAAACATCATGTGGATTTGGAGGAGATAACGGCAGTTAACTGTGTCCTATAGCATAATGGTAAATCTTAGTTATTGTCTTAATGTCTTGTGGTGTTGGACTGTGATAAGGACTTTGTCAAAGTTTCCGTTCAATAAATGGTTCTTTGTAAATTGGGATCAAACATGTGGTAGGGAGTAGGATTACCGATGACAAATAGTCTTTAGGGGTATTTTTGATATTTTACAATAATCCATGCATCCAAACACTATTACTCTCTATATATACATCATTAAACTTGAACCCAAACATACACCTTCTTGTTCATTTCTTTTTTTATTTCTCTCTCTGTCCACTTCGTCTCTGCACCCCCTCCCCCTGAACCCACACATCCCTCTCCACCAAAGCACACACACAACACAGTAAAAGTCTTAAGCTTGGTTGACAAGGAGATTTTAGATGATGCATAGCTTGATTTCCAGGGACCTTCATGGACATTGGATTTTGATTATGAATTGGGTATTGGATTTTTAATTGTGAATCTCCCTAATTATGTTTCTTCTCTCTCGAATCTCTGCTTCATCCTCTAAAATTGGTGTGTGTAATGGAGAATCAGTGTTGTATCGTTGTTGGTGCAGGTAACAATGGTAGGGTTAGGGCATACGTTGGTAGTTGGCTTACTGGTAACAGGGGAGGAGAAAGGAGGTTGTGTTACTTATTAGGCCAAGTCAAGGGCGGAGCTAGGATTATGTCCTAGTTGGGGCAAAATATAAATGAAAGATTAATCAATTGGTATAAAAAAAATTTCCCCCATCTCAAGTAATAAAGATTAAATTGCCCATAAATTTTGCACAATTTTTTTTCAAGTTCAGCTATGAGAAATATATTAAGATCCAAACCATAATTGCCATACAAAAATTGAAACCCAATTCAATTCAGCATTTAACAAAATATGAACAAACAAGAACAATAATTTTTTTAGTGGCACACTTCAACTCAATCATATATTAAAGAGAAACACAATGATATTATTTAAAATCTCATGAATCATCTAAAATTAATCAATTCTATGATAAATTTCTAAGCAATTTCATTTTAACCTTGTTGAGAAATTGATATTTGTAAAAAGGTTACGTTGTTTCAAATCTCAAGAATATCTATAATTAATCAATTCTATAATAATTTTGTAAGTATTTTTTTCAATCTTGTTGAGAAATTAATATTTTTGGAATGGCAAAAATGTTTTTGGGTTAGCATAACTTATCATATATATCAATACTGTTTGGTCAAGGCTATCTAGAGTTGTGGCTAGGCTGAGGCCTACCCTTAAGCCCGTATCTTCCGGGTGTCATCGTCCAACTATTAAGGAAGCAGATGAAACCACAAGATTCAAAATGATATCCAGACGAACTTTTTTCTTGTTAGTTGTTGGAACGACACGAGTAGGATTTGGTCTCGATTTAGAAAGATAAAAGGCCAAAAAGTATAAATAAGGGGTTACAAATTCCCCATCTCATTGGGGGCGAAAACGAATTGACATCTCGATGTAATACAACATTTCTATTTTAGTTGGGAAAGAACGGTGAAGTCCATCCAAGCCATCCAATGAAGAATAAAAGGAGAGCAATGCGCTAAAGGCGAGCGTTTCAACATCAACGATCTTTGGCGCTTACGGGAGGCTACGATGCTTGGGATCAATATCTAGTGGGTTTTTCAAAAAGATTTTTGATCCAT
>CAUOFW020005267.1:0-27793 GCA_963454935.2 Ilex paraguariensis
GAGATTATGGGGAGGTAGAGATGACAAAGGAGATAGCCATGGAGAACAAAGAAGCAGGAGATAGTCTTTTTGATAAAGAAATTGGGTCTTTGAATGAAAAGTTTGGAAAGATAATTAAGACCCACTCTGCAAGTGTTAAGTCTAATTCTCCTGCACAACCAAAGAGGCTTTCTCACTTGCAATTGGACTCTGAATCATCCCCAAAACAAGTCCAAGAAGCAAACCTTTCCATGAGAGACCTCCTACTGGTAAGCGAAACGTTAAGAGTCCAAGAAAACTAAATTCGATTTCCTCCATGAAGAATGAGAAGAATTCTCCTTCAGGAGGGGTGAAGTTGCAGAATGGGACTGAGGACCTTGGACCATATTTACTTAAACAAACAAGGGACTTGGTTTCGTCAGGTGATAATCCTCAGAAAGCTCTTGAATTGGCTCTTCGAGCAGTAAAATCATTCGAGGATCGTGCAACTGACAAGCCCAATTTAGAATTTGTTATGTGTTTGCATGTAGTAGCAGCATTATATTGCAGATTAGGCCAGTACAGTGAGGCAATACCTGTTCTTGAGCGCTCGATTGAAATTCCTGTGATGGATGAAAGCCAAAAACATGCACTTGCTAAATTTGCAGGGTGTATGCAGTTAGGAGATACTTATGCAATGCTAGGACAGATTGAAAATTCGATACTGCTCTACACTGCAGGGTTGGAGATTCAGAGACAAGTCCTGGGTGAAAATGACCCAAGATTGGGTGAGACTTGTAGGTATGTGGCTGAAGCCCATGTGCAGGCCTTGCAATTTGATGATGCCCAGAGGCTTTGTCAGATGGCTCTTGACATTCACAGAGAGCATGGCTCCCCTGCTTCTCCTGAAGAAGCAGCAGATAGGAGACTTATGGGACTGATTTGTGACTCCAAAGGAGATTATGAAGGTGCTCTTGAACATTATGTTTTAGCAAGCATGGCCATGGCTGCCAATGGCCAGGAAGCTGATGTTGCTTTCATTGATTGCAACATTGGTGATGCATATTTATCGTTGGCTCGATATGATGAGGCTATTTTTGCTTATCAAAAAGCACTAACCGCGTTTAAGTCAACCAAGGGAGAGAATCATTCATCCGTTGCTTCGGTGTTTGTTCGATTGGCTGATTTGTACAACAAGATTGGAAAATTCAGGGAATCGAAATCGTACTGTGAAAATGCATTTCGTATTTATTTGAAGCCCCTTCCCGGGAGCTCCCCTGAAGAGATTGCCAGTGGTCTTATTGACATTTCTGCTATCTACGAATCTTTGAATGAACCTGATCAGGCACTTAAATTGCTTCAGAGGGCCTTAAAGGTATATGGCAATGCACCTGGTCAACAAAGCACAATTGCAGGAATTGAGTCTCAGATGGGGGTCTTGTACTATATGCTGGGAAGTTACTCTGATTCTTATAACTCTTTCACAAGTGCAATTTCAAAGTTTCGGGCAATTGGAGAGAAGAAATCTGCTCTCTTTGGTATTGCTCTGAACCAAATGGGACTTGTCTGTGTGCAACTTTACGCAATAAACGAAGCTGCAGATCTCTTTGAAGAAGCAAGGACTATTTTGGAGACTGAATGTGGACCTTATCACCCTGACACACTAGGGGTTTACAGCAATCTTGCTGGCACTTATGATGCCTTGGGCAGGTATTTTCCTTCTCTTATTTCATTACAATAGCATAAAGAATTAATGTTCTCTCTCCCTTTCCTTCTTTCGAGTATTTCTACAATGCAGTTGAGGACAGAATATGTAGAGTTCATCCAGTTACTGAAGCATTAGATATATAACCTTGTTCGACAGTTTGAGCCTAATCTTGAATAGAAGTCTAAAGAGCATTTGTGAATCTATCTACTCATTAGTTTCTTTTGCTTTTAGTTTTACATTTTTGTTATAATCTCTCGAGCCTCGTGATTTACATTTTATGCAGGACTAATGATGCAGTCGAAATTTTGGAATATGTCGTCGGGATGAGAGAGGAGAAGCTTGGAACAGCAAATCCTGATGTGGATGATGAGAGAAGGAGATTGGCAGAGTTATTAAAAGAAGCAGGCAGGGCCAGGAAGAGACAATCCAGATCACTAGAAACCCTCCTTGACAACAATTCTCGTACCATCAGAAAGGGTGATATTAAGGTACTTTGATGCCATTGATGATTTTCTTCCATAAATTGTAAAAGTTTTCATTACACAAATGTTTAGGTGGTGGGTTGCTTGCTTAGATTCTGTTTCGCAAAGTTAAGGAGAAAATTAAATAATAATTCTGATCAGAAAGAGGGGTAAGGCTACGTGCATATGACCCTCCCCAGACCCTGACGTCAGAAAGAGAGGAGGATACTGGTTCTGATGGTCAACTATTTTGGGGGATTTGAGAAGAAAATGGCACATCTGTCATTGTTTGAGTTGATGAACTTCCTCTGTCAATATGTTCTTTGTTTATCTTCTGGTTTAATAAAGTAATGGTGGAATTTCTTTTTCCTTTGTAGTTGCACCAAACTTGTCTTTAAGAAAACTTCAGTTGTGAGTTCTTAAGTTTAAACTACTTGATTAATATGTCTTAGCTGACAGTAATAAGAGTTTGTTGAGATTGAGGAAGATCTGTTTCTATTGCTAGATACATAATATTGGAATAAAATTAGGAGGCAAATGCGTAATATTCTTATATCGATTTTAAATTAATGCAACTCAAGTTACTTCATACTTATTCATATATGACACTAGCTCATGATCTACTTCAATACTAAATTGTTTTGATGTTGGTTGACATACCATGAATCCAATCAAATTAAAAATTTGATAAATTAATATCGGAAAAAAGAATATCTTAGCAAGTCGATTTTTAATCAAATGAAAAGTCACTAAAGCTCATTGGGGCCAGCTTGATGGGTAGTCCTCCAAAGATTTATGCTTGGTGCAGTACGATTGAAAAATAGAAGGGTGCAAAATTAGAGGAATAGATAAAACATTATGTTTGGTAAGAAATGAAAATAGGAAGAATGAAAAAGTTGATAGATTAATTTTCCTTCCAATTCACCAAAATCAATCCCTTCAAAATTGGGAGAAAAAGTGGATGAAAAATTAATTATGTGTGCCGAAATGTTTGTTATTTACTTATATAACCTTTACTATGTGCATATATCATATTTACCTATTATATATTGTGTATACATTAATTTCATATATAGATATAATGCTAAGATATGTATCGATTATTCTTCCTATTTTCCATCCATCCATCCTACCAAACACAAAAGAGGGAAGCAAGAATTTATCCTTGAATGATAGAAAGAGTATCACTTTCAATTTCCATCATTCCGTTTTTTTTTCAAACAGAAAGTATATCACTATTACTTTGACGGATATAAATACTGTGGGGTTTTATTGTCAAGTATGCGAGCAAACACGGTCATTAATTGGTGAAATGTCCATCACTACAGTGACTTTTCCGGTTAAACGAAACAACTTAAAATATAATTAATCAGTACACAAAAGCCATCAATTTATGGTAAAATTGGCAAATCCATAGGCAAATGGATGATAATTTTTGACAGATTTTGCGTTGTCACTAAGCATTCTTAGGATTTTGACAAGCCTCTCTGATTGAAATTGGGAGATCAGACAATGAGCCATTGAGAATGACTTCTGCAATCAATAGGTTGGCCGCCTGAGAGTAGTGTATGCCATCCCAGCTTATATATCTTGATGGGTTATGACATGGTAGCCCATAGATGGTACCATTCACCTTCGCTGTTTTACCACAATCGATGTATTCACCGTAATAACTGCCACAACAGAACTCCATTGGATTTTCAAAACCTGCTACCACATAATTACAGTGCAAGAACAGTTAGATATGCACCCAAAGCAAGTTCCTTAAAGGAAAAATATGCAAAACAGGGGTGCATTGGTTGGGTAGGTTGACAAGTCTAACACAAATATAATCCAAATTATAAGACTCTTAATCTAAATAACGTAATCCAAGTTTAAATTTTAATTCGACTCCAGTTCGTGGGTTAAAAAATGGGATTCAAGTTGGATTGATATCAAATTTGATTATATGAATACTTAATTTAGACTAGGTTAAATTCAGGTTTAATTTGGATCGAACACAAATTCAATAATTCGTGGAGGGTTAAAATTGAATCTTGAATACTCACGACCACAACCAAAATATTGCCAAAATTTAAAATGATTTGAAGATATTTGACCTAAGCCCAATTTTTTTGATTATAGAGTGTTTAGATTTATGTCGACTACTCTCTCGAGTTCTAAACTGACTACCGTAACTTGATTTAGTTTAAGGATATGTTCCCGAGAAGTAAGGTGACTGACCCATAAGGGGTGTAAGAAATATTGAACCTAAGAAATCTTATTTACAAGAGAAAAGACTTAAGCGCTAAACCACCCCTAAGGGATTACCAAGCCCAACCTGAGTGTTGAAATCTCTATCCAAAGACTAAATAGTTTCTGGTGAATCGGATTAACCTGTCCAAATTGCATCCTTATTGCAACATATATACTCAATAATATATACTTGGTAAGTGTAACAGAAGCTTACCTTGGTTCTTTGCATTGCTTATTAGGGTGTATTTAGCTGAATACACATCAACATATGTGAATGCTGCATGTGGGAGCTGTGCCCTTAGCTGTGACACCCTGTCCTTTAGCTGCCTATTGAACTCCTGAGCCACCTCATTCTGTGACACCACGCACCCATTGCCGTCCAAATTGCCAGGCTTCGGCTGGTAGTATATCTCATTGTATGGTAGGCACCCTATTGGACCAGTGTTGTGCACCCAGAAAACTCTTGCCCCTTTTTTGTATAGTTGCTGAAACATGAACCACAATATGGGTCATTTGTGTCGTGTCAATTTGTGTTCAATACATATCTAATCAGTGTTATGCACCCAGAAAACTCAACCCCTTCATTGTATAGTTGTTGGAACATAGATCACAATGGGATTTTAGTTCCAATTCGATCAGCCTCAGATGGCACGGAATATGGAACTAATTGTTGTCAATGAGTTTTGTTGTATCATGTTTGCAAGTTATGACGTGTCAAAATTTATTTAATTCACATGCGATTCGTTTGTAACTATGCATAGTCGAATTCGTGTCTGTATAGTGCCGAATAAGGCACTATTCTATTCCAGACTCAAAATCCATAGAAGCCTCTAAAAGAGAGAAAATAGGGAGGCCTATACCATACATCCTGCTGTCTCAAGACAATTGCTCTGGTCATGTGGTTGAGGTACAAGATTCGAGTACTTGTAGATTGACTTTGTGAGTAGTGAATTGTTACCTGTACTGCTTGAGCAAACTCATCCAGGATAGTAGGAATGGAAGCTCGGGTATGAGCCTCATTTGTATGCTCGAAACCATAGGCAAGATCATTCTGTCCAATGTCAAATGTGTATAGAGCCTTTGAGAAGTCTCGAGGCCTCGGTAGATTACTGTGGTCACCAAGTTGCTTATAAAGAGCAGTGGTCCGAGACTTGAACTGTATGAATTGAGAAATCTGGATGTCTAGGTGGATGGGGCTGTAGCCACCGGGTAGGATCGACGAGCCTCCGGTCGCAAAATTAGCACCATGCCTGAAATTGGTTCCGATTGAGTCCAGATACGCACTCAGGTATGGCAACCCCAAGTTCTCAACTGCATGGCGCAAGAAAATTTGTTGGAGAACTAAAAAATGCGATCATGCCAAAGTGCTAATTCAAACCCAAGGTATAATTCAAGTAATAAAAGAGACGAGTTGTAAAACATATGTCTTGAATTTGAATTTTGATAATTTTTTAGATCAGGTCATCTCGGGATGACCAGCCTTTGACCGAACTAAGAAAAAGATTAATCGAAGTATGCGTAAACTGGCCTAATCATCCCTGACCATTGAACCAAAAAAAAAAAGAATGTACTAGTTCACAACATCAATGTGCAATTAACTGTTAACAGTGACGAGAAACTTTGTTCATCAAGCTGCTTCGATTGTTTGAAAGCAGACCTTGATTAAATTTAAGAGAAAGAGGAATTCGCTTAGCCCGCCTCTAGCTCGTAATGACAAGTTTTTGATTCTCATGCCCTTGACATAATCATAAAATTGTTCTTTTATGACATTTGTCATGAGTTTAATTTACTCGCGAAAGAATTTTTTTGTTTATAAAGAAGTACCATAAACTTCTCACCTTCCCAAATTTCATAAGTCCGTACATTAAACTAACTCTTTTTTGAGCTGCCGACTATTGGCTTCTGAACCTTGTAGCTAGTAAAAGCATGCACCAAATGAGTTCTTCATGAATTACAGTTCACATTGGTGCACGTGGATGCAACTGTGCTACTACTAAGATTATACTTATTATCTTTTAAATCGTCCCCGGTGTACAATACTCAGAATTATAAAAAAATAAAGTGTATAATAATCGAATTTATAACGTTTCTATTAAACTCTAATTTTAAATTTTATCGATGTTGATTGCTGAATTAAAACCAAAATGTATCGCTCGGGTTAATATTCACCTTACATATCACGTAAAATCATTAATCATACTCTTTTTTAGAGAAAATAAAAAAATTCACCTTCGTACCTATCAAATCTATGATGAGACGACCATCACAGAACCTCCCAGAAGGCTTGCCAAAGAAAGTTTCACCATTAGGTGGAGGCACCTCATCCAGGGCAGCTGATAGTCCTCCGGTGTCGGAATTTGAGTCGCCGAAGTTGTATACCGCGGGGAAACCACACTTCCTTAAACCACCACCAAGTTGACTGGCTTCTATACCAGCCAATACGAAAAAGAGTATCCCAAAGACACAAATTGCCTTCCCAGACTCCATGGTTTTGCTTAAAAGCACCTTTGTGAAAGTTCAGACAATGAAAGAACATACAAATGACTACTAGGTTACTGTGTAAGGGGTTAAGATTGCGACTGATTGGCTACGTATATGGAGACAAAAACCTTGATGTGAAAGGAGGAATCATATGCAACTGTCTAGGCCCACTGTGTCCTCACTCCCTTAACCTTTTCGAGGACATTGAGGACCATATTTGGATAGCATGATAAGATTTTCTAGAATTACTGGAGGATTCAATTTGGACTCTATAGTAACGAGAATCTTAATTATTCTAACTGACATGTGGTTCCTGCCTGATTATGTAGATTAACAATCCACGTTATATCACCTGTCTGTTTAGTCCAAGAAGAGAACAGAAAAAGAAAAACAACCTAAGAAAAATTCCAAATTTGAGCTCAGACGCTGAGATTAGGAGAGGAGCTCAACCAAGAAAGCTTGAGCTCAGAGGTTCAGATCCGGGGTACCCTAGACCTGTACCCTGAAGAAAATAGGTGGAAGACAGCTAGCAACCGGGAAGTGCCCCCTCCCTCAACGGCCATAAGTGCCAGTGTAGGCACAAGATTCTCAATTGGCCAAACCATCGTCTAAAATCAAGAGGGATATAACGAAAGGAAGGCGAAGATCTCGCCTCGGACCCCTTAGAACTAGAAACTAGGCTATAAATACTGGGCAAAGCCCTCACTTAGGTGGAGGGAGAGAAAACCAGACAACCAAAAAATTGAACCAAGAGTACTGTGTCATCCTCTTAGAGTCATTAATAAAGATCACAAGAGAAAGAGACTCTATTAAAGAGTGGATTAGCTGAGCTCTCAAACTAGTGAACACCTATAATTCTTCTGTGCAATCCATTCTTCATTCCCGATTTACCTCACTATTCCCAAGAGCCTCGTAGCTCAAATCAAACCCAATAGCACACGAAATCTGCTCAATCACGGTTCACACACCATCAGTTTGGTGCTGCCTGTGGGAACGATTGTTCCTATCACAAATACACTGATATCTTTCAATAATTGATGGTCTCTACACACAACATGAGCAGAAGTCAGATGAATCCCCAACGGGTGCAGAACCAGTAGGAAGCCACCAGCGGAAGGCAACAAGAAAACCTTCAAGACTTCTTTCCCACCACAAAGACCAATCCTCCCATGGTGGAGCCCCCTGCGAATAATGAACTGGAGGCTCTCTGCCTAGTCAACCAATGTCTATTACAACAGAATGATGAGCTCTTGAAGCTCTTACAACGTCCTCAGAAGGCGCGACCAGCCCAGGATAATCCCAATGATCCCCCACAAGGGGAACATCAACGTCTCAATCCCCTAAGGGAGACTAACGAGGGGTGAAAATATCCATTCTCCACATCCACCCCCTAAGAATGGTGACAACGAAGCAGTGCAAAGCCATATGGGAATTGAGAAAAACAAGTTTCTCCATTTCCCGCAGGAAGGAAGAGAACAGTATTGGGGACAATGTTTCAAAGATATCCAGCAGGAGCTCATCCACATGAAGGAAGCTATGAGAGGCAAGACCCCAGTAACTATGGATGCCTTGGTCTAGCAGACTGAGTCCCCTTTTACTATAGATGTGCTACACTTCTCCCTCCCTTCGAAGTTTAGAATACCCCAAATGGAGGCTTTTGATGGGACTAAAGATCTCATGGATCACCTCAACACCTACAAGAACCAAATGGAGTTGCACGGGTATCAAGATCCTGTGCCATGTCGCGCCTTCGCTATTACGTTAAAAGACTTAGCCCTTAGCATGGTTCAACAGGCTAGCCTCGACGTCTATCTCCTCCTTCAAGGAGCTCTCTGTATCCTTTGTGTCACACTTCATAGGAGCCCAGACCTATCAAAAACTAAGCTATCACCTGTTGAATGTGAAACAAGGCCCCAACAAGAACCTACGATTTTATGTCTAGAGGTTTAACTCGGAATCGTTGAAAGTTGACGTCCCGGATGAAAAATTCGCCATCATGGCTTTCATTACCAGGTTAGGAGTGCAATCGAAGGACTTTATGTTCTCTATATCAAAAAAACTCACAAACAAGCATGACAGAGGTGTTAGTCAAGACAGAAAAGTATATTAATGGCGACGAAGCTCTCCTTTCTAAGGTAGGGAGCTCATCCACACAGAAGGAGAAAGAGAAGGAAGAGAGGAAGAGGGACCGAAGTCCTAGACAAGAAAAAAGACGAGATAGGTCTCCAATAAGAGACAGAGATCGCTCCCCCAAAAGGAGGGGAGATGTCAAGGATCGCCTAAGGCTTCCACAATCAGAATTACAGCTGAGGTATGCACCCCGACAGCTCACCCCACCCACAACTATGGTGTCCCAGATCCTTTACGAGGTACAAAATGAGAAATTCCTGAGGTGGCCTCCTCGGATGAAGGCGAACCCAACAAAAAGAGATTCGACAAAGTATTGCGAGTACCACAGAGAGCACGACCATCTCACAGATAATTGCATCCAGTTGAAGAAGGAAATCAAGTTTCTAATTCAGCGAGGGCAGTTGCGCCGCTTTGTGGCATGACAATCAGAACTGAGCTTCACCACCACCTCTTGCATCTCAGCAGCAAGTCCCTGCACAACATCAACAGCCTCTAAAGGATATCAAAGTGATATCCATAAGATTCGCAGGAGCGAGGAATCCAGCTCAGCCAAGAAGGCTCACCTACACAAAATCATAACTGACGAGATACTAGAAGTGCATATTGTGTCCAAGACACCTTGGCTAAACACGAATATCACTTTTTCAGACTCAGACTTGGAAGACTACTAGCATCCCCATGATGACCCCCTGGTGGTAAGAGTTATTGTCGCAAACAGAACCATCCATAGAGTCCTGATTGACAATGAGAGCTCTGTTGAGATCATCTTTGCGTTTGCCTTCGACAAGATGGATATAGGTAGAGACAAACTTGAGCCAGTAAGCGCTCACCTATTAGGGTTCTCAGGAGAAAAGGTGTTGACTCTGGGGTCAATCCAATTTCTGCTCACTATGAGGGATCCTCCTTGTCAGACCCTCACCACTGTGAAGTTCCTAGTGGTCGATGCACCTTTAGCATACAACATCTTGCTTGGAAGACATTCCCTCAATGCCATGAGGGTCATTCCTTCTGCCTACCATTTTGTCATGAAGTTCCCTACGGAAAACAGAATTAGAGTGGTCTGAGGAGACCAGCGTGTGGCACGAGAGTGCTACGTGGCATCCGTGAAAAAGAAAGAGGTCAAAAACATCCAACTGGACAAGCTTGACATGAGGGACGAGTTGAAAACTAGGCCAACGCCATCAGAAGAGCTGGAGCCTATCTAGCTTGACGAAAAATCGAAGCACTTGGTATACGTGGGATCTAAGCTAAACAAGAGAATTAAAACCTTATGATCCAATTTCTTAGAAGAAATATATAAGTTTTTGCCTAAAAACAAGAAGATATGAAAAGAATTGACCCCTCAGTTATCACACACAAGCTCAGTGTGAATCCTGTCTGTAAATCCATCAAATAGAAACGAATGAGTTTTGCCCCAGAATGCCAAAAGGCAATCAATGAAGAAGTCAGCAAACTTCTTCATGCTAAAGTCATTAAGGAGGTAGATTACCCAACTTGGCTAGCAAACGTGGTCCTCGTCAAAAAAACCAATGGCAAGTGACGTCTCTGCATCAATTTTATCAATCTCAATCGAGCTTGCCCTAAGGACAACTTCTCTTTACCACAGATTGACCTAATTGTGAATGCCACAACTGGGCACGAGCTCCTCAGCTTTATAGATGTTTTCTCTGGGTACAACCAAATCAGAATGGATCCTAATGACCAAGAGAAGACCTCCTTCGTGACTAAGCAGGGGACATACTGCTACCAGGTTATGCCCTTTGGATTGAAGAATGTTGGAGCCACCTACCAGCGCTTGGTAAACCAAATGTTTTAAAAGCAGATTAGAACATTAATGGAGGTATACATTAATGACATGCTGGTAAAATCACTGAAAACCAAGCTCCACATCGGACATCTTGAAGAATCGTTCTAGGTCCTTAAGAAATACCAAATAAAGCTTAACCCTGTCAAGTGTGCCTTTGGGGTCTCTGCAGAAAAATTCTTGGGCTTACCATATTGGAGCTCGAGCTCTGGCACGAAAGGCACTAAGGCAGGGATATTTCTGGCCCATTATGCTCAAAGACGCCACAGACAAAAAATGTAAGGTCTGCCAGGTACACGCCAACATCCCCCATTTTCCACCAGAGCTCCTAACCTTGGTGATAAGCCCTTGGTCATTCCAACAATATGGTCTAGACATACTTGGGCCCCTTACCACTAATACTGGACAATGTAAGTTCGTCATTGTTGAGGTGGATTACTTCACAAAAATGGGCAGAGGTGGAGCCCTTGGCAATAATCACAAAATAGAAGGTTCAAAACTTCACGTGCAAATCTATAATGTGCAGGTTTGGGATTTCCAGAGCAATTGTCTCCGACAATGGGAAACAATTCTACAATCCCAAGTTCAAAAAGTTCTGTGCTAAATTAGGAATAAAGAATTACTTCTCAGCTCCAGCTCATCCATAATCCAATGGACAAGTAGAGGTAACCATCCAAACCATAAAGGCAACTCTGAAGACTAAGCTAGAAGCTCTGAAAGGGAAATGGGTAGAATACATCCCAGAAGTATTGTGGGCTTACAGAACCACAGCCAGATCAGCAACTCAGGAGAAACCATTTGCCTTGGCATTTGGGACAGAAGCAGTGGCACTTGTGGAGGTTGGTATACTTTCCCCCAAGGCTGATTTCTTAGAACCCGAACACAACGACGAGTCACTCTTGTTAAATCTAGACCTCTTGGAAGAAAAAAGAGACAAGGCCCTACATCGCATCGTGAGTTATCAAAAAAAAATAACAAGGTATTACAACAAAAAGGTTAGACATAGAAGCGTTAAAGTTAGAGATCTGGTACTCAGAAAACTCCTTCTAGCGTGGAAGAATCCCACTCATGGAAATCTAGGACCTGACTAGGAAGGACCATATATCATTTCGAGGGTAATCAGGCCTAGAAACTACGAATTACAAATAGAGGAGGGACAAACTTTGCCCCACTCTTGGAATGCAGAACATTTGAAAAGATTTTTGCACTAAATTCTTGTAAGAAGGCTATTCTCAATAAAATAACGAGTTTTAGCTCGTCCCAGAGAGATTCCAATAAAAGCTATAAAGCTAATGATCAATTTTTCAACTCATAAATTAAAGATGAGCTTCGTAGCTCATAAATAAATGATGAGTTCTTCGGCTCATAAATTAAAGATGAGCTCCGTAACTCATAAATAAACGATGAGCTTCCCAACTTATAAATTAAAGATAAGTTCTTCAGCTCATAAAACAAAAGATGAAATTTTCTGCTCATAAATTAAAAATGAGTTCTTCAGCTCATAAAACAAAAGATGAGTTTTCTAGCTCATAAATTAAAGATGAGGTCTTCAGATCATGAAACAAAAGATGACTTTTTTAGCTCATAAATAAACGATGAGCTCTTTAGCTCATAAATTGATGATGAGCTCTTCAACTCATACATTTACGATGAGCTCTTCAGCTCATGAATCCACGGTAACTAGATTTCGTGAGATGAATCCATTGGTAAGGTTCGTTTCATCATCCGAGGTCTATAAAAATACCAGTTTTTAACCCGCACTATAATGAAAAATTATCATTTTGCCCTTTTTTTAGAAAAAGTTAAAATTTTTCTCGGGTTTCACACTACATGAGAGGACACAGTGATCTCACCACACCTCTCTACACACTTTCTCTCTGCTAGTTATTGTACCACTCCTAGAACTAGCCTTGTCTCTCCCTCTCTCTTACTTTATTCCATCAATAAAGGTTCACTGGCCACCGTAACCGTTTCTCGAAGTGGAGTAGGTCATCCGGATCGAACCACTATATATCTACGTGTTGACTCAATATTTACCTTTTTGCCATTTATTGCTTTATTAATTGTCCATTAATTACATCTTATCACACACTCGACTGTTGATTTTGCATGAGACTGTTTTGTGCATCATCATCCTCTATTCACGATGTCTTTATTTGTTCTTATTTAGAGTGTCTAAGAACCACAAACCAGCCACAAATTGCTAAGCCTTCACCTATTGTTATCTCAACCCCAAGTAATAAGAGACGGAAAGGGGCATATGAAACCATGGCAAGAACATTTAACGTGGAGAAGGAACATTTAACGTGAAGAATTTGCTGCAATAAGAAATATGGTTGTGTTTCAAATAAGAGTGGTAATTTCTAACACAACCATGAAAACATGACTTGAAATTGACATAAAATTAGTAGGTTAGAATTGATCATTTCTCGATACGAACTCACATATGACACAACCCGTTAACGCGAATAATAAATAGGTTTGAATAATGTCAAATACGAACAATGCGAAACTGACACGATTAACACGTTTAAGTATTATTATAAGAATAAAATACACTTTTTACTGAGTAGTGAACTAATTTTTATGCAAAAAAAGATACGTTTATGGATTTTTATTACTATATTTATTAAGTTAATTTTTAATTTATTAAAAAAAATATAAACATAGGTATGATAAAATGATAATGAAATTTAAGATATAATTAAATTTTTTATTCACAGGTTATACGGATAAAAACGAACACGATTGTCATCCTAGTTTCAAAATGTGTGGCATCCTATCCGATATGTTGGTCCAATATCAGATAGGATGCTACAACTTATTTTTTTACATGGTTTCACCAAGAGCAAACATTCTTTCTAGAGGAAAGAGTGGCATCTTCACTTTCCAATTTGAGTTATGTTTACATAGTTCAATTTCTCATGCTATGTATGATGTTTGAGTGAAGGAATAGTCAAGTGGATGTCCATTTAAACGTAAGTCAGAATTGTAGCAAATTGTGTGCACTGAAGTGAATGGGCATTTGAAAAACATGTTTGGTAGTGCTTTTGATTAATTCCAGCATTATTTTCTGATTTATCCCCCTTGAACTTCTCATTACATTGACAGCGTTAGAGAGCGGTTGGAGACAAACACATGTCTGGCTCCCCATGTCTCTGTGTCGAAGTGGTTTGTCACCAGACCCACCTCTACGGTAGGAGATTAATAAATAATGTAGTTCTTGTCGTATAGAAACACAATTACCACGATCAAAGTTGTCCTATGCATTCCACGCTCTTGTATCTTACAACCCCAAATTGGGCATGTTCACATCAGATCATCCAAAAAATGTTACCCCAAATTATAATATTTTTGTAACTGATCTTCATGAATACACACAGAATTTAGCAAAAAAGGGGGAGAGAGAATATTACATAAGCAGTCATAAGTACGTACATATCGAATGAAGAGAATTTTCCTAAGCAGTCATAAGTAAGTACATATCAAAAAGAGAGAATTTTCCAAAGCATGTTTGCATTATACTGAAATTATAGTAGTTCAAAAGAAACTACAAAGATATTTTCAGCTTTTATCCTCTTCAGCTTCCATATCCAGAATTTGCTTCCTAAGTTTTGTCATTCCCTCGTACACATCTAGCAGATCTGTTGACTTGTCCATCAGTACACTTCTCAGTGTGTTTATCCCAGTTTTGAGTTTACCTAAAGCTGTTAATGTGCAAGCATTGACTTGCTTTTCAGCTTCCTTACGTAACGCAAGCTCCACAGAATCCTTGTTTCAGGTTTCAAGCCAGTCGAGTCCCTTCAAAATTCTCTCCCTAGGAGCAAGGGAAGAATGCCCAGGCAAAAATTCTCGCAGGAGTTGTGCCCCAGCATATCCATGTCCAAAGAGTGCAAGGGTGACAACAATTGCTCGCACAGAAAATTTTCTCCTCACTGGGATTTCCACCATGCTCTTCACCAAGTCCTTGGTTTGGCTTGAAGTAAGAGCAGCCCTTTTAGCAACTATATTTTGCCACATACCCAGCACGGTTCTGCTAAAGAAAACAATACATTTTACTTCAAAACATACCAAGTAAACTTTTGGCAAGTAAAAATGACATGCAGTGTTTTTTTTTCGATAAGTAACATGATTTCTATTAACTGAATCACTATATTCTGTTTAAATGTAGTAGTGTTGAGAAGTCTCCAATCTTTCATTCCAAATTTTTGAATTTTTGCGTTTTTTAGCTTTGAAAATGCTTACTTGGCTTCTTATGATTGGTCCTCCCACCCTTTTTGTACGTCATTTAATCTTTTTTATCAAGATAAGGACAAGTCTATATTTAAACTAACTGAAAACTCCCACTTCTCATGTAACCTCCAGGTTTCTGACTGTTCAACTTTCCACTCATTCACGCCTCTCTCTCCATATTCGCATATCTCCAACCTTTCTGACTATTCATGCTTGGTATATTATATAGCAGGGAAGAGAGACAAACCAGAATGGAACCCTACTGTGTGTGACGTGCGTTGCTACGACATTATAGCAATGTTGCTCCTATCTGTTCGTTGAGGGTAAGTTCCGATACATTCATGCACATGGTGAATTTGAGGGTAATGGTTGCATGGGATAGGCTATGTTTCATATGTTGCCCACCCCCCGAGGAAGGGGGAGGCAGTAGGCTGACGTGGTTTGGCTGAGGGGCTGGACTGTTGTGTTTGCAATTGGAGCTGGTGGGGGCTTGGAGCAATATTGATTGTGTTATGGAAAATCTTGAGAAGTTTTGTTATATCATCAGCAAAGCAAAAATGTAAAATCCTCTCTTTATTTTTATAGAAAACACCATTTTATTAAAAGTAAAAAAATGAAGAGCAGAGATGGGTAAGTAGTCCAGCCTAAATACAAACCATTGAAAAGCAGTACATAAAAAGGTAAAAAAAACGAAACCAAGAAAACAAGCTAATCAATCACAAGCCACCTTCCAGTTCACCAAGATTTCAAAAAGCGGAATATTTGCAAATTCCATTGAAACCAAAGCACAAAAAAAAGTTGCAAAAGAGTGAATTCGGTTCCAAACCCCATCAAACTCTTCATACTTATCTTCAAAGATTCTTGAATTTCTCCCCAACCAAATCACCCAAATTATTGCATAGAAAGCACATCCCCAAAGAGTACTTCCTTTACTTCCCTTTCCAAAACCTTTATAATCCACAACCAACATTGTTGAAATTGTGAGAATCAAGAAAGACAGAGGATGGAGATTACGATTGATCATAAGCATTTTAAAGTCAACCAATTGCATTCGAAAATTTTTAAACAAAGGTACCAAGGCATCCACTTATAGAAGTGAAGGTCTTGATATGTCGTTGTGTGGCCTTCCCTGCATCAGTATCAGGTGAAACTCAAAAATTATTACAATGGTGTCATAAAAAATGGGGTCAATCCGAAAACCCGTAAACAATAAGTCAAAAACATTAAAAGTCATATAGTAACAAAGATACACAATAAAAATACAAGCACGGACACATAAGGAGGCACACATACATTGACACAAACACTTTGAGAACATAAAAAAAATAGAGTAATAACTACACACGTTATACACATCAAAACACAAAAACACTCGAGATAATAAAGATACAAACATCCTATCATAAAAACATACATGCCAACAACCACACGCAATAAACATAAAAACATATCCACCCAAAAAAAATTGATAAAAATAAATACACTTCGTGCAAATAAAAATGCACACAAAAACACATTAATAAAAAAGAATACACATAAGCTAATGAAAACACACACCCCTTTAAATCAAAACACATACAGTAATATACCAAAAAAATGCACACTAACTCACCAAAAACATGCACACACATACACAAACTATTACGCAAACACACGCATGTGCGCACACCATCACCGAAACAAACACACACACACACACACTAATACATACAAACCAACATGTTGTTTTAACTAACACACCAAAAACACACATAATGCATTAAAAAACATACACACAAACACACTATTACACAAACAGAAATACAAATAAAAC
This sequence comes from Ilex paraguariensis, assembly GCA_963454935.2. Classification (NCBI taxonomy): domain Eukaryota; kingdom Viridiplantae; phylum Streptophyta; class Magnoliopsida; order Aquifoliales; family Aquifoliaceae; genus Ilex; species Ilex paraguariensis. The sequence goes on from CAUOFW020005267.1 coordinate 16,824, forward strand.
ATATACACATACACACTAATACATCATCCCAAATCACACGCCAACTAATACACCATTCAAAACGTACAAACATACAACACGCACTAGTACACCAACAAATACACACATTGATGCACCTAAACACATACACACATTCACAAAAATGCATACACTCCATCTCATGTAGGCTTAACACAAGCTAACCTACCAAAATCAGCGACACTAATATACAATAACACGTTATTACACGAACATCAATGCATGCACAGACACACAATAATACACTAAAAAATACACCAAAAATAAACACACACACCACCCAATCAGTATATACATGCACATCCACACACCGTGTTAACGAACTAATATTCCAAAAAAACACATACTCCTACATCAAACAAATAAACACAATAAAACATCCTATTATAGAAACATAAACTAACACATACACACTAATATACCCAAAAAAAACACCCCAAAACATATGCTCTATTAACAAACACTAATACACCAAAGAAACACACTCATACAGTTAACACACGGAAGAAACATAAACACACTTAAGTTTTGCCCAACGGTGCCAAAGCTTGGAGGCACAAGGTTAGCCAGAACCTTGGTACCCCTCAACTATTTCTACCCTCTATATATCCTTTATGGAGGTTTTTCAAAGCGACTTGAGTGAATACCTTAGCAACATTGCCTTGTTTTGAATTCATAGGGTGTTGTAGTGCAAGACACCACCAAGACACGTCCATTTCAGCGCCCAAGTCAATTAGGGTCTTGAAAATAGTGTCCTTTTTTCACAGGTTGCAAATTTAAAGACCATCTACAATACGATAATTAAATCAACATTTTTTTCTACCAGTTAAAACTTTCAAACAACCACCACAATTATTAAGAAAACACATTATTAGTATTTAAAAATGAAAACTAGAACATCTAATCAAAGATATTCAAAAGAAATAGTCATTTAGACATGCAAGAAGCCAAGCTGTGTGCTCTTCAAAAGTATGTGTAGGATTGTGTCACTTAAACCTGAATTACCAAAAACAAAAACTGTCATTGTTCATTCGTATCCAAAGCAACATGGTGTAGGACCTTCAAGTTTCAACATCAGTGTCTTTATAGTTCGATAACTACAAGAAATCTTAAGCAAATGATGAAAATCAAGAATTATAATTAAGAATTTCACAAGAGAAAAAAAGAAAATGCTAACAATATCAAACCACAAAATCAATACCATACAATACCCAAAGAAAAATCTACACCTTTCACAAGCAACCGCTTGGATTGTTGTTTTATGAACCTCTAAAATTTCAATAGATTGGTCTTTCCTCCACCACCTTTAAGGTACTGCACTCAACAACTAAGAAAAAATATGAATCATAAGCATTTTCAATAGAAACTATTATATGCACCAAAATATATGCAAAAAAAAAAAATATAGTTAAGTAGACATGCAAGAAAACTTCATAATTGCTAAGATTACTACCTTGTAAGTCTCCCAACGTTCGACATGTTGGTCTCTCCTCCACCGTCTAAATGTACTACAATCAATAGGAAATATCTAACCTTATGACACAACAGTTAAATAACATTAAAATTTTAAGGAACAAAAAATTGTAAGGAAGTAATTGGCAACAGAAGAGTCATATACTTTAAATGATGACAAGTAGACCAAGTATAAGAAAGATCAAACCACATTTTTATCAACTCTCTCCCCCAACCCCCCTAACAAACAAACAATTATAATGCAAAAATGTATTTTAAATTAAAACTATCATAGGCACTAAAATATATGCAAAAAAAAGTCACGTAAACATGTAAAAAAACAAACCTGAATGCCCTACAAAGTTATGCACAAATGTCCTCCCATTCCAAAACTCTAAAGTTGTGTCATTAGAACTTGCATTATCATTGACAACAATCCACATCAGTTATTCCTATCCAAAGAATATTTTGATAACTATGAGAAATTTTAAGCAAAGAATTAAATCTGATCATTCAAATCATAGGAAAGATACTTAAGAACTTCAAGGTTCAAGACAAAAAAGAGAAGGAAAAAACTTACACAAACATACCTCAAATTAAGCAAAATAATGTTCACTTGCAAAAAGTTCACCTAAAGGTAACTTCATAACTGATAGATTACTGCGTTATAAGCCGCCCAAATTTCGACAAGTTGGTCTCTCCTCTACTGTCTTGATGCACTGCAATAAATATGGAACATCTAACCTCGTGACACAACAGTTAAATGACATGAATAGTTTAAGGAACAAAAAATTGTAAGGAAGGAATTGGCAACAGAGGAGTAATATACATTAAATGATGACCTACAGGTTACAGGACAGACCAAACCATATTTCTATCAACCCCCCCCCCCCCCAAACACACACACACACACACACAAATTACTAAGGAAAAATATAAACCATAAGCATTTTAAATAGAAACTATCATATGCACTAAAATATATACTAAAGAATGTCATTAGAACTTGCATTACCATTGACAACAATTCACATAAGTCATTCCTATTCAAAGCATAATTTGATAATTGTGAGAAATCTTAAGCAACGGACATAAGTTGATCATTGAGATCATAGGGAAGATACTTGAGAACCTCAAGGTTCAAGACAAAAAAGAGAAGAAAAAAACTAACACACTCATACCTTATATCAATCAAAATTATGTTCACCTGTAAAAAACTCGCCCACAAGGTAACTTCTTCATGGCTTAGATTGCTGCATTGTAAGTCTCCCAAAGTACAAGAAGTTGTTGTCTTCTCCTTTGTCTTAATGTACTGGAATAAATAGGAAATATCTAACCTCGTGACACAGTAGTTAAACGATATGAAAATTTGAAGTAACAAAAAACTGTAAAGAAATAATTGGCAATAGAGGAGTCACATACCTGAAATGATGACTAGTCAACCAATTATAGTAAAGACCAAACCATATTTCTATCCCCTCCTCCTCCCGAGAAACAATTACTAAGAAAAAATATAAATCATAATTATTTTAAACAAAAACTATCCTATGCAATAAAATATATGTAAAGGAAATAGTCACATAGAAAAGCAAGAAAACGAAACCGTGTCCTACGAAGGTATGCACACATGTCCTCCCTTTTCAAACCTCCAAAATTGTGTCACTAGAACTTGTCTTATCATTGACAAGAATCCATGTTAGTTATTCTTATCCAAAGTATAGTTTGATAACTATAGGAAATCTTAAGCAAATGATTTAAGTTGATCATTGAGGAAGACACTTGAGAACTTCGAGGTCCAACACAAAAAAGATAAGTAAGAAAAAAGTTTTTTTTTTTTTTTTGCAAAATAAGGTTCATTTGTAACAAGCTCGCCTGAACGTGGTTTATATAATTTGTAAGTGCATACATATTTATTTATGTATCGAGAATCAACACATAAACGCTCCTTACTAACCTCGACTTGCGCCTTGCGGTACTTAGTCTTCAGTGGCTACCTCTTTCTTGAGATCGGTGAGTTTTCCATCACCCTTTAACCAAATATAAGAAACTCACTTGTTGATGAAACAGCCTGACAGATGATCTAAATGAACCCACATGGTAAAACATACCTGCTTTCGAAAATCAACCAATTCCATTCAAGAATTATTAAACAAAGGTACCAAGGCATCCACTTCTAGAAGTGTGATAAGCCCTTGTGTGGCCTTCCCTGCATCAGGCGAAACTCAAAAATTGTTACAACGGGGTCATAAAAAATGGGGTCAATTCCAAAACCCGTAAACAAGTCAAGAACATTAAAATAATCATATAGTAACAATGATACACATAATAAAAATATAAGCACGGACACATAAGGAGGCACATATACATTGACACAAACACTTTAAACAAAAATAATAGATTAATAACCACACACACACGTTACACACATCAAAACACAAAAAACACTCGAGATAATAAAGATACAGACACACTATCATAAAAACATACACGCCAAAATAAACATTGTGCAAATAAAAATGCACACAAAAAGACATTGATTAAAAGAATACACATACACTAATGAAAGCACACACCCCCCCTAAATCAAAAAACATACGCACACTACTACATCAAAAAACATGCACACTAACTCACCAAAAACATGCACACACATGCACATACTATTACACAAACACACGCTTGTGCACAAACTATCACTGAAACAAACACACATACACACACTAATCCATATAAACCACACACGCTATTTTAAAAAACACAAATACACCAAAAAACACACATAATGCATCAAAAAACATAGACACAAACACAAACAAAACACACACACACACTAATACACCATCCCAAATCACACACGCCAACAAATACACCATTCAAAACGTACAAACATACAACACGCATTAATACACCAACAAATACATAGATTGATGCACCTAAATACATACACACACACACACATTCACAAAAATGCATACATTTCATCTCATGTATTGTTAACATGAGCTAATCCACCAAAATCAAGGACACTAACAAACAATAACACAAGCTATTACATGAACATAAATGCACACACTAATACGCTAAAAACACACACACACACATTAATACACCAAAGCAAACACACACATACACACACTAGCTAATCAGTATAGGCATGCACATCCACATACAGTGTTTACACACGAGTATTCCAAAAAAACACATACTAACACAATAAAAACACCCTATTATAGAAACACAAACTAACACATACAGTAATATACCAAAAAAAAAAATCCAAAACATACGCTCTGTTCACGCACTAATACACCAAAGAAACACACTTACACACTAATACACCAAAGAAACAGACACACTTAAGTTTTGCCCAACAATGTCAGCTTGGGGGCACAAGGCTAGCCGGACCCTTGGTACCCCTCAACTATCTTTACCCCCCAATATATGTTTTATGGAGGTTTTCCAAAAGCGACTTAAGCAGACATCTTCTAAACCGAGGAAAATAACCACGAGAGCCTAGGGCATAATGCCTAGACTTTTGTCGAACACCTTAGCTATATAGCCTTGCTTTGAATTCAAGGGGTGTCACTGTGCAAGACGCCACCAAGACACGTCCATTTCAGCGCCCAAGTCAATTAAGGTCAAAAAACTAGTGTCCTTTTGTCATAAGTTGCAAATTTAAAGATCATCTAGAATATGATAATTAAATCAAGTTTTTTACTACCAGCCAAAACTTTCAAATAACCACCACAATTATTAAGAAAGCACATTATTAATATTTAAAATGGAAAACTAGAACATCTACTCAAAGATATTCAAAAGAAATAGTCATGTAGACATGCAAGAAGTCGACCTATATGCTCCAAAAATATGTGTAGAGTTGTGTCACTTGAACCTGGATTACCATAAACAAAAACCGCCATTGTTCATTAAGATCCAAACCAACATGGTGTAGGACCTTCAAGTTTCAACATCAGTGTCTTTATAGTTCGATAACTGTAGGAAATTTTAAGCAAAAGATGGAGATCGGGATGATAATTAAGAACTTCACGACAAGAGATGAAAATAAAACGCTAACAAAATCAATACCATACAAACCCAAAGAAAAATCTACACCTTTCACAAGCAACCGCTTGGATTGGTGGTTTACGATCCACCCAAATTTAAATAGGTTGGTCTTTCCTCCATCATCTTTAAGCGACTGCACTCAACAACTACGAAAAAATATAAATCATAAGCATTTTAAGTAGAAACTACCATATGCACTAAAATATATGAAAAAAATAACATTCAAGTAGACATGCAAGAAAACTTCCTAAATGCTTTAGATTATTGCCTTGTAAGTTGTAAGCCTCCCAAAGTTCGACATATTGGTCTCTCCTCCACCATCTTAATGTACTGCAATCAACAGGGAATATCTAACCTCGTGACAAAACAGTTAAATGGTATGAAAATTTTAAGGAACAAAAAATTGTAAGGAAATAATTGATAACAAAGGAGTCACATACCTTAAATGATGACCCATAGGTTATAGGAAAGGCCAAACTATATTTTTATCAAACCCCCACTCCCCCAATAGACTAATAAACAATTATTAAGGAAAAATATAAATCTTAAGCATTTTAAATAGAAACTATCATATGCACTAAAATATATGCTAAAGAAATGGTCACATAGACATGAAAAAAAACAAATCTGCATGCCCTACGAAAGTATGCACACATGTTCTCCCTTTCAAAAAATCTAAAGTTGTGTCATTAGAACTTGTATTACGAATGACAACAAGTCACATCAGTCATTCCTACCCAAAGCATAGTTTGATAATGGTCAGAAATCTTAAGCAAAGGACATAAGTTGATCGTTGAGATCATTGGAAAGATATTTAAGAACTTCAAGGTTCAAGACAAAAAAGAGAACAAAAAAGCTAATACAATCATACCTCAAATCGAGGAAAATAATGTTCATCTATAAAAAGCTTGCCTAAAGACAACTTCACCACTGCTTAGATTGCTGCCTTCTAAGCCTCCCAAAGTTCAAGAAGTTGGTGACTCCTCCACTGTCTTAATGTACTACAACCAATAGTAAATATTTAACCTCATACACATCAGTTAAACAACATGAAGATTTGAAAACACAAAAAACTGTAACGAAGTAATTTGTAACAGAGGAGTCACATACCCTAAATGATGACAAGTCAAGCAATTATAGGAAAGACCAAACTTAATTCTATCTCCTCCCTCTCTCCCCACAAACAATTACCAAAGAAAAAGATAAATCGTAAGTATTTTAAAGTATTGTTTGATAATTGACAACAATCCACATCAATCACTCCTATCTAAAGTATATTTTGATAACCGTAAAAAAGCTTAAGCAAAGTACTCAAGCTGATCGTTGAGAGATCATAGGGAAGATACTTAAGAACTTCAAGGTTTAAGACAAAAAAGAGAAAAGAAATAAGGAAAAAGCTTACACAATCATACCTCAAATCAAGCAAAATAATGTTCACGAGTAAAAAGGTCGCCTAAGAGTTACTTCATAGCTGCTTAGATTGTTGCCTTGTAAGCTTCTCTCAAAGTTCAACAAGTTGGCCTCTCCTCCATTGTCTAAATGTACTCCAATCAATAGGGAATATCTAACCTCGTTAAATAATAGTTAAATGGCATGAAAATTTTAAGGAACAAAAAATTGTAAGGAAAGAATTGGCAACATAGCAATCATATATCTTATATGATGACCAATAGCCAAATCATATTTCTATCGCCCCCCACAAACAATTACTAAGAAAAAATATAAATAATAAAATTTTAAATAGAAACTACCGTATGCAGCAAAATATATGCAAAAGAAAGTCACGTAGACATGCAAGAAAACCATCTTCTATTCCCTACGAATGTATGCACATAGTCCCTTTCCGAAACTCAAAAGTTGAGTCACTAGAACTTGCATTATCACTGACAACAATCCACATCAGTCTTTTTTATCCAAAGTATAGTTTGATAACCGTAAGAAATCTTAAGCAAATCACTAAAGTTGAACGTTGAGAGATTATTGGGAAGATACTTAAAAACTTCAAAGTTCAAGACAAAAAAAGAGAAAAGAAGTAAGAAAAAAGCTTACACAATCATACCTCAAATCAAGTAAAATAATGTTCACTTGCAAAAAGCTCGCTTGAAGGTAACTTCACCACTGGTAGATTACGGCCTTGTAAGCCTCCAAATTTCGACATGTTGGTCTTTCCTTTACCGTCTTAATGTACTGCAATCAATAGAGAATATCTAACTTCGTGACACAACAGTTAAATGGTATGAAAAATTTTAATGAACAAAAAATTGTAAGGAAGTAATTGGAAACAGAGGAGTCATATACCTTAAATGATGAACTACTGGTTCTAGGAAAGGCCAAACCATATTTCTATCAACCCCTACCCCCAACACACAAACAAACAATTACCAAGGAAAAAAATAAATCATAAACATTTTAAATAAAAACTATCATATGCACTAAAATATATGCTAAAAAAATGGTCACGTAAACATGAAAGAAAACAAACACTTGTATGCCCTACAAAGGTATGCACACATGTTCTCCCTTTTCAAAACTCTAAAGTTGTGCCATTAGAAATTGCATTATGATCGACAACAATCCACATCAATCATTCCTATTTAAAGTATAGTTTGATAACTGTAAGAAATCTGAAGTAAAACACTTAAGTTGATCGATGAGAGATCATAGGGAATATACTTAAATTTCTCCAAGGTTCGAGACAAAAGAGAAAAGAAGTAAGGAAAAAAATTACACAATCATACCTTAAATCAAGTAAAATATTGTTCACTGACAAAAAACTCGCCTAAAGGTAACTTCATAACTGATAGATTACTGCGTTAAAAGCCTCCCAAATTTTGACATGCTGGTCTCTCCTCCACCGTCTTAATGTACTACAATCAATAAGGAATATCTAACGTTGTGACACATTGGTTAAACGGCATGAAAATTTCGAGGAACAAAAAACTTTAATAAGTAACTTGCAACAAAGGAGTCACATACCTACAATAATGACAAGTCGACCAATTATTGGAAAGACCAAACCATATTTCTATCTCCTACCCCCTCCCCACAAACAATTACTAAAGAAAAATATAAATCGTAAGTATTTTAAATAGAAAACATCGTACGCAATAAAATATATGTAAAGGAAATAATCATTTAGACAAACAAGAAAACGACCTCTGTGCCTTACGAAGGTATGCACACATGTCCTCCCTTTCCAAAGCTCTAAAATTGTGTCATTGGAACTTGCATTATCATTGACAACAATTCACATCAATCATTCCTATCTAAAGTATAGTTTGATAACTATAAGAAATCTTAAGAAAAATACTTAAAGTTGATCATTGAGTTGTTTTCTCTGAGCTGTATAAGTCTGAACAACATTACTGTGAAGATGAGTTGTTTTCCCTTTTATTCATCAACTGGTTAGTAATAAGGGAAATGGCAGAATTACAGGGGCAGCCACTTTGGAGGAAGTGAGATCTGTGGTTTTTTCCCTATCTGCTCAGAGTGCACCTGGTGCTGATGGACTATCTGGTAAGTTTTTTCAAGAGGCATGGGATGTGATTAAGAAGGATGTGGTGGATCCTCTGAATTTTTCTTGAGAGGGGGAAAGTACCTAGATTAGTCAATGCTACACTCTTAACCTTGATATCTAAAAAGCCTAATCCTATGTCCTTTATTGATTTTAGGTCAATTAGTTTTTGCAATTTTCTTCATAAAATTTATACCAAACTTTTGGCAAATAGGCTTGCTCCTTTGTTACCTGTCTTGGTCTCAAGTGAACAACATGGCTTTGTTAAGGGAAGATGCATTAGTGAGTGTATTTCTCTAGCACAACTAATTTTTGGTGAATTGGATAGGAAGGTGGAGGCAGGCACCTTATTTGCATATGATTAAAGCCTATGATAGGCTAGAGTGGGACTTTTTGTTTAGAGTTCTAGCTAGCTTTGGGTTTTCAGAGTTATTTGTGAAGATCATTGCTAACTGTTTGGAAAACCAATACTTCTATGTTTGTCTCAGCGGGCAAAAGAGAGGTTTTTTCCCTCTTCTAGATTTCTTAGGCAAGAAGATCCCATTTCTCCTTGCCTGTTTATTCTTGCTGAAGAAGTGCTAAGTAGGGGATTGAGGAAATTATATCTGGATGGGTTGGTGAAAGGGTTTCATCTGGGAAGGGGTTCCTCTTTGGTCAGTCACTTGTTGTTTGCTTCTGACACCCTGAACTTTTTGAGGGGTTATAAACAGTCAATGGTGAATTTGTTTGCTTTTGTTAATAGGTATGAACTGAGTTTTGGACAAAGGGTTAGTCTCCAAAAGAGTTCTATGTATTGTTCTAAGCATATTACTATGTCAAGGAAGCAGGTATATATTGACTGGAGTGGCTTGTATTCCTATTAAACAGTGTCCATATACATATTTTGTTTGTCCAATTATAAAAGGAAGAGCTAGGATCAGATTTTTGAAGAGATATCGTTTAAGTTTAGGCAAAGGTTAGAAGGATGGTATGCAAGGATGTTATGGGTAGGATTTTACTTGTTCAGTATGTGCTGAGTATTGTTCCTATCCATTTGCTGCCCTGCTTGAACTTGCAAAGACTATCATCTCTAAGCTTATGGCTTTAATGGAGGATTCATTTGGTCTAGCAAGATGAGTGTGAGGAAAAGACACTGGATTTCTTGGGGGAAGTTGACTTTGCCTAAAAAGGAGGGTGGTTTGGATTGAGGAAGTTCGAGGAGGTGCAGATGCTTCTGAATGAAGCAGGTCTGGAGTTTATTGCAAGGAAATTCTCTTTGGGCCAAAGTTTTTTCTGCCAAATCTTGAAGGGGAAGCATTCATTGAGATCTCAGGGAAGAATCACTTAAATGCCTTGAGATGCTTAGAATATTTTGAAAGGGTGCTCGTGCAGTCTAAGAAGATAATTGGTGATGGTACTCACACAGGACATGGTCCTTTGTCGTGTAAAGTGGAGGATTTGCCACAAAGTTTCCCTAAGATTTCAGAGTTGGTTACAGGTTCTCAGTAGCAGTTGGGTGCAGTGGAGGATTTCCTGACTGAAGAGCTGAGGCATGAGGTTGTGAATTCTGATCTGATGTTATCTGGGACCTATGATAAATTGGTGTGGCAGAGCTCTTGTGCTGGTAATTCTCAGTTAAAGCAGCTTAGCAGATGAGTAGGTTGAAGGGAGGTTTGAATGCTACTGCTGCTGCATTGGGATATCAGACTGCCCCCTACTCCTAGTGCTCAGCTAGTAGGTTGGAAGATTTTAATGAAGGCTTTACCTCTGGATGTTAGAGTTAAGCAAATTGGCATCCTGTGGTAAGTAGGTGTTGTTAGTGTTATCAGAAGGAGGAGAATGCTGAGCATCTAACATCTGTTATACAAGAATGATTATAACAAGTAGAAATGGACAAAGGACAAAAAAAATCATCCGTAAAATACAATTTGAAAAAAAAAAA
>CAUOFW020005268.1:0-27791 GCA_963454935.2 Ilex paraguariensis
CCTAGGGCTTGATGAGCTCGAAGTACTTCTCTAGATTACACTTCTCCAACTTTCGCTTCACTCTCTCCTCCTCAGCACTGAGCTCAGGTCGAACGCCTCAAAAAAACACCAAGGAGAGCAAAGGTCAAAAAGGCAACTCAATAATTTTTAAACTAGAACTCAATTAGTTCGTACAAGGACTCACCTAAGTTATCAGGGGCGGACCAAGTTCTAGAGATACCCAGAGTATCAGTCCTGTCAGTAAGGTTGTACTCCCAGTTGGTACCCCCAATGAAAAATAATTGTTTTTTCCAACCTTTATGGGAGCTCGAGAGGTGAGTAATGATCTGTCTAGCCATTGTTCACATGGAGATATATAAGAAACCCTCTGATGAGATGAGCTTGACAGTAAAAAGATCCACAAGCAAGGAAAGGCTGGGGACCCCGAGCTCATGTTTCTTGAATAAAACTAGAAAACCACCAGTACACCCCAGAAATTAGGGGAGAGCTGAGTAAGGTAGACGTTAAAATGTTACAAAACACTCTTGATGAAGGGATGCATAAGGAAGCGAAGGCCATTCTCAAAAGTGGCCATAAAGAAACAAACTTTCTTATGAACCTGGGCAACATATGAGGTGTATTTATCTGGACACTAGGAGAAAAACTGTAACGAGCACTGAGAATTTTCATAAGAGAAGAGTCAACCTCATTGGGTCCTACGAGCTCAGCATGCCTAAAGGCAGCCCCTGTGCCCGCTGCGCTGTCAGAGACTCCTCCCCACTCACTTTACCCTTACCTTTGTTAGGATTAGGGGGCACATAAGAAGACGATGAGAGTGGTTCCTCAGTATTTTCCTTGGCATCGACAACATCAACACTGGAGAAATTATCGATTTCCTCGCCCACATCCCTTAAATCAGTGTCCTCTTCGACAAACCTTTCCTCCAAGAGAGAAATAGAGGAACGAGTAGCTCTGGAAGGGATAGACATGATTTTGCAGGAGAAAGGTAAGTTGAAAGAACGGTAGAGATGAAGGATACTGGTAAGACACTCCCTGATAACCCTAGGGTCAACACAGTAGCTTCCAACAGCAAGGATTTGCACAATGGAAGACCAGTCCACGAAGTAGGGAAGAGGAGACAAGCAGTAGTTTTGATTCCAAAAGTAAAAGAACTGAAAAGCACAGAAATGCAATGGCCACCTCAAATTTGAGGGATCCATAACGAGAAAAGGTGAAAAAGGGACAAAAGGGCGTACCTAGTTAGGAAACAACAACGAACAGCAGCCTAAAGCAAAATGGAAGAAAGGGGGTAATGCGAATCTTCAAATCGAACCCACAAAATTCGATCTTGAACGAGGAATCAGAGAACTCCAAACCAGAATGCCAAAAAATCACAAGAAGAGAGAAGCAGCAGAGAAGTTGAACAATGGAAAATGGTGGTTCTGATAATCGTTTGAGCATTTAAAGCTTAAGAGACGTGGGTTGGAACATGCGTAGAAAATGAGGAAGCCATGATTGCTGAAAATCGTCAAAAAGGCCTCACTCACGTGCAAGTCAAAGTCAGTCACGTGCAGATCCAGCTTGGTTTAAAAGCAGCTCAACCCCTGCCCAAACCTACTTGAACTAGGGGCTGGAGGCAACTGATGATACCTCAAACAAGCCATAACTGTGAGCTCAGGAAATAAGGTCAGGTCAGGAGGTCAGGAAAGACACGGAGAACTCAGAGAACCAGGGGTAGAACTCCCCTTGGGGAGATCGTAGCAGAATTGACCAGGAAACAACTGGATGATTGCGAAAATTGAGCCCAATGCATGAAACTCTCAACCAACCAAAATTCTCTCCTAAAATCAAGGAGGATCCCATTAATAATTGACAAAGATCTCGACTGAAATCTCATAGAATAGGGAGCAGGTTTATAAATATTATGTAACGCCTCATCAAGAGGGAGACCCTAAAAAAACCCTAATTAGATCATTCATTATACTGTAATACATTCGAGTAATTAATAGAGAAAAAAGGAGCAAAAGCCTCCATTAGAGAGTGAATTAGCCGAACTTAAGAGCCGGTGAACCACTATATTCATATTGTACAAATTCTCCTACCCCCAAGAAACACTTCATCACTGTCATTATGAAGTTGGCAACCTAGATTCACCTTTGGTCTCACGCATTCTATTCACCCACCTTAGTTTTGCACTATCAAATTTAAATAAAAAAACCCATGTATTTCCACCATCAAAACACTCTTGGTATTTACCCTCCAAAAAAAATTGTGGAAAACCTGGATCAGGCAAGAACCACTTCTTGGTTGGGAACAACTTAATTCATAATACCCATTTATTGGTATCTATTGATCACTAAAAGTTGCCTCAAAGCTCTGTATTATACAGACCTCTTCAAACACAGCAAATTATCTAAACTATGGTTTCGCCTATAATACAAATGAACTGACCTGGATAGGCAAGGCATCCATATCTGCTCTCAGCTAGCCCACTGAAATTTTTAAATCTTGTCTCTAATAAATTTTTAATAAAGTAAAGAGTGAGTTAGTATAATTTTTAAACAATCAAAACGTAACTTTGACATCCTCATATTTCATGCCGTTCATCTTCGTTCGATCTCAACACAACCTCAAAGATAGAGTAGAGCCAGCCATAAATCAATTGATTCTAGCCAAGAAATTAGACAGGGGAGAAAATAAAGGAAGAAGGAGGGGGCGCCAAAACCTTCTACACAAACGAGTTAACCAAAATTATTAAATTGGGAGAGGTTTAGGTTTTATTTCGGGTTAGATCTAATTAATTTGACAATTGACACTCAATCTGATCAAATTTAAATCAATTTCTAAAAATCTCTACTCAAATATTGAACTTTTCTAGTGAAGTTCAAATTAACCAGATCAAATTACAACCTCACTAGTGAATAATTTTTAGTATTTATTGGGCTAAAAGAGATTTTTTGCAAGTTTTTTTTGTCACATCTAGTTGCACATAGCTCATGTATCCATGTTATATCTGTAATAAGAGATTTTAAAGAAATCAAATTAAAAAAATTCTAAAAATTAATATTTCAATGAAAAATATCAATAACGTTATTTGAATTTAATTTATTGACCTAATCTTTTACAACCATTGGATTGACTGCACGTCTTAACAAATACTGTGACCTATTATTAATCCAATGATTATAAATGACTGAATCAATAAATTAGATTAGAAAATTATATTCAAGTAGCATTGCTCAATAAATATTTACATCATAGTTTATATCAATTAATTAGTTTTATTGCCCCCACTGCCAAACTTGTTTGCTCCGCCCCTAGCTTTGTTGTTTATATTATGATGCTGATCTTTTTTGTATATTTAAATTACTAAATATTGGGAAATTTTTGGGGTCATTTAAAATTTATGGGATCCCCTAATTTTTATACACTAATAAAATGTAATCTTGCTTTTTAAACAGCCACTTAGGTGGGTGGAAACTATAAAATAAATTTGAGGAATGTTACATCCATATATAACTGTACATTCATTTTTTAAGAAAAAAAAAGAAAAAAATTCTAGGTCGACCAAAGGCTACCCTAGTCCAAGGTAGTTTACTAGCTGTAGATAGTGAATATTGTAACACTACCACGCAGATGGTCACGTCGATAGGTCACCCCGAAGGACTCTAAGAAGGTTGTGATTGGTTAAGAGAAATTTTAGCTTGGGAAAAATGTTACGCAGGACCCATTGTATCATCGTGCTAAGCGCATGCTCGAGCCACCATGTGGGGTACCACTATATAAGTGGAGTCTACAAATATATTTTTCTAACTAAACAGTATAATTTGATGAGAGAATGAGAAAATAAATATTGGGATATATATGTCGAGATAAACAAGATTGTGAGCAATCATAATGAGGGTCTTGAGACTAGGTTCCTGCAACAAGGTCTCGAGGCAAGAATTCCCATTGTAGGGTCCGGCGACAAGGTTCTGTTACAGGGTGTGTTTCACTACCTAATTAATACTTGAGACACTTGTCACTAGTTTATTAGCTTGTGTCGCATGTGTCTAGGCCACACATGTGTAAATACTTTTATATTCTCACAAGGACAATTTTGGGGGATGGATGTAAACCCTTAATCTCTAAGTCTTAAGGATACAACCCCTCTCTCTCTCCTCCCTCCTCTCCTCCCTCTCCTCCTCCATCCTTCACACCCTACTCTTGGGTCCCTCCGATTGTGACGAATGTGAACTCATTTAACTCCCCACCTATACTAGCCAATGAAATTTTCCTTGTGTTGATGAATGGTAATAATTTAAAATCAAATAAGTGAAGTAGTCACGGTTTGATCACGATCATACACACACAATCTAAAATTAAACTTTAATACTAGGGTCCACTAGCCTGGTTTTCAATGGATTGGAAGCCATGCTTCTTTTATCTTTTCCAACTTTAATACCAAATGATCTCGGATCAAGGTACGAGAGAATATAAGGATAATAAATTCAGGTCTTATTCCAACCCTGGATTAAAATAAAGAGTAATGTTAATTAGAGTTAAATTACTAGTCTAATTTAATGACATCATCAATCTCTATCATTTGATTTATTGGATTTCAATATTGATTGTGACTCGTTACTTGTAGATAGTCACGAACTAAGATAATAAATTAGATCAATAAATTAAATCTAAATAATATTAATATAAAATAAAAAAATTAGCTAATTATTCAATTATTCAAGCATGTACCATGTTGTATTTCAACCAAAGGAAACTCAATGGTATTGGAAAAAAAATTTTATATCGATATCGCCGATTATTATTTTGTATGGTAAATTTACAATTTTAAAAGGAGAAGTTACAATTGTTCAAAAGATGTCATGATTAATTACAAACACCCGTGATCAATCATGAATAATGCGGTATCGATATCAATATTCCATGATCGATCATACCATTTAAAATTGTAACTTATATCTCAAAGAAAATATACCTTTCCTGTATAAAATTGTAATTTTTTGTACCAGTACCGCAGTTCCCCCAACCAAACACCTCTAAAAATTCATGGCTCCGGTGTATTGTGATTCTCGGACAAACTACCTGAAATAAAAAGGCCTTACAAAACCAGACTTCTATGTAGTCATGTAAACACTATATCCAAATTAATTTTTTTTTTTTGGGGATCTAAGTTTGTGCTGAGTATTCTCTCGAGCTCGAATACTAACTATTATAGCTTGAGCAAATTTTGAACACGTCTCATGAGAAATAAGAATGAACAGCTCTAAGAATACGAAAAATATTGTACTCGACATATTTAGGTTATCAGGGACCAAGTTCAGTCATTGAACTACTCCTACAGGTTCAGTCATTGGAAAGGTTGGCTTCAATGCACATTCAAGCTCGGCGAGAAAGACTTAAATATCTTCTCCAGCTCCTACTTAGTTAGGGGTGCTAGTTTTTGACACAACACAATAATACGATTCAAAATTGATACGAAATTAGCATGTTAAAATTAATCATTTCTCGACATAAATCCACTTATGACACAACTTGTTAACACAAAAAATAAATGAGTTGGGCTAATATCAAACATGAATAATAAAAAATTGACATGATTAATAAATTGAAGTAGTATTATAAAAAAAAATACTATTTTTTTATTATATTTTTCCAAATAGTGAATTAATTCTTGAAAAAAATATTTTCCTCATTTATTATTATTATATTTATTTTACTCATTTTTTTTAGTTTATAAAAAAAAATATGATCATAAGTTCGATTAAGTAATAATGAAATTTTAGACATAAAATTGATTTTAAATTTTTTATATACGGATTATATTTTTCAATAAGAATACGAATACGACACAAAAATAAATAAATTAACACCATTATTCAACCGAGTTAGAAATAGAATTGACTAAAATTCGGCCCGAACGATACGACCGGACTCTCACCACTAAACTCAGCCCAATAAACGTTGCTTTTTGGAGAAAACACCCCCAATTCTAATTAGGAAAAGTTTAATTTCCGAGCAACTTCAACCCACAAATACTATCCCGCGTATAATCAATTACAAAAAATCTTATTAGGAAAGGTTTGGAAAGTAAAGGATTATTACTAGTATGATCAAGCTAGAACTCCCATTCCTCCTAAAAATCAAAAACCAGTTAGGTTCTCTGCTATATATGCATATGGGTTCTTCTTCTCTTTTACTTTTCAACAATTTGCCCTTAACAAACAACAAATTTCTTACTCCGCCATTGACAGCGGATATGACGAAGGGTATTGAACCCGATCCTTCGCTTGATAAATTCGAATGGCTAGTAATGGCTGCGATGATCAAATACGATGAAGAAAAGTTGCAAGAAAGTAGGGTGGAGGATCAGCAGCCACCGCCTGTTACCGTCCAACCCACCACGTCCGGTGACGACGAGTCCTCTGAAAAGCCTTCTGTGTCAGGTTCAGTTCTTCAACGTTCCAACAAGGGAAAGAAGCCGATGGTATTAGACGATACAGACTTGTATTACAATCAAGATGCACCTGATGAGTACTTCAATCAGATGTTATCTCAGGTGCTCGAGCTGGAGCTTGAACCATCGATGGTTGAAAGGGCGATGAAAGAGAAGGCATGGGTGAGACCTATTATGATGACAAACCCAATCCTCAAGGGTAAGTCCGAGGCAGAGAAAGAGAACTCATCGACAAGGCCTGTAATGGCATACCCAGAGGGTGTGTGCAGAGAAGAGAATGTGAACAGGGAAAGATTGCTAAAGAAAACTCAGGCGAACGAGTTCTTCGGTAGGCCTTTCTCTGGTGTGCTTGATATATCGAAGGGTGAAAGGTTGACGAAAGAGAAGTCTTCGAAGAGGGCTGTTATGGCATACCCAGATGGTATTTCCAGGGAAGAGGTCCTAAGGAGAGAGAGATTGCTCAAGAAACCAGTTGTAGAGATCCCAATAAAGATGTCTCCAAAGGATTTGAAACGACACAAATTTGAATTTGATGACAGTGATGAAGATTATAGGGTAAAGAAGAAGAATAAGATCAGCAAGAGTGTGACGAAAAAAGTTACCGATCAGGGTCCAAATCCACCACCCCCATTGCCTATTGAATTCAGAGAACGTATTTGCGAGATGGGTGGTTCGGAGAAGGACGCTGTGTTGGTGATACAGAAGCCATTGTTTTCGACAGACACAAGTTCTGGTCATAACCGCTTTTCGATTCCGTTGAGACAAGTAAGGTCTGAGTTTCTCGACGACTCTGAGAAAAACTACCTTAAAAATCATAACGGGAAGGCTGTGGCTGCCATGGAAGTGACCTTGATTGGTCCCTCGCTTGAAAAGTGGAAAGTAGGGTTCAGGAGGTGGGAGATGAAGAAGGAAACAGGCAAAACTAGCTCATGTTATGTGATAAACTCTACGTGGAGAATGATTCAGAAAAAGCATGGTCTTAAACCAGGAATGGTTATGCAACTATGGGCGTTTAGGGTTAATGGAGAACTGTGTTTTGCTCTCGTCAAGCTTCCAAGAGGAGGAGGAGGGGGAGGAGGAGGAGGAGGTAGTGGCGGTAGCAATGGCGATGGAAGTGGTCCAAGTACTGATCATGGTGAAGACAAGACATCACCACCTTCTTCATCCGAACCAGGGCACTATTAGGGTTGATTTACTTTTGAACCTATTTGTTTATCTAGCAATTAGAAGTATATATATGAGGCTTTTTATTTGCAGAACTTCTAGTTTTTAGGTTTCTTCTGAAAAACATGATTTAATTTCTGCGTAGAACGAACTATGAATGTTTATATTTTTTGTTAATCCTGGTACGAATCTTTTAAAATCAGAAATCCATTTTGAGTCTTTCATCCGATCTAAATAGCTTAATTAGTTTCGAATGTTGATCTTTTAAAATCAGAAATACATTCTGAGTCTTTCATCCGATCTAAATAGCTTAATTAGCTTCGAATGTTGGCATTTTACTTTCGTTTTCAATTAAATTTTATTTACTATTAACTAAATTTTCATCAAATATTTATGTGCAATCACGTACAATTCAGATCAGAATAGATATTGATAAGTCTAAAACCCGAATCCTGAAAATTTAGATCGGAGCAGATTTGTTCATCTGATCAGTCATTGTCTTTAGATTAATGGCGGACCCTAATATGATCGGGACTAAGTACCAATTTTAGGACAATAGTACATAGCATTATAGCCATAACATTTTTCCAGCAGTTATCAGCTACCCGAAAGTGAACAGTAACACCATGAGGAGCAGAACAGTAACACCATTGATCGTACGTAGCATACTAATTATGTTGATCTTTATAGCACGTTAATCTTTGGAACAGTGTAGTAAACGTTATGGAGCAGAAGATATGGAAAAGGGAAATAGAACAATTAAAAACGTCGGACCTCCTTGGCTCCAATGAAACTATATATGCAAAAACAATGAAATTACTGCAGGTCAAAGATGTTATTGCAAGTTGGTATGGAGGTCAGCATTAGCAGATGTAGTAATTGTAAGAGGGAAGTTAAAAGTAGTGTGCCATTGAATTGATATTCATCGTGTTCAATTGCAGCTTATGGAATGGAAGAATCTCTGATTCCGACTACATTGCATGAAAAATATGTAAAATTGAAGCTAATTGCCCAATTGATCTAAATCATTGGTTTGGCAGGTACATATTCGAGAATTGGATGAACCTGAAATCGACACACAGCAAGTAGTAGTGGTCACCTTGCGTCTTATATGATTAATCTACTATCAATGCTTTCTTCACCACTTCATATTTCTCTAAGAAAGTAAGAACAAGCAAGAACACATAGTTTGAAACAAGAAACGATGCAATTCTCTGTTGCAGGGTATAAATAGGAGTGGAACAAATTTGCTCTGTGATTATAGTTTGAGAAGACTGATGCAGGGTAGATACTGAGAAGTTTCAAAGGGCTTCTAAAAATGAATAGTGTTTCTTTGTTGTATTTAAGAGGTATGAATATGCGAATGTGGCATGTATTGCTGCCCCAATTGGAAGCACATCCTCATCAATGGTGAAGTAAGGACTATGTGGAGGGTGCATAGATCCAGTCCTTTCATTTCTTATACCCAAAAAAAGGAAGGATCCAGGTACCTTTTCTAAGTAAAAGGCGAAATCTTCACTCCCCAAGAAGGTAGGAGTTAATTTTGTGTTTTCTCTGCCGACAATCATACTCGAGACCTGTTGTACCTGTTCAAATATTCTGTCATCATTTATGGTTGGGGGAATTGTGGGGTGTTCCTTTCCAAAGAAGTCAATTTCAGCTGAGCACCGATGAACAGCAGCTTGCCCTCTTATAACCTGATGTGCATAAATCATTATGTATTATTATGCATACAGAAAACAACATGAACATAATTGTGTATCACAAAGCTTGTTTATCAGTTACCTCTTCTATTCTTTTTCTTAGCGCATAGAAGCTCTTCTTGCTGAATGCTCTATATGTACCAGCCATTGTAGATGAGTCAGGAATAACATTATATCCAGTTCCTCCTCGAATCATTGTTACAGAAACCACCTGCAAGATCCAATTCCACAATGTGTGAAAACACAGTTTGATTGAGTTCAATCAAATGAACGACATAATCTGATTAAGACATCATGGAAATGGTCAAAGAGAAATCATACTTGAGGATCTAAAGGGTCTGTCTCTCGGGAAACAATATTCTGCAAGCTAATTAGAGAACTAGAAAGTGCTAGTATGGGATTAATGGACTGTTGTGGCATCATTGCCTGACCCCCTTTCCCTCTGATTGTTGCTTTGAAGCTCCCACACCCGGCTAGAAACTCACCTGGCCGAGCAGCCACCGTACCAATAGGATACCTGTGCACTATGTGCAAACCAAATATGGCCTCTACATTTTCGAGCACCCCTTCGTGGATCATGTCTTTTGCACCTTCACCCTGTTCCTCGGCTGGTTGAAATATAAGAACAACAGTTCCCTACAAGAGAAAATGTTGTATTAGATTTGAGACTATGCTGGGAACTAATGAGTTGTATAATTTGAATGCTGTTGCTTAATAAACGCATTCACCTGTAATCTGTCCCGGAATTGTTGCAGTATCCTTGCAGCACCAAGAAGCATGGTGACATGTGCATCGTGTCCACAGGCATGCATTTTTCCATCTACTTGGCTCTTGTGCTCCCATTCCACCATTTCCTACATATAGCAGTGTGTTTTTGTTAAGATCTTCAAGCCAACTATAGGTAAGTCTGAGACAACACATACTACATTATAATCTAATGGTGGATAAATTCAATGAATGAACATCACTTTCGATTATTGCTATTCATGAGCTCAATTTGGCCCTTGCTCAATAAATTTCCAGTTCCAAGTGAACTAAAATCCAGTATCAGGCTCACCTTCTTCTCAGAATTATGTTTGGCAGTCGGTGGAACTATAATCCTAGATTCCCTCTTCCTCATAAATTAAATCCGTGATAAGGTAAAATGGAAGGAAATGTCTCAATATTATGCCGTCATGTTACAAAATAGGTCAGTAACATGAATTCCCTCTTCCCCTGTGGTTTGCAAGCCAAACTGAAACCAATACTTGCATGCATCTCCTGCTATTGAAGTCAGCACATTAAAACAAGCCACCAGTGCAGTGACACATACACCTTCCAGCACGACTAGCCGCTACCATTTGTATTTGGTTTCTCCCTCTACTTTCTCATTGCGTTTTTCGGTTTCATTTGTCCCCTTTCATGCAAGGTAAAACAATATGATATGAGTGTTTGTTCTGCTTTCACCAAGGGGCAAACAGATGAAATAGAATTGCTAATCTATTTCACCAACTCTTTGTTAAACAGTTAATCAATAAAACTTGTTCTTTCTCAACTGTTCATTAAATTAACAGAAGGCAACAACAAAGTGAGATCATTCTATTCTACTATAGTTTCACTCAATTTTATTCAACAATAGTTCACCTACAATGAATTCAAATAAAAAAACCCATGTATTTCCCCCATCAAAACACTCTTGGTAATTTACCCTCCAAAAATAATTGAGGAAAACCTGGATCAGGCAAGAACCACTTTTTGGTGGGCACAACTTAATTCATAATACCCATTTATTGGTAGCTATTGATCACTAAAAGTTGCCTCAAAGCTCTGTATTATATAGACCTCTTCAAACACAGCATATTATCTAAACTATGGTTTCGCCTATAATACAAATGAACTGACCTGAATAGGCAAGGCATCCATATCTGCTCTCAGCTACACCCCACTGAAATTTTTAAATCCTGTCTCTAATAAATTTTTAATAAAATAAAGAGTGAGTTAGTGTAATTTTTAAACAATCAAAACGTAACTTTGACATCCTCATATTTCATGCCGTTCATGTTCGTTCGATCTCAGTAAAGGAAGAAGGAGGAGGCGCCAAAACCTTCTCGTGTAACCTTCCTACACAAACGAGTTAACCAAAATTATTAAATTGGGAGTAGTTTAGGGTTTATTTCGGGTTAGATCTGATTAATTTGACAGGTGACAATCAATCTGATCAAATTTAAATCGATTTCTAAAAATCTCTACTCAAATATTGAACTTTTTTAGTGAAGCTCAAATTAACCATATCAAATTACAACCTCACTAGTGAATAATTTTTAGTATTTATTGGGTTAAAAGAGATTTTTTGCAAGTTTTTTTTTGTCACATCTCGTGTATCTATGCTATATCCGTAAAGAGAGATTTTAAAGAAATCAAATTAAAAAAATTCTAAAAATTAATATTTCAATGAAAAATATCAATAATGTTATTTGAATTTAATTTGTTGACCTAATCTTTTACAACCATTGGGTTGACTGCACGTCCTAACAAATACTATGACCTATAATTAATCCAATGATTATAAATGACTAAATCAATAAATTAGATTAAAAAATTATATTCAAGTAACATTGCTCAAAAAATATTTACATTATAGTTTTTATCAATTACTTAGTTTTATTGCCCCCACTGCCAAACTTGTTTGCTCCGCCCCTAGCTTGTTGTTTATATTATGATGCTGATCTTTTTTATATATTTAAATTACTAAATATTGGGAAACTTTTGGGGTCATTTAAAATTTATGGGATCCCCTAATTTTTATACACTAATAAAATGTAATCTTGCTTTTTAAACAGCCACTTAGGTGGGTGGACACTATAAAATAAATTTGACGAGTGTTACATCGATATATAACTGTACATTCATTTGTTAAGCAAAAAAAAAGAAAAAAATTCTAGGTCGACCAGAGACCACTCTAGTCCAAGGTAGTTTACTAGTTGTAGATAATGAATATTGTAACACTGCCACATAGATGGTCATGTCGATAGGTCACCCCGAAGGACTCTAAGTAGGTTGTGGTTGGTTGTTAAAAGGGAGTTTTAGCTTGAGAAAAATGTCACACAGACTTGTTGTGTCATCGTGCTCAAGCCACCATGTGGGGTCCCATTATAATTGGAGTCTATAGATATAGTTTTGAGAAATTTGGAGACTGGTCCCACCGGATGGACTTGTTTGAAGATAAGTCTTACAAGAAAACTTATTTGGTTTGAAATTCATTTTTTGCTACTTTTACTATTATACCCTTATTTAGTAGAAAATTCCAAACGACGTTTAACTTACTGTTTGTTTACAAGACGAAAAAACCTTTCGTTGCCGTTTGTAAGTAGGCGTGTAAACAAGTAACTTCCCCTACATTCTTGGCTACTAATTCAGCAATTTCCTCAAATCTTTCTCATGCTTCTACTCCCAAAGATCCATCCGCCATTACCCAACCGATTTTATTGCAAATTGTAAACTTGTTTCAAACAAGAAAATCAAAAAGCGGTTTTACTTTTCAAATTTCATTGGCGAAAAGCTACAGTTGGTGTATTCTTGAAATCTTCAGAAAGTTTTGGCATTCTTTAAAAATTTAAAAGGTATGTAATTTTACATAAACTTTGATGTTTTTTTAGGGTTTTAAAACTACATTTACAACCTATATCATTCATACTGTCTAATTTTTTTTTTAAAAAAATTTGAAAATAATATTGTGAGTTTTTGTTACTATATAAAAGAGTTGGGTATTCTGATTTGATTTTATTTTTTTTTTCATTTTGTCATACATTCGAAATTGATTGGTGTGCTTTCTTTGAAATTTCTAATTTTACTGTGAGCAATTTTCAAAATTTATTATGTTATTGTCGATACATTGATGTTATTGATTTGTATTGAGTGTCCTAAATCAACCATTAACATTGTGTTACCGTAAATTCATAACAACAACATCAATTTTTGAATTGTTTTTTTACTATCAATATTTTGAAATTCGATGTTATTGTGCTCAATATTACCTTAGGACTAGAGTTGTTCATGGTACTGTTACTTAATCAATGTGTTATACAATTTACTGTGTATATATTTATTTTTTTTGCTTTATCCATTGGTCAAGATATTCGAAAACCAATAGTTCAAGCATACATTGAAATTTTTCAGTGTGATAACTAGATAAATGATTTCATATTTTTAATGTTTGGATGTGCTTGGGTACTGTGGATGTTACTAACAATTTGGTGATACTGTAAACATGTTACTGATCAAACCATTTGTGTTTTTAAAATTTTAATGTAGCATATGTTGTTTATGAAGAGTACAGGGGTTGTTTTTTGATTTTTAATGTAAAATGGAAACACAACGAATATGCAATGGAATCAATCGTATATTGAAAATTGAAGTTACTAAATTGTGTTTGTCATGATGTAACTTAGAAAATGTTACTGTGCTCAATATGACCTTGGGACTAGAGCTGTTCATGTTATTGTTACTTAATCAATGTGTTATACAATTTGGTGTGTATATTTTTTTTTTTTTGGTTTTGTTCATTGTTCAAGATATTCGAAAACCAATGGTTGAAGAGTACATTGAAATTTTTCAGTGTGATAACTGAATAAATGATTTCATATTTTCAATGTTTGAATGTGCTTGGATACTGTGGATGTTACTAACAATTTGGTGTTACTGTGAACATGTTACTGATCAAACCATTTGTATTTTTTAACTTTTAATGCAGTATATGTTGTTTATAAAGAGTGCAGGGGTTATTGTTTGATTTTTAATGTAAAATGGGAACATAATGAATTTGCAATGGAATCAATCGTATATTGAAAACTTAAGTTACTGAATTGTGTTTGTTATGATGTTACTAAGAATATGTTGCTGGGATTTAGTTTATTAGTAAGTGTTACTATGCTCATGTTACAAAGCTAATGTTATTGTCTGTTGTTTATCAATTAATATTTCAAATGTTATGTTATAGGTTGACGGAAAAAAAAGGTAAATCTACTATTCCAAAAGTAAATTCATTTCACCAATTCCGGTCTAATTTGCTTCCATTGGTGAAGGTTATAACTGACCTAAACATCACAGATATTCACAAAGAACAACTAAAAAGAACATCATTTTGGCATCTGTTTAACACAATATCAACAACTAAAATGGATAAAGAATGGTTCAAAAAAAAATGACAAGAGTATTGTGGACATAATTACAATGTTTGATGGTGAAACATCAATATTCTGTATTGGTGGAAAAGGTCTGAAGATACGGAAGGCTGATGTAACACTCATTCTTGATATAGAAGATGGTGTCGATCCAATTCTTTCCCTTCAAAGTGCAAAAAAAAAATTCACCATTTGTTAGGAGGAGATTTAGTAAGACCAATAGGTTGAATGCATCAATTATAAAAAAACTGGTTGGAAGAGGCAACAACGGGTGTTGGTAAGGATGATTGTGAAGATTTTGCTAGGTTATTCTCTTTGTGTGTCTTAATGACACTACTAATTACAAATATGGGGCAAATGATTGAATGGGGATATGTGTTGTACATAAAAAATCTGGATGAAATAAAAAAATACGAATAGTCTCAAGCAACTATTGATGCAATGATGAATTCCATACGGTTGATGTTTGAAAACCTGAGTGCAATAACCGATTATGTACTACTGTTACCAATAAGTTTTATATTGATAATTAATTTGATTTTTTTTATTTTTTCATTAAACACTATCTGTTCTTTTTAATGTAACTATATCTAAATTGCAGTACTAGATATGTGAACACATGTTTATTATTGTGCTCGACAAGGCGAATGCATTTCCACTGTGGATGAAATGAGACTTAAGAAAACTTTGGATGACTCTCTCACAAAACACACTGTCCAACATAGTAGCTAATCAGGTATTATTTGAAATTTTGTTCTTTCGTATTTAAATTATTTTTGACAATTGCTTAATTGCATGACAATGTTAAATTTATCATCAATGTTACTGTATCAAATTGATGTTACTATTGATGATATTAACAGAAAAATGAATGTTCCTGTAGAAAAATTGATGTTACTATGGCTATGACTGTGTAATTCACAGTCATTAGATTCAATTTTTTAACGTTACTAATTATGTTGTCAGGTCTTCCAAAGAAAACTAAAAAAAAACAGTTGATGAGAAGAACTTAATGAAAGCAATTCAAAAAAATTCCAAGAATGTGACGGCTAATTGAGGTTCCACAACAAATCACTTTTGCAAGCAAGACTGCTTTAAATTCTGAATTGGAATATGATGGTGAAGAATCTAATGTAGTTGTTGATGATTATACTATGGTTAATGAAGATGTCATTGAAAGTGATGATGCAGTACATGTTCCTACAAACATTCATCTTGTTCTAAAGGAGACTCAAAACGTCCAACCATTTGATGCGTTTGTTGATGTGGTCATCCGAGAATCTGCATTTATGGAACCAGATGGAGTGGTAACACAAGATCAAAAGTTACAACAACCTTCCCATGAAAATAAAGGTTCGTCTGGATTGATTGTTGAAAATGAGGTGCAAAAATTTACTATCAAAATGCTGACAGTTGAGAACGAAGCACTTCAAACGATCACCAAGAATATTGGGGGCAACCAAAGGGAAGACGATTTGAAAGACATTGAAAAATATGCGATGAAACTAGTTGACAGAGACAATCAAATTTCAGAATTGAAAGGTTTAGTTGATCGCTTGGAGAAAAACAAAGAAACACAAGAAGATCAAATTAAGACACTAACATCAAGGGTGTCCGAATTAGAAGAAAAGAACAATTCCCTACATGATGTTGTCACTGATATGACTGTGCATGCCATTACTCAAAAGTACCCACAGACTCCACCAAAACCTCAAACCATCGAAGGTGTAGAACAAACATCAATGGTGAGAAAAATCAAACGGAAAGAAAGAAAAAGAAAGAGAGATGAAGATTTTGAGTATAGTAGGAGAAAACAGGAAGAAAAAAAAATGGAACAAGTTGAAATCCAGGATCAAGGTGACAAAATTAAAGGGAAGGATAAGATACAAGATAAATTCAATGATGTTGATAATTTGGATATTATAATGCCAAATGAGAAGCCAGAAAGTAAGTGAGTTAAAGCTCGAAGATGAAAAACCTGCAAGAAATTAGGACTGGATGTGTACGACAAATTGGTTGAAATGCATAAGGCTGAGGGAAAAAAGTAAGTAACTTAATGCCCCATTTTGAAACACATTATATATATTATTGTTTATACCCTATTTTATTAACATGTACTATTTTATGATTTAAAGGGCAACTTTATGGAGTGGAAAAAAGTATGAAAATATCATTGAAGTTGATGATGTGTTGAAATTCATGGATGGGGAAGAGCTGCACAACAATGTAATGCACCATGTGTCTTGAAAATTTAAACAAATTATGGAATACTTGAATATTTGTTATTTAACCAAGTCGTGTTATTACTCAGGTGATTGATCGTTGGGGAGAAATACTGATGGAAGAAGCAAATTGCAAATGTTTCTTTTTTAACAGTCTATGCTGGGTGAGTTTGTGCAATCTATATTGAATTACTTATTGGTAGAGTAACACGACTATAGTAACATGCATGTTACTATAGTAACACATATATAGTAATATTCATGTTACTATGAATGAATCTATTATAATACTACTGTGTTTGTGTTAAATATAGTAACATGGATATTAACAGTCTGTGGTGGTTGATATTGTGTAACATATGTTAAAGTCTTGATTACTTGAGTATTTAACTAGTAACATGAGTATAATAACATTCATGTTACTGTAGTAATACAGATACAATAACATGCGTGTTACCAATAATGGAACAATTGTAATAATGTCATGTCTGTGTTAATATAGTAACATGAATGTTACTATTCTATATTAGCATTGAACATTCTCTAAAATTTATAGGTTACTATTGATTAACTTGTAGACATTCGTAACAGTTGGGGGGCAAGAACACTCAAGGAAGGTTGAGATAGACAACAATCTGAACATGGGGCAGGTTTGGTCATTTCTTGTGTTCCAAATGAATTCAGATGCCCAGCGCAGCCAGCCCATGTCATTCCACTGGACCTTGCTTGTACTAGATACAAAAGCAGGGGAATGAATCAACTACAACTCTTTGAAACCGCGAAGTAGAATTGTGGACAAGTTTTTTGAGGATGCAAAAATATTGGTAAGTTAATAAAATTCGAACAACCCACAATGTTTGATATATTTTCAATATACACTATTAACAATATTTTATTATGACCGAAAGACTACGTGGAGACAGCATCCAAAGAAGGACAAAGGAAATCATTGAAGACAAATGATGAAATTGTTGTCAACACACAAGACATCAAATGTCCAATGTACTCATATGAGAAATGTCCTCAACAACGAGTTGACACGTAAGTAAATAATAAAATATAATATCTTTAAGTACATTACATTAAAATATCATTTAAAAAATCTTTGAATGCAGGGTCGACTGTAGATTGTACGTGTGTTACTTAATGCAACAGTTTGCTCGTTGACAGCCAATAGAAGATAAATTGAAACCACCTCAAATGAACGCTCTTCGAATCGATATGGTCTCTAAATTCATAAACCATGGGAATGCAGAGACTATTGAAGATTACAAGACAAGAGTAAGATTGAGAAAAAAATACAAAGACAAATAAGAAGTACTAATGTGTGGGATAGCTATTCATTTTTATGTTAACTGCAGGATTGGTTAGAAAATTGGTTGTAATTGTTGGGTGGTTAGTATTTGGTTAGAAATTGGTTGTAATTGTTAGGTGGTTAATATTTGACTGTAATGGAATGTTTGTGGAACAAAGAACACTTTGTCCACATTGTTATTCAAATAGTAACCCAAACAGTAACATGTACAACAATTGTTCCATATTAAAATTTCTATATGATTCTAAAATGGTGAAATGAAGTTGTTAGTGGAATGTAAATGTTGTTATACACATGGTTGGGTATTGTTTGTTTAATTTCTTTGAAAACTATTGGAAATTTTTTCATGCTTGGTAATCCGAGCAAAGTAACATGTGTAGTAACATGATTTAAATTTCTTCAAATTAAACAATCACACAAAACCCTTGATAGAAACCCTATAACATGAGCATTATATAGTAACATTGGGGTCACATTAACAGTAACCTGAAACATCTATTGACCATGCAAGGATAATACTACACTGTTAACTTATTACACTGTTTAACCCGTGACATTCCCAATGTGTAACATGACAAACACAAATAGCTGGAAAAAAAAAGTAACATCTTATTCAGAAAAAACATACGGAATATTACAATAGTTTGTTACAAGTCTTATTATGACTACTTAAACGGCCACAATGACCACAATGGATTTTTCTAACAAGCTCACCTCTAGACCTAAATCTATGCTTCCTTGGACGGCATGGTTATTTTTTTGACAATGGTGGCAACATACCAACGTCAACCGCAGAAAAGTCAGGACGACCAAGTGTTGAAATATGGTGTATAGGCTCAGAATAACACAATCTATAAGTAGTAACCTGATAATAGTAATCAAAAAACTCATTGATGTTCATACCACTCTTTTAAATTGCAGCCACGACATGGGCGCATGGTAAACCGTTGATCTGTCATTGGTGGCATGAGCACGAGTAATTCTCAATGTCAACCGTCACTGAATGAAGTGAATTAACATCAAACACATGACTTGATGACACCCTAACAAACCAGGAACGACACTCAGTGAAAGCAGCTTGAAATTTGGTTTCAATATTTGGACAATTAATGTCGTTCCACTGCGACGATGTATTCAAGCGACAACCTATTTGGTTCATGATATGTCCCTTTATTGTGTCAATCATGCTTATGACAGGTAGGTAGGTGACGTGACTTCGTGATCCAAGTATTGAATGACTCAGCTGTATTTGAAGACATCTCCCCATAACGTTTCCCCTTGAAAAAACATTCGCCCATTTCTCAACTGGAAGGTTTTTCAAGAACTTATCAGCAACGACTTCTCCTTCACATCGAAACACATCAAGTTTTTCCTTGAAAAATGTTTTTGTCGGAGCATAAGCACACAATGTAAATAAAAAAACCATATGCTCACGAAACATATGTGTGAAGCGACCTCCACTAAACTTATCTCTCAGATTTGCTTTAAGGTGTTATAAGTAGAATGAATGGTACACTGTTGGGAACACCTTTGGCATTGTTTCCATCAAGCCAACATTGCGATCAGACATAATGGTAAGGTTCTTAATTTTATCAACAATTTCAGCTAATAATTCTAAAAACCAACACCAATTACACTCATTTTTTGAATCAACAACAGCAAAAGTCAAGGGGAACAAACCTACAATGCATATAACAACACAAACAGTAGCATAAGTAAATAGTAACATAAATACAAATATTAAAATGCAACAATAAAATAAAATCAGTAACACCAAATTAAACAAAAAAAAAATCACCTTGATTTCCATCTTTTGCAGTAGCAGACAAAATAATGCATTTATACCTTCCTTTTAAAAAAGTACCATCAATGAACAATATGGTTCGATAGTAATTAAATCCATGTATACGTGCCTTAAATGACATGAACAACCTACTAAAACGTTGCGTGTCTGAATCACCTTCCAACACAAAATGACTACCTAGATTGCTTTCATTAGCAGCCTTTACATACCACCGTAATTGTTTGTATGACAACGAATGATCTCCAAACAACATACTCCTTGTTTTTTTGACACCCCTCCAAGCTTGATCATACAATATGGTCAAACCATAATTTGTATGAAACATATTTTTCACATCAACTGGTCGTGTGTCAGGTTTTTGTCGGACGTTGTCAACAATAAGACCTTCAACAAAATTAGAAGTCAATCTTTTGTTCTTTGTCGTACGTACAGTCAAACCACACATGTGCTCATTATTTAATTTGTTAATGTAAAATTATCCATTTATCCGTTGGAGTGTAGCAACAACAAACCACTCACACCCAGCCAAATATTTCATGACACATTCAACCGTCACCCTTGTGTTTTCATTCTTTACATAATTAAACTAAAAACCAACCTCGATTGCATATTTGCATAAAACATTCCAAAAATCAACTACTCTTCCCTCAAACTTCTAACCAACCTCTACTATTCCATTTGC
Organism: Ilex paraguariensis; assembly: GCA_963454935.2. Lineage (NCBI taxonomy): Eukaryota > Viridiplantae > Streptophyta > Magnoliopsida > Aquifoliales > Aquifoliaceae > Ilex > Ilex paraguariensis. The sequence goes on from CAUOFW020005268.1 coordinate 20,486, forward strand.
CCTTCCATCAGTCAACAAAACCTTTTCATTGTGACAACAAAAACGAGAGAGAAGATCATCCTCCCGACCAAAAGGGTCAATAGTTAATTCAAAACTTTCCACTACTTCCCCACCCTCAAAAATATGAACCTCATTCCCTGTAACATCAACAACATTCAGCTGAATAGATCGTGTAATTAAAAACATGTTTCTCACATCATGATCATTTTTGCAAAACACAATTCGGATGTCCAGGAATAACATACGACAAGGCAACACAATTGACACCCAACCCATTCCACTTGTCACAAACAACATGTAACATATCATCAAATGTGAAATTCATTGAAATTCTTAGCACAACAGTCTCAGAAGAATACTTGCAACAAACCAAAATGTTATCCTCTATCTATTATAACCAATAAAACAAAATGAAAAGGGAAAAAAAACAAACATAATCAATTCTAATTCCAATAAATCACTACCAGTAACATGAAAACAAACTTATAACCTAATTTAAAAAAAAAAACTGCAATAATGAACGTCGCGATACGAATACAGGAAAGTGACATTGAATTGCAGCAATAACAAATGAAAAAGAAACGAAAAAAAAATCAATTCTAATTCCAATAAAAGCACGAATAGTAACATGAAAAATAAACTTGAAAAAAGAAAATAACTCCAGTGAAAAAATTTGCACAACTAAATTCTGGTAATTAACATACAATTTCCTACAAGTAACTTCAATTTATGGTAAAATTTTCAAACAACACTATCAATCATATTATGTAAATAAGTCAATTATAATGAAAATATCTTTGGAAAGCAAGAACCAGTAAATTGACCTGGAATCACAGCAAAATTCGAACTCCAATTGCTGCTTTGTATCACCTTCGACACTCTTATCAAACAAAAATGACATAGCAGGTATAGTGTGAAAAAGAAAGACACCGACTGCTTTCAGGAAATAAAAAAAGCCGTTCAAAGTCTTGGTGAGATAGAAACATGTATAACAGACAACAATTTGAATATGAATTTGAATTGTTAATAAAAAATTTTGATCTGAATTTGAGTTAATATCCCAATAATTTAGACGTAATTCATGTAGTCAAATATGAAGTATTATGTTTCCATAAAAAAATGAATAAGATGTTCCCATATATATCTCACAATATCTAACTTATAACTTTCCATAATTTTACAAAATTAACACCGTTAGGGGTGTTTTTGAGATTAAAAAAAATGGACTTAAGTCATTACATATAGTTTAAAACATGGACTTAGCCCCCTATAAGTTTCCTTGTCGGACTTATCTCCAAAGAAGTACATCTGGGAGCACTCACATCTAATTTTCACTATATTTTTCTAACTAAACGGTATAATTCGAGGAGAGAATGGAAAAAGAAAAGTTGGAATATATATATCAAGATCAATAGGATTGTGTAACAAACCTTGATCAAACAAAATCAAGGTCTCGTGACTAAGTTCTTGCAACAAGGTATCGAGGTAAGGATTCCCATTGCAGGCTTCGGTGGCAAGGTCCCGTTGTAGGGTGTGTTTCTGTACCTAATTAATACTTGAGATACTTGTCACCAGTTTATTAGTTTGCACCGCATGTGCCTAGGCCACACGCGTGTGAATACCTTTATATTCTCACAAGAACAATTTTGGGGGATGGATGTAAATCCTTAAGCTCTAAGTCTTGAGGATACAACCTCTCTCTCTTCTCCTCCATCCTTCACACCCCCCCCCCCTCTTGGGTCCCTCCGGTTGTGATGAGTATGAACTCATTTAACCTCTCTCTCTCTCTCTCCCCGTTTTCCTCCATCCTTCACACCCCCCTCTTAGGTCCCTCCGGTTTTGACGAGTAAGAACTCACTCTTGGGTCCCTCCGGTTGTGACGAGTATGAACTCATTTAACTCGCCATCTACATTAGCCAATGAACTTTTCCTTGTGTTGACAAATAGTAATAATTTAAAATCAAATAAGTGAAGTAGTCACCGATCACAATCATACACACTATCTAAAATTAAACTTTTGTACTAGGGTCCACTAGCCTGGTTTTCAATGGATTGGAAGCCATGCTTCTTTATATTTTTCAACTTTTATACCAAATGATCTCGGATCTAGGTATGAGAGACTATAAGGATAATAATTCACTTCTTATTCCAACCGTGGAATAAAATAAAGAGTAATGTTAATTCGAGTTAATTTATTGCTCTAATTTATTGACCTCATCAATCTCTATCATTTGATTAATTGGATTTCAATATTGATTGTGCTCGTTACTTGTAGATAGTGATGAACGAAGATAATAAATTAGATCAACAGATTAAATCTAAATAATATTAATATAAAATAAAAAAATTAGCCAATTATTCAAGCATGTACCATATTGTATTCCAAACAAGGGAAACTCTATGGTATTGGAAAAAAATTTCTACATCGATATCGCCGATTACTATTTTGTATGGTAAAGTTACAATTTTGAAATGAGAAATTACAATTGTTCAAAAGAGGTCATGATCAATTACAAACACTCATAATCGATCATGAATAATGTGATATCGATATCAATATTCCATGATCGATTATACCTTTTAAAATTATAACTTATATATCAAAAAAATTATACCTTTACTTTACAAAATTGTAATTTTTTGTACCAGTACCGCAATTCCCCCAACCAAACACCCCTAAAAAATCTTGGCTCCGGTGTATTGTGATTCTCGGACAAACTACCAGAAATAATCACAAGGCCTTACAAAAACAGACTGCTATGAAGTCATGTAAACACTATATCCAGATAATTTTTTTTTTTTTTTGGGATTTAAGTTTGTGCTGACTATTATCTCGAGCTCGGATACTGACTATTCTAGCTCAAACAAATTTTAAACATGTCACATGAGAAATAAGAATTATTAGCTCTAGGAATATGAAAAGTATTGTACTTGAAATATTTAGGTTATCAGAAACTAAGTTCAGTCACCGAACTACTCCTATAGGTTCAGATAAATTTTCCATTTGATCAAAGGTCATTATTGCTAAGATTTAGGAAAGAACTCCCAATCTAATTTGGAAAGGTTGGCTTCAATGCACATTCAAGCTCGGCAAGAAAGACTTAAATATCTTCTCCAACTCTTACTCAGTTAGGGGTCATAGTTTTTGACACAACACAATAATACGATTCAAAATTGATACAAACATAGTAGGTTAAGATTAATCATTTCTCAACATAAATTCGCTTATGACACGACTTGTTAACACGAATAATAAATGAGTTGGGCTAGTATCAAACATGAATAATAAAAAATTGACACGATTAATAAATTTAAGTAGTATTATAAAAATAAAATAGTAATTTTTTATTATATTTTGCCAAATAGTGAATTAATTCTTGAAAAAAATATTTTACTCATTTATTATTATTATATTTATTAAATTAATTTTTAGTTTATAAAAAAAATATGAGCATAAGTTCGATTAAGTAATAATGAAATTTTAGACATAAAATTGAGTATTAATTTTTTATTTACGAGTTATATTGATCGATACGAATACGACACGAAAATAAATTGGTTGACATGACGTGACACTATTATTCAATCGAGTTGAAATATAATTGACTAAGATTTGACCCGAACTATAAATAATCCGACCCGATTGTCGCCTCTAAACTAAGTCCAACGCTGGTTTTTGGAGAAAACGCCACCAATTCTAATTAGGAAAGGTTTGATTTCCAAGCAACTATAACCCACAAATACTATCCCGCGTATAAACAATTACAAAAAATCTTATTAGGAAAGGTTTGGAAAGTAAAGGATTAGTACTAGTATGATCAAGTTAGAACTCCCATTCCTCCTAAAAATCAAAAACCAGTTAGGTTCTCTGCTATATATGCATATGGGTTCTTCTTCTCTTTTACTTTTCAACAATTCCCCCATAACAAACAACAAATTTCTTGCTCCGCAATTGACAGCTGATATGACGAAGGGTATTGAGCCAGATCCTTCGCTTGATAAATTCGAATGGCTAGTAATGGCTGCGATGATCAAATACGATGAAGAAAAGTTGCAAGAAAGTAGGGTGGAGAATCAGCAGCAACCGCCTGTTACCGGCCAACCCGCCACGTCCGGTGACGACGAGTCCTCTGAGAAGCCTTCTGTGTCAGATTCAGTTCTTCAATGTTCCAACAAGATAAAGAAGCCGATGGTATTAGACGATACAGACTTGTATTACAATCAAGATGCACCTGATGAGTACTTCAATCAGATGTTATCTCAGGTGCTTGAGCTTGAGCTTGAACCATCGATGGTTGAAAGGGCGATGAAAGAGAAGGCATGGGTGAGACCTATTATGATGACAAACCCAATCCTCAAGGGTAAGTCCGAGGCAGAGAAAGAGAACTCATCGACAAGGCCTGGAATGGCATACCCAGAGGGTGTGTGCAGAGAAGAGAATGTGAACAGGGAAAGATTGCTAAAGAAAACTCAGGCGAACGAGTTCTTCGGTAGGCCTTTCTCTGGTGTGCTTGATATATCGAAGGGTGAAAGGTTGACGAAAGAGAAGTCTTCGAAGAGGGCTGTTATGGCATACCCAGATGGTATTTCCAGGGAAGAGGTCCTAAGGAGAGAGAGATTGCTCAAGAAACCAGTTGTAGAGATCCCACGAAAGATGTCTCCAAAGGATTTGAAACGACACAAATTTGAATTTGATGACAGTGATGAAGATTATAAGGTCAAGAAGAAGAATAAGATCAGCAAGAGTGTGACGAAAAAAGTTACTGATCAGGGTCCAAATCCACCACCCCCATTGCCTATTGAATTCAGAGAACGTATTTGCGAGATGGGTGGTTCGGAGAAGGACGCTGTGTTGGTGATACAGAAGCCATTGTTTTCGACAGACACAAGTTCTGGTCATAACCGCTTTTCGATTCCGTTGAGACAAGTAAGGTCTGAGTTTCTCGACGACTCTGAGAAAAACTACCTTAAAAATCATAACGGGAAGGCTGTGGCTGCCATGGAAGTGACCTTGATTAGCCCCACGCTTGAAAAGTGGAAAGTAGGGTTCAGGAGGTGGGAGATGAAGAAGGAAACAGGCAAAACTAGCTCATGTTATGTGATAAACTCTACGTGGAGAATGATTCAGAAAAAGAATGGTCTTAAACCAGGAATGGTTATGCAACTATGGGCGTTTAGGTTTAATGGCGAACTGTGTTTTGCTCTCGTCAAGCTTCCAAGAGGAGGAGGGGGAGGAGGTGGTGTTGGTAGCAATGGCGATGGAAGTGGTCCAAGTACTGATAATGGTAAAGACAAGACATCACCACCTTCTTCATCCGAACCAGGGCACTATTAGGGTTGATTTACTTTTGAACCTATTTGTTTATCTAGCAATTAGAAGTATATATATGAGGCTTTTTATTTGCGGAACTTCTAGTTTTTAGGTTTCTTCTGAAAAACATGATTTTAATTTCTGCGTAGAACGAACTATGAATGTTTATATTTTCGGTTAATCCATGTATAAATCTTTTAAAATCATAAATCCATTTTGAGTCTTTCATCCGATCTAAATAGTTAAATTAGCTTCGAATGTTAACATTTTACTTCTGTTTTCAATTAATTTTTTTTTACTTTTAACTGAATTTCATCAAATATTTATGTGCAATCACATACAATTCAAATCAGAGCAGATATTGGTAACTCTAAAACTCGAATCCTGAAAATTCAGATTGGAGCAGATTTGTTCATCTGATCAGCCATTGTCTTTAAATTAATGGCGGACCCTAATATGATCATGACAAAGTACCAATTTTAGGATAATAGTACATAGCATTATATCCGTAACATTTTTCCAGCAGTCATCAGCTACCCGAAAGTGAACAGTAACAACATGAGGAGCAGAACAGTAACACCATTGATCGTACGTAGGATACTAATTATGTTGATCTGAATAGCACATTAATCTTTGGAACAGTGTAGTAAATCTTAAGGAGCAGAAGATATGGAAAGGGAAATAAAACAATTAAAAACGTCGCACCTCCGTGGCTCCAATGAAACTATATATGCAAAAACAATGAAATTACTGCAGGTCAAAGATGTTATTGCAAGTTGGTATGGAGGTCAGCATTAGCAGATGTAGTAATTGTAAGAGGGAAGTTAAAAGTAGTGTGCCATTGAATTGATATTCATCGTGTTCAATTGCAGCTTATGGAATGGAAGAATCTCTGATTCCGACTACATTGCATGAAAAATATGTAAAATTGAAGCTAATTGCCCAATTGATCTAAATCATTGGTTTGGCAGGTACATATTCGAGAATTGGATGAACCTGAAATCGACACACAGCAAGTAGTAGTGGTCACCTTGCGTCTTATATGATTAATCTACTATCAATGCTTTCTTCACCACTTCATATTTCTCTAAGAAAGTAAGAACAAGCAAGAACACATAGTTTGAAACAAGAAACGATGCAATTCTCTGTTGCAGGGTATAAATAGGAGTGGAACAAATTTGCTCTGTGATTATAGTTTGAGAAGACTGACGCAGGGTAGATACTGAGAAGTTTCAAAAGGCTTCTAAAAATGAATAGTGTGTTTCTTTGTTGTATTTAAGAGGTATGAATATGCGAATGTGGCATGTATTGCTGCCCCAATTGGAAGCACATCCTCATCAATGGTGAAGTAAGGACTATGTGGAGGGTGCATAGATCCAGTCCTTTCATTTCTTATACCCAAAAAAAGGAAGGATCCAGGTACCTTTTCTAAGTAAAAGGCGAAATCTTCACTCCCCATGAAGGTAGGAGTTAATTTTGTGTTTTCTCTGCCGACAATCATACTCGAGACCTGTTGTACCTGTTCAAATATTCTGTCATCATTTATGGTTGGGGGAATTGTGGGGTGTTCCTTTCCAAAGAAGTCAATTTCAGCTGAGCACCGATGAACAGCAGCTTGCCCTCTTATAACCTGATGTGCATAAATCATTATGTATTATTATGCATACAGAAAACAACATGAACATAATTGTGTATCACAAAGCTTGTTTATCAGTTACCTCTTCTATTCTTTTTCTTAGCGCATAGAAGCTCTTCTTGCTGAATGCTCTATATGTACCAGCCATTGTAGATGAGTCAGGAATAACATTATATCCAGTTCCTCCTCGAATCATTGTTACAGAAACCACTGCAAGATCCAATTCCACAATGTGTGAAAACACAGTTTGATTGAGTTCAATCAAATGAACGACATAATCTGATTAAGACATCATGGAAATGGTCAAAGAGAAATCATACTTGAGGATCTAAAGGGTCTGTCTCTCGGAAACAATATTC
>CAUOFW020005269.1:0-24527 GCA_963454935.2 Ilex paraguariensis
CTTGAAATTTATAGTGATTCCCAGCTCGTGGTGAAGCAGATAGAGGAGTCATATGAGGCCAAGGGCGAGAAAATGGTCTTTTACCTTAGAAAGGTGCAGGAGTTAAATAAGAAGTTTGTGCAAGTGAAGATCAGGCATATCCCTAGAGCTAAGAATTCACGAGCAGACGCATTAGCAAAGCTGGCAACAGCCTAGTAGAACCATCTGTGAGTACAAAGGAAGAAGAAGTGCTCCCTATTTTGGCCTCACCAAGCTAGATAGACCCCATTAGAGGATATCTTCAGAATAGAACTTTGCCAGAAGACTCTAAAGAGGCCGCAAAGTTAAGAACCAGGTCAGCCAGATTCTTTATCCTGTAGGGGAACTTGTATAAACGTGGTTTTTCGGCGCCCCTCCTTAAATGCGTGAGAGATGAAGACTCTAACTACATACTCAAAGAAATTCACGAGGGAGGTAACCATATCGGAGCTTGGGCTCTAGTAGCAAAAACGTTGAGACAGGGATACTATTGGCCCACTATGCTCAAAGATATCACAGACTTGGTCAGGAAGTGCAAATTCTGCTAGCTACACGCCAATATCACACATTGCCCACCAAAACACCTGACATCGGTAGTGAGCCCTTGACCATTCCAACAATGGGGTTTAGACATTCTTGGACCCCTTCNCACACCAATATCACACATTGCCCACCAAAACACCTGACATCGGTAGTGAGCCCTTGACCATTCCAACAATGGGGTTTAGACATTCTTGGACCCCTTCCCGTGAGTGTGGGACAGTGCAAGTTCGTCATCGTTAAGGGTGGATTACTTCACCAAATGGGTAGAAATTGAACCTTTGGCAACAATAACTCGATAGAAAGTTCAAAATTTTACATGCAAATCAATTATTTGCATATTTGGGATCCCCAAANGCAACAATAACTCGATAGAAAGTTCAAAATTTTACATGCAAATCAATTATTTGCATATTTGGGATCCCCAAAACTATCATCTCTGATAATGGAAAGCAATTTGACAACCCTAAGTTCAAAAAATTATGTGCTGAGTTAGGAATAAGGAACTACTTTTCAGCTCCAGCTTATCCTCAATCTAACGGACAAGTAGAGGTCACTATTCAAACTAAAAGTAGCCCTGAAAACCAAGCTGGAAGCTCTGAAAAGAAAATGGGTAGAGCACCTCCTAGAGGTATTATGGGCTTACAGGACAACTGTCAGATCAATAACTCAAGAAACTCCATTTTCTTTGGCTTTTGGAACCGAAGCAGTGACGCCTGTAGAAGTTGGGATCCCATCCCCTAGGGCTGAATTCACAAAATCCGAGCACAACGATGAGTCACTTTTGTTGAACCTTGACCTTTTGGATGAAAAAAGAGACAGAGCTCTGCATTATATTAAGAGTTACTAGAGGAAGACAACAATGTACTACGACAAAAGGGTCAAGCGCAGAAGTTTAAAGTCGTAAATATAGTACTTAGAAAGGTCCTGCTTACAAGAAAAGACCCATCTCATGGAAAATTGGGTCCTAATTGGGAAGACCCTTACATNAAAGGTCCTGCTTACAAGAAAAGACCCATCTCATGGAAAATTGGGTCCTAATTGGGAAGACCCTTACATCATTTCAAGGGTGGTTAGACTTGGAAACTAAGAATTACAAACAGAAGAGGGGAAAATCTTACCTCGCTCTTGGAATGCAGAACATCTCAAAAGGTTATTTCAGTGAGTTACTCCTGTAATAAAATTATTTTCAATAAAACAGTAAGTTTTTGACTCATCCTTGCTTGATTCCTTGAAGTGGCTAAAAAACTACCGATGAGCTCTTCAGCTCATAATTAAACGATGAGTCATTCAGCTCATAAATAAATGATGAGCCTTTCAACTCATAAACAAATGATGAGCTCTTTAGCTCATAAAAAAACGATGAGCTCTTCAGCTCATAAATAAACGATGAGCTATTTAGCACATAAATAAACGATGAGTTATTCAGCTAAAGAATGAGCTCTTTAGCTCTTCAGCTCATAAACAAACGATGAGCTTTTCAGCTCATAAAATTGAAATGAGCTCTTCAGGTCGTAAAGTTAAAGATGGGCTCTTCAACTCATAAAACTAAAAAGCAAATAAGCTATCCAATTCACTAATAAGAGAAAAAATTTTACAGCTCATAAACACAGCTGGCACCTGTAGAAGATAGGCCTCACTCATCAAGCGTGATGGGGTACAAAGAAGTATCAGAAAGAAAAGTCAAAGGATCCTACATCCCCCTAAGCTTGCTCTTCAGTTCGGAACTTCCTCCTCCAACGGGGCATTCGCAGCCCACAGGCGAGCATTCTCTTNAGGATCCTACATCCCCCTAAGCTTGCTCTTCAGTTCGGAACTTCCTCCTCCAACGGGGCATTCGCAGCCCACAGGCGAGCATTCTCTTCTCTTAGCCCGTCTCTCTCTTTCTCCATCTCCGAAAGCATATTTAGGAGTTTTTCCCAAGCAAACGACAAAAAAACCGCCCCAAAGGAAGATCTAGATGATGAAGAAGATGGACCACCAGAGGAACCACTCTTCCTACGCTTTCTTGAAGATGTTCCAATGAGCCTATCTTCATCTGCTTCGAGAAGAGAGGAATAGGAATAAGGAGAATCTGGGAAGGAAGCAAAATCCAGAGCAGCCGCTGCAGCACTGAATAAGAAAAGGTTCTCTGGTGTCACTAGCTCAGAAAAGGGCATAGGCTTCGCATGGACCATTTGTTCAACTTTCATTGTCTCCACCAGGTCCAGATTAGGTGCACCTGCGTGACAAAGGCACAATGAGGACAAGTCATTATAGAATTTAGCCAAAGGAGGCACTTAAGATACCTACCTATATTAGAGAAACTCCCCCAGGATCGAGGGACCCTACACTCTCTGTAGCGCAGCTCAATAGATCTCCAAGAATCTCCGGAGGCAAAGAAAAAGTGTTTAGCCCACCCCTTAGGAGAGGAGAGAAGGTCAAGGACTAGAGGACGCAATCGAAAATGCCTCCACCGAAAGCAGCTGAAGCAAGGGACCTCATCATCCTCAAGCTCATAAAAATAAAGGAACTTGGCTACAGTGGGAANGGAAGGTCAAGGACCAGAGGACGCAATCGAAAATGCCTCCACCGAAAGCAGCTGAAGCAAGGGACCTCATTATCCTCAAGCTCATAAAAATAAAGGAACTTGGCTACAGTGGGAAACTCACTGTTGCCCCTTAAGCGCCAAAAGAGAAAGAAACTAATCATAACAGCCCATCCTTTTGGGGAAAGACAAGAAGGACACAAACCATAGTAAGCTAGAACCCATCTGATGGAAGGGTGGATTGGGAAGCGCAGACCCATCTCCAGGGCGCCTTCGAAGAAACAAACCTCCCCTCGAGGAAGAAAGTTGCAAGGCTCGTTGGAGGTTGGGACTTGAAGAGACAAATTTTCAGGTAGACGAAATCGCCTTCTGATTATTTCCAATCTTAAAGGAGTTATCATAGATGGAACTAAGTAATGGGATTGTTATCTCTCATCAATCCCAGTGGAAGCATGTTGTTTGAATAGGGAAGAGAAAGGGGCAGCCATTAGAAACACAAAGGAAAGGAAACGCAAAAGAAAANTCAGGTAGACGAAATCGCCTTCTGATTATTTCCAGTCTTAAAGGAGTTATCATAGATGGAACTAAGTAATGGGATTGTTATCTCTCATCAATCCCAGTGGAAGCATGTTGTTTGAACAGGGAAGAGAAAGGGGCAGCCATTAGAAACACAAAGGAAAGGAAACGCAAAAGAAAAACATGAAGCCTCCAAGATTCAAGAAAAGACTCCAAGAATAAAGAGAGTCTAAGAAATTATGAAAATCTCACAAGAACCCCGAGTTTTAAGGAATCAAGAAATACACAAAAAACAAAGTCAGCGGACCTTTGAGTTTCCAAGGGGCTGTTACATTTTTGGAAAGTAGTTGGGCACACACAATAAAGAGAGAAGCGATTCCCAAGTCTGTCATTGCAACTTTGCTAATTCCGGGAGCCATTGTCAATTTAGGAAGACCTCCGAGCATAATTAACACGATCCTATGCTAGCTCAAGCCCAAGATAAAAGCTATTAAGAAACAGTTTCCATTTGAGCCTTTGAAGTACTTGAGGCTCTATGACTTAGAAGGAGGGATTCAAACACTAAAGGAAAATGATGAGAAAATTGATCTTCTTGGCGACCTTAGCACAGAAACAGAGAAGAAACTAGGTCTTGTTAGTGGCCTAATGGTGAAATATGCCACGGGGCTGAGCAAGAAATGTTATGTTGATGCCTAAGGCATTGTCTCGACACCCAGTGTTCCAATCAGAAGGGCTATTTAGCATATGGAGGGTCAGGTGAGGAAACNTAGTATCCATTTGAGCCTTTGAAGTACTTGAGGCTCTATGACTTAGAAGGAGGGATTCAAACACTAAAGGAAAATGACGAGAAAATTGATCTTCTTGGCGACCTTAGCACAGAAACAGAGAAGAAACTAGGTCTTGTTAGTGGCCCAATGGTGAAATATGCCACGGGGCTGAGCAAGAAATGTTATGTTGATGCCTAAGGCATTGTCTCGACACCCAGTGTTCCAATCAGAAGGGCTATTTAGCATATGGAGGGTCAGGTGAGGAAACCTTATCGCATCAGCAGGGCTACGCCTACACTTCCTGTTGATACAAAGGATGGTGCTAGAAGTGAAGCAGAAATTGAAAGGGAATCACAAGATGGAGAAAAACTTGTTCATATCAATTAGGATACCCATTTGAACCTCAGTGTCCTAGACTCAAAAATTCTTGCTGACTAAATGATTGGAATACGTGTACCAAAGTTGATGGATGGCTCTACCAAAGGTGACTCAACTGTTTTCAAAATAAATAACACGGGGCAACCTGCATGCCTGACACAGTCACCTCAACTTCACAAGCAAATGACAATTCGTAGAGACTTCGACTGTGTTTTTGGGGGAAGTGGCCCTATTTTTAGAGCAGAGAANATTTTCAAAATAAATAACACGGGGCAACAAGCAAATGACAATTCGTAGAGACTTCGACTGTGTTTTTGGGGGAAGTGGCCCTATTTTTAGAGCAGAGAACTCTTTTCCAAGTCCAGCAAGCCCCTTGTCACTACAAGAAATGTCAAATCCACCAACAAAAATGAGCTCCTCAGTTCAGCAATCCAACAACTCCTCAGCTCTCTAGTTAGTAAAAAGTCTAGAACATGTTTACTTCGAGGAGAATTGAAGTGCTCCTCGAAGCAAGGGGGCAAGGGGAATACAAAGCAAAGCAAAGCACACAACAGTAACAATAATTTAGAATAGAGAAAAGCAGAATGTGTTNAAAGTGTTCCTCGAAGCAAGGGGGCAAGGGGAATACAAAGCAAAGCAAAGCACACAAGAGTAACAATAATTTAGAACAGAGAAAAGCAGAATGTGTTTGGCATTTACATCAATAATCCAGAAAAACAGGGCAGATCAGCGCAGATGTACATTCCCCAACCAAAAAAATAAAAGAGAACCCTAAGTCTCTAAAAAAGGAATAGAAGAAGAGTCCAACTATTCAGTGGCTGAAGTCCTAGCAACAGGAGCAGGAAAAGAGCTTGGAAGCTTAGCAATTGAAGCTTCCAAAGGTATCGAAGTAGGCAAGAGAGGAAAAGCCATAAGGAGCCCAAAAGTAGGGACCTCAATTCCAACTGTTGGCAGATTTAGAGCTCAATTCACAAGATTAGTAGAGAAAAAAGTCATAGTAGGGGCAACAAAAGGAATGACAGGAAGCTCGACAGACGTAAGAACAAAGGCAATTTCAGAGGGGAGAGCTTAAGAAGAAACAACATCCTGAGCCAAGACCTCAATAGGGGAAATAGACATCGTAGCACCTCTAGGAGTTAGCTCAAGAGCAGAAGGGGCTAAGATATCATCCTCACCTGCTGCATTGGTCGCCTCTACCTCCACTTGGGCTGGGATCTCAAAGTCAAAGTTTAAATTGAGATATACTTCTTCAACCCGGTCTTGGAAGGCAAGCCATCTAGTGACCCATTTGATAGTAACATCGTCCACCAGCTTAGCAATTAGATCATTTTTCTCTTTGATAGTGGCTCTTTGCGCTTCAAGCTCACTTCGGAGAGTGTCACTCGTCTCGGCCAAGATGTCGTATTCTCTCTTCATGCTCCTATAAGAACCTAAAGCCTTAAATGTCTCCTGGCTGGCTTTGGCCCAGGCATCAGTCTTAAGTCTTAGCTCCTCCTTGATCCTCTTCTTATTCACCTCCAAGCTTTTGATGGTAGAAGTTTGTCTTTCCACCTGCGCTTGTAGGTCTTGAATCTGAGCTTGAAGGTCATTGTTAGCAAAACTCAGCTCAATGGCATTGAGCTTAAACGCCTTCAAAGCTTTGCAGAGCTCGAATCCGACTCAACAAACCCTTCACCTGAATGGCCATCTGGGAGCAGGTACAATCAGAAGCTAAAGTTAGAATAAAACAAGAACACAAGATAAAAATAGAACCAAAATAGATAGGGACTTACAACAGTAGCTCCATGTAATGCTGAACTAATGGAAGTGTCAAGGGGCATAGTGGCAGCCCGCTGAACGTCAAAAACAGGGATAATGGAGTCAAGAGCACCTGCAACGAGCTCGTCATTGTCAAGAAAAGAACCGTCACCTTTCTCTGCCTTGGGATGCTCCCCTTTCTCAACCTTGGAGCTCGTATGAAGAAGCTGAGATAGCTTCTCGGATAGCCTAGGAGAGGTAGAAATAGGTAGAACACAAATGACCATCTCCAAGGCTCTCTCGACCTCAGTCGAAGAAGGGGAGGTCACATCATGCTCAGGAACCTCTTTAGAAGCAAATGGGGTACCCTGAAGAGAAGAGGCCTTCACGACATGCGCAGAGCTCGATGCTGGAATAAGAGCCACTTGAGTTGAAGTAGGAGGGGCAAGGGGCACTCCCAACCTTGGCACCTTGGCTTGGGGGACAGAACTGCTACCAAAGCCAACCTCAACCTTGCGTTTGCCCCTACTCCTGCTCTTTTTCAACAGAGCAACCTTGGCCTGAAGTGATTCTTAAGAAGGCTCCATAGAGGAAGAACCTGGGAGTTCAAAACAAGAAAATTAGAAAAAAAGGGGAAAGAAAAATGCCAAAAACAAGCAGGAAGAAAATATTGTCTACCACTCCCTCAGTGCTGGCAAAGGAAATAGAAATAGGTGTCTCGATCCTCACCTCATGAGGGCTGAACCCAAGCGCTAAAAGAACCTGAGGTTTGATAAACTCAAAGTATCTCTCTGAATCGCAGTCTCCCAAGTTCGACAAAACTCAGCTATCTATAGCACTGAGTTCAGGTCAGATGCCTGATAAGCAAAACAAAACGAGCAGAGCAGAGCAAGGTCAGCAAAGAAAGGCACCAAATTGACCCTAGTCTGCTCAGGTAAGGGCTTATCCAAGTTGTCAGAGGCATACCATCCCCGAGGAATTGGAAGAGTATATGTTGCATCAACATAATTGTACTCCCAACACAAAAAAGAAAAGCTTTTTTCAACCCTTGTGGGAGCTTAGGAGGTCAGAGATACGAACTTTGTTTTTCACCCATTTGGAGATGCACAAAAAGTCTTCAAAAGAGATGTATTTGACGTTAAAAATTTTNCGTCAAAAACAGGGATAATGGAGTCAAGAGCACCTGCAACGAGCTCGTCATTGTCAAGAAAAGAACCGTCACCTTTCTCTGCCTTGGGATGCTCCCCTTTCTCAACCTTGGAGCTCGTATGAAGAAGCTGAGATAGCTTCTCGGATAGCCTAGGAGAGGTAGAAATAGGTAGAACACAAATGACCATCTCCAAGGCTCTCTCGACCTCAGTCGAAGAAGGGGAGGTCACATCATGCTCAGGAACCTCTTTAGAAGCAAATGGGGTACCCTGAAGAGAAGAGGCCTTCACGACATGCGCAGAGCTCGATGCTGGAATAAGAGCCACTTGAGTTGAAGTAGGAGGGGCAAGGGGCACTCCCAACCTTGGCACCTTGGCTTGGGGGACAGAACTGCTACCAAAGCCAACCTCAACCTTGCGTTTGCCCCTACTCCTGCTCTTTTTCAACAGAGCAACCTTGGCCTGAAGTGATTCTTAAGAAGGCTCCATAGAGGAAGAACCTGGGAGTTCAAAACAAGAAAATTAGAAAAAAAGGGGAAAGAAAAATGCCAAAAACAAGCAGGAAGAAAATATTGTCTACCACTCCCTCAGTGCTGGCAAAGGAAATAGAAATAGGTGTCTCGATCCTCACCTCATGAGGGCTGAACCCAAGCGCTAAAAGAACCTGAGGTTTGATAAACTCAAAGTATCTCTCTGAATCGCAGTCTCCCAAGTTCGACAAAACTCAGCTATCTATAGCACTGAGTTCAGGTCAGATGCCTGATAAGCAAAACAAAACGAGCAGAGCAGAGCAAGGTCAGCAAAGAAAGGCACCAAATTGACCCTAGTCTGCTCAGGTAAGGGCTTATCCAAGTTGTCAGAGGCATACCATCCCCGAGGAATTGGAAGAGTATATGTTGCATCAACATAATTGTACTCCCAACACAAAAAAGAAAAGCTTTTTTCAACCCTTGTGGGAGCTTAGGAGGTCAGAGATACGAACTTTGTTTTTCACCCATTTGGAGATGCACAAAAAGTCTTCAAAAGAGATGTATTTGACGTTAAAAATTTTCAATAGCAAATGTATGGTGGGAACCTCAAGCTCATGTTTCTTGAAGTAAACAAGGAGACCCATTAGCACACCTCAGAAGTTAGGAGAAAGTTAACCAGGACAGACATTGAAGTGTTGCAAAACACTCTTAATAAAAGGGTGCATGGAAAAACAAAGGTCATTCTCAAAAGTGGCCATGAAGAAACAAACTTTCTTAGGAACGGAGGAGTCATATCGGGTATATATATCTAGGCTCCAGCACTGTACACCCAAAGGGAAGCCAAAGCGAGCAGCTAGAACCTTTAAATAAGAAGGAGAGATGTTGCTAGAAACTACGAGCTCAGTAGCTCTAGAAGCAGCCCCTACACCCTCAGCACTACCAGAGATCCCTATGCCACTCACATTGGCTTTACCTTTACTAGGGTTTTTAGGCGTAGGGAAAAATGGATAAGGAGACTCCTCGCCATTTACCTCAACATCGATAGAATCAACGCTTGGAAAATTATCGATCTCCTCACCCACATCTCCAAAATCAATATTCTCCTCAGCAGACCTATCCCCCAACAGAGAAATATACGAACCTATGG
Source organism: Ilex paraguariensis (assembly GCA_963454935.2). Taxonomy (NCBI): domain Eukaryota; kingdom Viridiplantae; phylum Streptophyta; class Magnoliopsida; order Aquifoliales; family Aquifoliaceae; genus Ilex; species Ilex paraguariensis. The sequence goes on from CAUOFW020005269.1 coordinate 9,249, forward strand.
CTTCAGAAGAAGTAGACATAAATGGGCAAGAAAAAGGAAGTTTAAAAGACCTATAGAGAAGGGGAACCTCTAAAAAGCACTCTCTGAGGGTCAAGGGGGCAAGACATCAGTGATCGATGACAAAGACCCTAGCTACAGAGTAAGGGTCCAAGAAAAGGGGAAGACGAGACAAGGAATAACCCCGATTTCTAAAATAGCAGAATCGAAAAATCCAAAAATATAGAAATTGTCGCAGATTCAAGGGATCTAGAATGGAGAGATGGACAAAGGACAGGAACCATACATAGATGAGGATGTATGGTGGGCCAAAACTCAAGACGAAGTCAAAGAACGAGTATCGTTGAACCTTTAAGTCGAATCAAGGGAAATCAATTCTCTGCAAAACCCTAGGAACACCAGCAGGATTAGGAAATGGAAATCGCAAGGAAAGGAAGGAGTAAAGCCTAGAAAGATGACCTGAAAAGAGATATGAGGCATTTTCCATCAGTGTAGAAGCATTTAAGGCTTACGGGATGTGAAACCTCGAAGTAGGGAACGTGCGCAAAAATCAAGGAAGATATGATTACTCATAACCGTAAAAAACTTGTCACACGTGCATATCGAGGTCACCATGGGGAAATCTATCTCAGTCCAACCTTAGTTTAGCCCATATTCAAGTCCACTTGGACCAAGGGTTGGGGGGCAATTGATTATACCTGAGAAGAATTTTTCCTAAGTATGAGCTCGAGAGGTGAGTTCAGATAAGGAAGTCGGATAGGATGCCCAGAGCTCAGTGGCCCCGACCTCAAGTCCTTCTCAAATGAAACAAATAAGGAACTGCCAGGGAGACAACTAGATAACTGAAAGCAACCCCGAAGCAATATAAAGCTACAATCACGGCACCAATCTCTTAACTAACTAAGATTCTCTCCCAAGATTAAGGGAGATCCTGCTAAGATCTCACCGGAGACTCTATAGAGACAGGAATTAAGCTATAAATACTATAAAATGCCTTCAATGCAAGACAAGTGACCTTCGTTGTATCAAAAACACTTTGTATGTTTTGTAAGCTGTTAATATAGATCCAAGGAGCAATAAACTCCATTGAAGAGTGAATTAGCTGGGCTCCCGAGTTGGTGAACCACTATAATTTCACTGTGTAAAACATCTCATGTTCATCAAGAATCTTATCTTAATCGCAACAAGCCTACTAACTCAAACGAAACCTTTTTCATACATATCTCATTCTTCTCTCCCACGTTTAATACCCCATCAATATACATGTAATTCAACCATTTTTATGTGGTGAAGAATTAACAATATAAACATAAAATATACCACCAAACAATTTAGATAGTGTTGGATCGCTATGTAGCCTATTAGGTCTTTAATAAACCTATCCACTGTATATAAAACCGATTACAATATTTTTTTTTCATTGGATGTGTGNGTCCACTGTATATAAAATCGATTACAATATTTTTTTTTCATTGGATGTGTGATTCATATGATTTTTCAACATTTCATTAGGGGTGTTCACCCTACGTTACGAGTAGTAATTATAATATTTTATCTTCTTACCTGATATTTTACGGAAGAAATTTTTTTTTGACCTACTCTACCCGATCAAATGTACTATTCCTACCCGAATTCTATCTAAAACAATCGGATAGGAAGTCAAGTAAGAAATCGGTAATCACATTTTTTTAGTGATTAATTTTTGGATAATTTTAACAATTTAATTAAATAATCTGCACCAATTAACTAACATAATAAACCAATAACACTAAAAAAAATACAATAAATTAGATAATACATAAACTATTACAATAAAACACAACAAGAAAGTCATAAACATCAATACATTATATATAAGAAAGTCATAAACATCAGTACATCATATATAAGAAATCTATAAACATCAATAAAACATCAATATATATATATATATATATANATAAGAAGTCGGGTGAACACAATATTTTTTAATTATTAATTTTTGAATTATTTTAATAAATCAGTTAAGTAACCTCCACCAATTAATCAACACAATAATGTTAAAATGTTAACAATTTAACACATTAATAGTGTTTCTGGGTTGTGATTTTTAGACACATTAACAATGTTAAAATGTTAAAAATTTAACACACACACACACACACATATATATATATATATATATATATATGCGGGTAGGGTAGGGTAGGAATACATAAATTTTGTAAGTATTCCGCATTCATACCCGTTATTTTGTGGAATACCAAAAAAAATTTTGTTGGCCTACTCGATTTTTTCAAATAGTCGATTAATAGAGTCAGGTAGGGTAGGATAGGGTCGAAATTTGCGAGTAATCAAAAATTTGAACACCTCTAAATTTTACAAAAAAAAAAAAAACAAGAAGTAGAAGAAGCGATGAAATCAAATTAAATTAAAAAAAGGGACACAAAAGAGGATTGTCATTAATGCTCTATTGACTCTTTTGGCCATGGATTTCGGGGCTAGTTTAGGGTGATACTCATTAAACTCAATTAGCTCTCCGCTCCCGACTAAATTCTCTTACTTTTTGACATTTGTCACTAAATCATATGAATCCTATAAAGTTTGAGAAGTTATGGGGCCCTTTTCTTTAATTTCCATAGCAGTGCTATCAAATTTTAGTTATGTCAACAAAAGTCTGATATAAAATCTCCAAAATTACCGTCTCTGTATCAAAGAACTAAATATTGACCATTTCATAACTTATGCTTTAACTCTAGGTTGTATTGTGACAAAGACATTATTCGGAAGAGTTACCAGCAAGTCTCAAGCATGTTTACAGCAAGTCTCAACACTCGAAGATTTAGAAGAGATGGTGGAGGTCAATTGACCAAAATACCCATCCATCCAAATAAGCTTTGGCTTCCATGTTTACAGACAATCTCATGGCCATTTCTCTTTCTTTAAGTATACATCAGTCCACTTAGTATTCTAGGATTACTCTTGTATGCCACACAGACTTGCTATACACTCGATAAGTTCAAGAGGGAGTTTGTAAGTCCAACTTGAGCTTCACAAGAGTGTACCGCTAGTTGTGGCTTCATGTTGTTGGTTAGATTAGTCCTAATCATCACCAAATTCTTAAGTGGTGGATGTTGCATTCGCTTGGGTGACAACTGATTTTTGTACGAAATTTCATACTTCACGTAATAATAATTATGGTGTTCCACTATCTACAATACGATGATTGTTAGTATTTGTCGCGTTGATGCCTTGGTTGGCTATCTGCAAAACCAGGAATTTGCCAATAACATAACAAATCAAACTTATGGGGTTCATACTCTAGTCCTCACACATTTTATAATTTGTGCCCACTTATTAATGTGAGTCCGTGAGTGAACTACTAAAATGACCAAAATGTCCCTAATTGGAATTCTTATAATAAAGAGGCTTGAAAAACAAAATATCTATGAAAAATAAATTTAGCACCCCAACTTGATCATCGAACAAAACCAATTGACAACGATTAGAAAAACAAAACATTTGGAGGGAAGAATAGCTTCAAGGGTTTGAATTCTTTGCCTTGAGACTACTACTATGTCAAATGGCTGAATCTAGACAGACTTTTTTTTTAAACTAAGTCAGGTTACCTGCGTATCGTATTGAATCAAGTTACACGCAATATGAGTTACCTCTCATGGCTTTATTATTGATGGGATGATCAATGCTAAAGAAGAAACATACGAACGAAAGACTAAAAAGAAACGTAAGGACCTTTTTTTTTTAAACCTAACTCTACGTTGTATAAAAGAACATTAGGTTTTATCAAAATTTCAAAAACTTCCCTTAAGCCTTTTAAAATATTTTCAGTGGGGGGGGGGGCAATATTATCAAATTTCAAATACCCTCACTGTAAATCCGCCCCAGATTATGTACTCTGTAAAAAATAATAGATTATATTATCACATATTTCTAGTGTATATTCTCTTGTTGATATTCATGCAATTTTATTATTGTTTGATTAGCTGTATTGTATTTGATGAATGTGCGACAATGGAAGTTATGCACCTACATTTTATATTTTGCAATTGGTGTAAACTCTTCCCTCATGTTTTTAAATCATATTTTATTATTTCTATTTTCATAAGTATGGTTTAAATTTATACTTTTTGTAAGGGGTAGAAATCGCTACGGATCTCATCCCTCCACTTGAAGGATTTCGGCTTGACCTGGGTTAACCCACGCGGNAAATGGAAGTTATGCACCTACATTTTATATTTTGCAATTGGTGTAAACTCTTCCATCATGTTTTTAAATCATATTTTATTATTTCTATTTTCATAAGTATGGTTTAAATTTATACTTTTTAATATAGCAACATGTTTAGCATACACTCAATATAAAATTTTATATCGATAAATGTGGATTTAAAATCATACTTGTGTTAAAATAAAAAAGTTAGACGTTCTTTCAATGAAAAAAAATAGTATCGAAATCTATCGGTTTGAAATTGTGTGTATTTATAAACAATGATNTGACCCCCCAGTAGCTTTTACCCCTCAGTGCCCGCAGGAGCTTCGTCCCACATCGACTGAGAGTCGTCTCCCCCCTTCGCATATAAGTCCTTGCACTCAAAGGAGGAGGTACCCACTAGGCACCTGATCAGGTCGCTAGTGAGTACCTCCTCCTTTGAGTGCAAGGACTTATATGCGAGGGGGGGGGAGACGACTCTCAGTCGATGTGGGACGAAGCTCCTGCGGGCACTGAGGGGTAAAGGCTATTGGGGGGTCGCCCGCGTGGGTTAACTCAGGTCAAGCCGAAATCCTTCAAGTGGAGGGATGAGATCCGTAGCGATTTCTACCCCTTACAAAAAGTATAAATTTAAACCATACTTATGAAAATAGAAATAATAAAATATGATTTAAAAACATGAGGGAAGAGTTTACACCAATTGCAAAATATAAAATGTAGGTGCATAACTTCCATTGTCGCACATTCATCAAATACAATACAGCTAATCAAACAATAATAAAATTGCATGAATATCAACAAGAGAATATACACTAGAAANAAAAAAAAAGTTAGACGTTCTTTCAATGGAAAAAAATAGTATCGAAATCTATCGGTTTGAAATTGTGTGTATTTATAAACAATGATAAAATAAATAATAAAATCAAAATAGGGATTTATGCTTAGTCGTAAAAATAGAAAAGTAGATTTGAAGTTTACCCTTAAAATATTTATGACACCTTTTATTTTTGATTTTTGATTTTCTAANATAAAATAAATAATAAAATCAAAATAGGGATTTATGCTTAGTCGTAAAAATAGAAAAGTAGATTTGAAGTTTACCCTTAAAATATTTATGACACCTTTTATTTTTGATTTTTGATTTTCTAAAATATTACTTATAACTCTCTTTTTCACTCTATTATCTGCTCATAAGATATCGATATTATTTTTCAGTTTATCACAAATAATTATTCAACTTTCTTTTTAATTGTATATAATTTAGTAATTTACCTATTTTATTATTTCTATGGCAAAAATGAAAAAGAAAAATTATGTGCACGGTTTTTGGCGCCATCACATACCATCGTCCGCGGCCGCGCTTTCACACCTCTCAACGCAGAGGCGCAATCACTGGAGAGAGAGAGAGAGACCAAAGTAAGCGGAGCGCAAAAATGGCTGAGTTAATCTCTCTCATGGACATCGACGACAACGAAGACGACAACAGCCATTCCCTTAAATCGAACAACTACAAGGGCAAAAGCGTCGTCGTTTCCGCTTCACCTGACTCCATAGCCACACCTTGGGTCGAAAAATTCCGCCCTCAGTCGCTCGCCGACGTCGCCGCTCACAGAGACATCGTCGACACCAGTAAATCCCTTCTTCCCCCCTCTCTCGATTTCTACTGAGGTTTTACCAAAACTACATTTTGCTCACAAACATACACAGATTTTCTCTAATAGTTCTATTCTTCGAGGATTTTTGTCAAACAGTTGATGGGTTTTGTGTGACAGCAGATTTTCACATTTGATTCTCTACAGACACATGCTCTGTCCTTCTCTCTCTCTCTCGATTTCTAGGGTCCCATTAATGGGTGAACCATATTTTACATGCACTAGTGTGTGATTTACATTTCCATGTCTACATATCTTCATGTAAATATTGACGTATTTTCATCAAACAATAAATGGCTTTATAGCTTGGCGAAGTATTAGGATCAATGATAGGGAGAAACAAGTATGAAATGGAAGTTGTAGGGGGAAGAGAACAAGCCTCTACAGAATATTTTACAGTTTACTTGAAATCAAGGGTGTAAAATAGATTTATTAAGTTGTTTTCTTGCAGGGAATATTCACAGTACAGCTAAGACTACTTTAAGGATAACTGGAGTATTGACTTGTGGATTTTATAGGCTTGCTTGCTGTAGTATATATCAGGAAGCCCTTTTATTTTTATCTTAGTTTTGGTTGATTCATACAGAACTAGGTCCCTTAGTTGCCATTTTTCTTGTTTCTCAACTTGTGATATGGTTTCAAATATGTAATTACAGAGGGATTAGTTAGGATAACATTTGAGTTGTTAGGAATTTATTTCCTCTGAGATTAAGAGGGTTAGAATTCGAGTAATGGAACTAACTCTAGTGAAAGAAAAGGAAAATGTGGGGTAGTACTCGATATGGTTGAACACGAGATGCCAAAAAGTTAATGAAGGTTGGGGAATTACTTGGGGTTGAGGAACACCAAAACACGTGCATATATGTCTGTGTTTCCGTGCGCATATATACTTGACAATATGTCTACACACTTATGTGTGAAATTTCATCTCATAACGATTGAACAGATTGTCTCATTTGCTACTGTATGCTCTCTCTCTCTTTCTCACCTATGCAATTTCTAGGAATTCAATGCATCATGTTTCATATACATGTATGCATGTTTGTGCGTATGCACTTATTGCTTTTGTATATATTTGTTGTGACTTTTTTTTGGGGGCAGTCGACAGGCTTACGAGCGAAAACAGATTACCACATTTGCTATTATATGGGCCGCCTGGTNGCATGTATGCATGTTTGTGCGTATGCACTTATTGCTTTTGTATATATTTGTTGTGACTTTTTTTTGGGGGCAGTTGACAGGCTTACGAGCGAAAACAGATTACCACATTTGCTATTATATGGGCCGCCTGGTACAGGGAAGACGTCGACAATTCTTGCTGTTGCAAGAAAGCTATATGGGTCACAGATGCGTAATATGGTTTTGGAGCTAAATGCATCGGATGCTCGTGGAATTGATGTCGTAAGACAGCAGATTCAAGATTTTGCTAGCACTCAGAGCTTTTCATTTGGGTAAATCATTGTTCTATATTGGTCATTTGTCCCATTTTGTATTGGTGCTATTGGAAGATGATGTGTGGATGTGCACTGCTCATGTAAGTGCTTTTGCGCATATATTTGATTTGTGCTAGTGCTATGGCTAATTTATATTGTTTGGTGTTGGTTGAATTTGGGTAGTTTGACTTGTAATAAGAATAAAATGAGAGTGAAAGGTATTTCTATTAAGGGGTAAGTTTTAAGTTTAATCAATCTGTGTCACTATACTATTTATGAAGCTACTCACTGTTTTGGCGTCTGCTTAGTCTATCATTTCCTTCATCTTGATAAATGAACATTGTCTTACAAACTGCATGCACAGGTGTCTATATTTCAGTTTTGTAGATTATCAATTGTTTATTGGAAGTAACTTCCCCTTTCCCGTTAGGTGCAATGCTTATTTCACAACCTACACTCAAAGGAATAGTATTTATTTCAATATTTTTTGATAAGCCATTAACTTTGCACCATTTCTGAATATTTGCTACCAGTGGTGCACGTGGTGGGTGTCTCTTAAATGGTGGGGTATGTTTATGCTACACAAATGTTCACGCTCTATGTGAGCTCTATATAAGGTCGCATGCCTATCATTTGAACATTTTATTGCGTAGAAAAGTGATCACCAACCACTAATGTTTGCACATATAAAATGGCATCCCTTTTTAAATGAAAATGCCATGGTTTTATTGTTTGATTGTTCAAAGAATTTTTTAGTTTTTCAGATAGTAAGTTTTCAAATAGAATACTTGAAGGGTTGGAAATATTTGCAACCTCTAAATGCATGTGCATGTTTTTCAATCTAAAAGTCTATACACTACAAGGAGTTGTTTCAAATTGGTATTTTCAAAGCTCTTCCTTGCAAGCTTGGATGTCCATGTCCTTGCATTACTTTTGCCATTATACTTTGATCATTTGCAGCCAAATGACTTCACAGGTATAATATAAATATTAGTGAATAAATTGTATGTGTCTATGATGGATGTATGCCTGTGTTTGGTGTCTTGAGAGAAATATCTGAGGCAACTACTTCGTTGTTTCTGATAATTTCATAAGACCAATGATCTTATGTTAGAAAACGAAGAAAAGGTGGAGAATATAGATAAGCTCATTTGTTAGACATGACAAGTGATTTCTGTGGTTTACTCTTAGGGGCTACATCTAAGAAAAATTTGATGAGCAACATAGGTTCTGATGCTGTGTGGCAACAACAAAGTTGTGTTAGGCAAAACTTTTGCAACTGTCATAAAAAAGTTTAGAAGGTTGTCATAATGATCAGGTGTCATGCTTCCATGCTCTCATTTTGATTTTACATTGCATTATTTTTGTTTGCTACTTAAAACTTAGTTAATATTTTTGCTTTTGGCTTAACAAGTCACTGGACTAGTGTGTTTCATTCTTTTTTCTGTGTTTCTTTGTTTTGCCCCAGTGCAAAGGCCTCTGTGAAGTTGGTCCTATTGGATGAAGCAGATGCCATGACAAAGGATGCTCAATTTGCTCTGCGTAGAGGTACAAATTTGTCTTGATATTTTCTTCCAAACACAATTTTACTTTTTCAGAACCAATTGTCTCATGTTTGTTATAATGCAGTTATTGAGAAATACACAAAGAACACTAGGTTTGCTCTTATCTGTAATCACGTCAACAAGATTATTCCAGCACTGCAGTCAAGGTGTACCCGATTTCGCTTTGCTCCTCTTGAGGATATTCATGTCAGAGAGAGACTTAAACACGTCATTGAGGCTGAAAGGTAAGTTCCCTACTTTTGTTTGTGGCCAACTTTTATGTGCTGTTCTTTCTGTCTGTACTCTCTTTTTGTTAGTATATCCTAACAGAAAAGGGAGGAAAAAAAAAATCTGGTGTCTTTATTTTGAATCCTGGTTACAACTTACATGTATATATGATTTTTGGTTGACGTGTTAGTATGATATATGTCTACGCATTATCTTAGATTATCAGTTTCATAGGGATAGTTAGTAGTAATTCAGTCCCGAAAATTACTGATCTGTATATGTCCAACTCTTGGAAATCTTTATTATTACTGCATATGAGTCACAAGTTTGGGGTTGCATAGATAAGATCGTTATCATGTTAGTTGGATATCATATGCTTCTTTTACTTGTATGTTTTATTTTAGGGAGATTTGCATTAAGTGGGTTCTGATTTCTGACACACTCCTATAGCATGGCAAAGCTTTAATACTAGTTCTTGACAGATCAAAGGATTGTGATGTATGAAAAACAATGCCATATCACGACAAAGCATTGAGTAAGTTATGTGGCATCTACCAACTACCAAATAAAGAAAACAAAAGTCTACTGTATTAGGCCATACAGTAACAGTAGTTCCTGTTTTGTTGTTGATCATTCAGAATACGTGCATGGTGGTGCATCGGATACAAATGGCATTGCCTTTCTTGTATAAAGATTAAAATCTGGTTTACATAGTTGCAAAATGCCTGGGGTACGCATTGATGTGACCAAGTCCTTGAATAGGTTTATAGTGGATTTGCTTGTATTGTTTGTGCATAAATTGGAATGATGATACATGGGCCACATAGATATGCATTCTTAGACTTTGTGAGAGATAAGGATTTTGTAGGATTTTGATTTTATTTCAGATTTTGTACTTTGCATCTACATGGGATTGTGCCCCCTCTGGCATTCTTTTGCTTCAGTTCTGAAAGAAAATTTGACTACATGTATATGAGCAATGCCAGTCAGGTTTTAGTTGGTTGCTTCAGTATTGTAAGAAGAATAGGAGACTCAAGGCTGTAAATATTGCTATGTGATTGTAGCTTCGGTGACTAGGCCTATGGATTTATAGCTATATTCTCTTGACACCATTTTAATGATCTAGGCTTGATGTACCTGAGAGTGGCTTAAAGGCACTTGTACGGCTTAGCAATGGTGATATGAGGAAGGCTTTGAACATTTTGCAGGTTTTCGAATTTCTTACTCTGTATCTTCTCAGGCAAATGTATCTATCCTCATTATAATTATTTTCATTATGCTATATTGTACTGTGCCTATTGGCCTATTCATAATATAAACGTAGAGAATGGGTGCTCAATGTTTGCACAGCTTGTCTTCTTTTTGTGGTGTGTTATGATGTGGCAAAGATTCCGTGTAACAGGACCTTTAGTTTCTTGTGTTTGAAGATATGTAGCCATTATTGTTTGCATCAGATTCTTTGCAACATGAACAAAAGGGTAGTCGGTGGAGGGATATCTGGACTTTAAATGTTGGGCCCCTCTTGTAGTTGATGTAGCTTAGTTGCAATACAAGCGCAGATTAGATTTTTGGGGCTTAATGCTTTTGCTTGTACACTAGTGTCATTTGGTGGAAATTTATAGCTGTAAGTTAAACTAAGTCCTTATGCATGAATCACCATTTACCTCAGAAATTTCATGCAATTCAATTTTTTGTTAATTCTCTTGTTCGAGATCAAAATATTTGCAATGGCTACCTTTGCTTATTTGGTATTATCTGAAATGGCATGCCTTGCAATTGGGTTCAATTCACCAAATGAGTTTGACACCATCTTCAAATGTTAAAACTGTCATCTAACCATAGTCCCAACTCTCAACCCACTCCAAGAAATGAATTTACGCATTATTCAAACATTTGATTTAGTATTGGAGTTACCCCTAAATATTTTTCGTTGGTAATCCTCATTCTATTAACTTCAATTATTGTGCTGAACTACAGCTCCCTAATGATATGTAAGATGATTCAGGCTACAGATTGTAGGGTTCACTTGACCTCCTTGTGTATTGATGTCTCCATATCGTCTATATGGTGGTTCAAGATTACACAATTGATTACTTTTCTTGATATCTGCAGTCAACACACATGGCTTATCAGCAGATAACAGAAGAAGCTGTGTACCTATGCACTGGAAATCCTTTGCCTAAAGATATTGAGCGAATATCTCACTGGCTTCTGAATGAGCCTTTTGCAGCTAGTTTTAGACGTATGCAACAATTTCTTAACTGTAGGCTACTGTTTAAGAGTTTTTGGTGTTTTAGTCTAATGTTTTGTTGATACTTAACTATCTATAGAAATTTTTGAAATCAAGACAAGGAAAGGATTGGCATTGGTGGATATTATAAGAGAAGTAACCATGTAAGTGCTTATATTTCTGGTTTTTTAGTTTTTACTTAACATTTTAGGCTTGAGCTCATCTTTTTAGCATTGTCCTAGCAGGTTTGTATTTAAGATCAAGATGCCATCAGATGTTCGAATCCAGCTGATTAATGATTTGGCTGATATTGAGTACGTAGTCCTGTCCCATCTTTTTAAAATTTCTTTATTCCAACCCCTTTGCTTTAATGCCTATTATTACTCTTCAGACCTTAGTAGCTATTCTAATTTAAGATGTGACTACCCCTTCCCCCTCCCCTCTCTTTTCCTCATTTTAAACTTAAAAAAAAAGGCTTTGGGATTTTGTTGTGGGATCAAGATGGATTCAAGTGTCACTGGTATGTTGGTTGAATTTAACTGTGGGAGCAATTTCTTGTTTGCAGGTACAGATTGAGTTTTGGGTGCAATGATAAGTTGCAGCTTGGATCGCTCATTGCTTCTTTCACACGTGTTCGATCTGCAATGGTTGCCGCTGCAAAGTAATGAACTGGACGGTTGCAATTTCTTGGCTTGTTTACTTTCTTTGCATATGCTTTTCTTATATTACCGGTGTCTTTGAAGTGAATAGTTTTGAGATGTTATCGTTCCAATTACCCCCGAAACTATATGAAATGTCTCTAGACTCTTGTGGTCATGAAAAGTTGGGAATGTAAAATTTTTTGAAGCTTTATATAATATATTATAAGGGGTAAAGATTATCTTTCCCTTTTTCAAGTGGCAGGCGTCTCCCCACTAGTATGCTTAGATCATCTCAAATCAACACCGATGTATGGTAGCTATCCTTCCTGCACCATATTTTGTAATACATTCCAGTTCAAACGTATTAGATTGAAGCCATTCTGAATCTGCTTTTATATCGAGTAAGATAACTAGGTATTGATAGCAGACCATTGTTGTCGATGTATTGACTTAGATGCTTTTCTTTCATTCCTCCTTTTAAAAGATTTCCATGTTTGGTAAATGCCTCGGCTGTTTGCCTTTTTGGTCATACCTTGCAGTGTTTATACTCGAGCAGTTGTTAAACAAGCAACCAGCCCAATTTGTCCAATTATAAAGATTGAACACAGCATCAACAAATAAGCATCTGGCCAATCCAATCATTTGAATGTCCCTCTTCCCGGAGAGACATCAGACATCAGAACAGCAAATAAATATGAAAATTAAAAAAATACATTTGGTTTTTGGATAAATCTTATCGTAGACAGAAATTTCAAGCACTACNCATCAGAACAGCATATAAATATGAAAATTGAAAAAATACATTTGGTATTTGGATAAATCTTATCGTAGACAGAAATTTCAAGCACTACAGAATCACGGGCTTTGGTCACTGAACACAAGAAGTACCCTACATTATCCGCAGTCTAGAGTAGTCACTGAAGAAAACCAAGTATCCAAAACAGGAATGCAGAAAGATGGTCTTTAACCCTTGAAAAGTGTCAGTCCATCCTTCCCTTCAACATCCTTTCTGTAACTTCCGTTGGTGTACTGCAGCAAATTATATAACATGTCCTTACAAGCATCACTAGTATATTCGCACAAAGAAATGGAGAATTGAGCCCACCAACAATCTCATCAATATTCCACCGGAGTTATATCGGTAGGACAAATNACAGCAAATAAATATGAAAATTAAAAAAATACATTTGGTTTTTGGATAAATCTTATCGTAGACAGAAATTTCAAGCACTACAGAATCATGGGCTTTGGTCACTGAACACAAGAAGTACCCTACATTATCCGCAGTCTAGAGTAGTCACTGAAGAAAACCAAGTATCCAAAACAGGAATGCAGAAAGATGGTCTTTAACCCTTGAAAAGTGTCAGTCCATCCTTCCCTTCAACATCCTTTCTGTAACTTCCGTTGGTGTACTGCAGCAAATTATATAACATGTCCTTACAAGCATCACTAGTATATTCGCACAAAGAAATGGAGAATTGAGCCCACCAACAATCTCATCAATATTCCACCGGAGTTATATCGGTAGGACAAATCTCCACACTTGACAATACGAGTTATAAAGAAATAGATTTGTCCACATAATGAATTATAATGTAAAAAAAAAGGAGCACAGAAAGGCTTACACAACATAGACGTGTCCTCCCCAACCACTCAAACAGTCACGATCTACTGATGACAACAGCGCTTGAGAGATGGTTTCAAACAATTCTTCAGGTTCCTATATAGTTATGTAGCAGAAAAGTTAAATAAACTGACAATAGCAGGACATGAGATGTGGAGTAGATAGGATAACACAATCAAGCAGTCACAGCTCAACGAATTCAGGCAGATTAGCGAAAGAAGTTTAAATGACGAATTCAACTATTTAGAGACAAACATGATCAGAACCATGTGTGTTACTTGGTCACTAGCTATTGTTTCAATTATAAATGATCATTAAGTTGCAAAATTTTAGATGATTAAGAAATAAAAGTACGCTTTCAAATCTTCAAAACCAATGAAAGGATATCCACTCGAAATAAATGTTACAGACAAAAAAGGTTTTTTGTTTCTCCTCCCTTGCCACAGTACTAGAAACTCAGCAGCATGCATGAATAGCTAAAATATGTCCTCCCTCTATTCCTAGTACACACCCTGCGCTGCTTTTAATCCTATATATCTGGGTGTATTACTCTATGTACAAATATAAAGATTCATCTCCTTGTCTCATTCCCATCCATCTAATAGAGCCTTCTTGAATCCTTTGTCAATCAAATAGCCATACTTATGGCAAGTTCTGTATTTCTTCAGTTTGTCTGCTTCTCTCATGCCCATCCCATTTAATAAACCTCATCAAATGGCACAACTCATTGAAAATTTCATATTTTCAGTTTGAACTTTGAGCCCTGAGCTTGGCTCAATCACACTGTTGAACTATAGCCTTGCAAATCAAACTTAGGTTGAGTATAGTTCTACTTAATGTTCTTATAAACTGAATTATATACTGCTTGTTTGCATAATTTATGATTCATTCAGTATTATAAGTCCACAAACATTTGTTCCAAATTTTTGTCGACATGAGGCGCATTGGTAGGACATGATCACCTAATTGATCAAACTGTTTTGTTAAATTTTCAGTAAGCTTTAGTCTCAAAGTTTCGATTTAGGGGGTTGTAGCAGTTTGGGATGTCCAACCTCTTAATGGAGACTAAAAGGCCATAACATGTTTTGCTCCCCATTAACTGAGGTCCCTGAGGAACAGGTTTACACAAAGTGATCGCTTTCATTTATTGCAACCCACAACCTTATTGCTATTGGTACGAGTNAACTAAAAGGCCATAACATGTTTTGCTCCCCATTAACTGAGGTCCCTGAGGAACAGGTTTACAAAGTGATCGCTTTCATTTATTGCAACCCACAACCTTATTGCTATTGGTACGAGTCCGAGTTTTTTATCTACACACTAGACAATAGCCCCTGTGCTCGAGGAGATTGTTCAAAAGATTATTATAATATAGTTCTCTAGAATGGCATGATGCAACCTGGAGAAATTCAAAGAATAATTCGTAGAATGTTCTGCTTTCCTTTTTCGCCCCTTGTGAGAGCTCTGCAACTATAATTTCCAACGGAACATAATCAGCTCACAATTCTTCAACCTAGCATCCTACCATTATAGTCCATGCCTCCCACCACAAAGATTTTTCTGTCCACAAAATGGAATGCTTGTGAGGCCCAGATACCCACCTTTTTCAATAAAGGTCTCGTGGGACACGGATTATTTCAGGTTAGTTGTTGTAAAACAAGAAGTCCATCATATGAGCATGGGTGAGATTGCAGTGCTCCCTAATCTCTCTCCCCCCCCCC
>CAUOFW020005269.1:24682-51741 GCA_963454935.2 Ilex paraguariensis
AAAAAAAGACATGATAGTTTGAGTTTGACAAACCATGTCAGGCTTGAACATTGATTCACAGGCACCATAAAGGGATTCTGATGCAGTACCAGCAACAACAAAATCTTTTGCAAGCTCCCTGCATTTGGGAAGGAAACAATGTAAAAAAATTAGTGCAAGTATCACAGGATAACAACTCATTTTTTCGCTTTCTCTCGCTACTGAGGCTACCCGTGAAGGCATTGCTACTGCAATCAGCCACACAAACATGAATATAGGGACATGCACTCACACACCGGCCACACACGAATTTACTGGAAAAACAATACCAAACCTTATATTGATGCTCACACAATTACAAGGAAACTCAAATCCGGCCAAGGACTATCTGCCCCTACAGAATGTCCTAGCAATCCTATTTATACAGAGACATGACAAATGACACCCCCATCTGCCTAGGGTCAATTACACAATCATGCCTGATTTTTAGCAAAACCGTTCAACAAGACTACTTCTCTGCTCGATAGATGGCGGGCGGTTCCACCATTCCAGCACCTGATGTGGTAACCGCCCATATCTATTTGCCCATGACCAGGTTATGGCTTATTTGCTCACAATGGCCTCCCTTTGACCAGGTCTTGTGCAACAGTTTCCCTCAACTGTCTAGTCACATGCATGTGTCAGCCATGTGCCATTAATTCTGCAATCAAGCCTTGCCCATGAGCCATCAAGTAATGTTGGGTCAAACTCGGGCCATGCAATTCGAAGTCATGCACCAACATTGCCTCAATTGAGCCCACTGCACGCTGTCATGCTTAGCCGAGTGGTCTCACGCCGCTACGGTCCTCACAACCTGTCGAACACCTTAGCTGCATTATCTTGCTTCCAACTCATGACGTGACTTATGCAAGTGCCACCAAGACCCTCTATTCTGCACCCAAGTCAATTAGAGTGTGATAAGTCACCCCCACTTGAAGTATCCAACAGCCTCATTAGAATGGTAGAATGGTACTGCTTGATCAAATCCTCATACTGCCACAATATCGTCTCCTTTTCCAAAGTAGCTTTTTTCGATGCCTTTTCTTTTCACTTGACTAGGTAATGAGTCCTTCTATTTTTCTTACTCATTCCCTCAATCTTGTGGTCAAGGATAGATTTTGCCACCTCAATGAGCTGCTTATTGATTGTTGGAGGAGCCCGACACCAAACATATTTGCTTGGGTGATTCTGATCCTCAATATACGGCTTCAGGAATGCAACATGAAAAACTAGATTT
This sequence comes from Ilex paraguariensis, assembly GCA_963454935.2. Classification (NCBI taxonomy): domain Eukaryota; kingdom Viridiplantae; phylum Streptophyta; class Magnoliopsida; order Aquifoliales; family Aquifoliaceae; genus Ilex; species Ilex paraguariensis. The sequence goes on from CAUOFW020005269.1 coordinate 25,938, forward strand.
AACTTGAGACAACTAGGGCAATCCAGCCTATATGCCAACCTATCAATCCTTTTTGTAATAACAAAAGGACTGTCATAGCGCTAGATCAATCCTTTATGTACAAACTTCCGAGTGATCTTTTTCCAAATTGGTGGGGTCAGGTTTCAGCACCACTTTGTCACCAATATCAAACTTGACTAGCCTCCCAGTCCCATCTGTCTATTTCTTCATCCTCTTCACTTTCTTAACCAAACAGTCATTCGCCTCCTCGGTCCTCTCCTAATGGGCCCACGTGAAGGACATGCTGCAAGACATCTCTCTTGAGATTTATGTTTAGCCACCTCATGTAGAGTGAAAGGTTGTTGACCAGTTGCCAACTTGAATGCACTCATCCTGGTGACAAAACTTTGCTACAATTTAAAACTAAATTAGGCTACATTAAGTAAATCAACCCAATTCTGTTGATTTGTTGTGACATAATGCCACAGATACTCCTCTAGCATCATATTCACCTGTTTAGTCTGTCCGTCTATCTTTGGATGATTGCCAGTGGAGAGGTTGAATTGTGTGCCCAATAGCTCAAACAAAGCCGTCCAAAACCGGATAGTGAATCTGGTATCTCTGTCGCTGGCAATATTAAGGGAAAGGCCCCAATGCTCCACAATGTATTTGAGGAACAACTGGGTTGTAGCTTCGGTAGAGCAAACTTTTGGAGCAGCAATGAAGGTTACATACTTCGAGATTCTGTCAACCACAACAAAAATCGAAGTAAAAATCGTTCACCTTTGGCAACCCATTAATGAAGTCTGTGGAAATACTATCCCAAGGACTGCTTGAAATGGGGCGAGGCTCCAAGGTACTCGTCATCTTTCTCCTTTCCGGTTTATCCTGCTAGCACACCAAACAAGTACACACACAGAGTTCCACATCTGTTTCCATATGAGGCCAATAATAGCTTTTCGCTAATAGAGCAAAGGTTTGTTCCTACCCCAAATGCCCTGACCATCATGAGTTTCTTTCAGCAAACAATTGTTGAAGTCCACCTGACTTCAGAACATTGGATTTCTTTCCTTTGGCATAGAGGACACCTTCTTCTACCCAAAATCATCAAGTCACTCCCTCTCAAACCTACTTCAACAGAAAAGATCATCCTTTGTGTGGTCATGAATCCTCTGCATCATGTCCCCTGCAATCTGGCTAAATGCGGCCACCACTCCATCAGTAACTGGGGTCTGAATAAGTGCATTAGCAACTTAATTCACACTGCCAGGTTTACACTACAAGGTAAAATGAAACTGAGCAAGAAAGTCCTGTCATCTTGCTTGCTTCGGTGTCAGCCTCTTAATAGAATTGAAGTAGCTGATAGCCACGTTGTCGATCAGAATCAGGAAATACTTCCCCAACAGATAGTGTCTCAGCGCGTTGACATAATGAATGACTGTTGTCCTTTCCTTCTCATGCACTGATTACCACCTCNAAATCAAGAAATACTTCCCCAACAGATAGTGTCTCAACGCGTTGACATAATGAATGACTGTTGTCCTTTCCTTCTCATGCACTGATTACCACCTCTCAGTATCATTTAACTTCTTGTTTTCGTATGCCACTGAATGGTCTTCCTGCACCAGTACCCCTTTAAGAGCAAAATTTGATGCATCTATATGAACTTCAAAGGACAAATCAAAGTCCAGAAGTCGCAAAATTGAGCTAATTGTCACTACCGTCTTTAATCGATCGGATCTCGAGAAAAATGTTGTCTGCCTTAGAAGTCAAAGATGACCAACAAAAGGGAGAAGTAACATACTGGGTTATATTAATTGAAGATGAGGAGCCCAANATACCCCTTTAAGAGCAAAATTTGATGCATCTATATGAACTTCAAAGGACAAATCAAAGTCAAGAAGTCGCAAAATTGAGCTAATTGTCACTACCGTCTTTAATCGATCAGATCTCGAGAAAAATGTTGTCTGCCTTAGAAGTCAAAGATGGCCAACAAAAGGGAGAAGTAACATACTGGGTTATATTAATTGAAGATGAGGAGCCCAAAACGTTGCAAGTCTCTGAGCCATCTCAACAGTTGCTGGAAGAATTCAAGGAGGTGGCACCTAACAAATTGTCAGCCAGATTACCACCAAGACAGGAGAGTGATCATGTCATTGAGTTATTCCCAAGGGCGAAAACCCTCACCTAGGCGCCTTATCGAATGTCTCCATAAGAATTGGCGGAGTTAAGGAAGCAACTTGGTGATCTATTGAAGATTGGGTTTATTAGACCTCAAAAACTTTGTACAGAGCCCCTCTCTTGTTTCAAAAGAAGAAGGATAGATGGTTCCTTACAGCTCTGCGTTGATTATTGGGTCATTAACAAGTTAACTGTCAAAAATAACTATCCACTCCCACTCGTGGATGAGTTGTTCAATCAATTAAGGAAGGCAGTCTAGTTCACCAAGATGGATCTACATCTTGGATATTACCAAGTCAAAATCGTTGAAGGGGACGAAACAAAGACAGCTTGTGTGACAAGGTATGACTCATACGAGTTCCTAATTATGTCTTTTGGCTTAACAAATGCCCTTGCTACGTTTTGCAATTTAATGACCAATGAACTTTAGAGAGTACTTAAATCATTTCATGGTGATATATATGAATATGATGTAGTTGCTTATAGTTAGACCTTAGAGGAGTATGCTGAGCACCTTAAGTTGGCTCTGACTAAGTTGAAGGAAACGGAGTTGTATTTGAAACCTAAAAAGTGGGAATTTGCCCAGAAAAATATTTCATTCCTGGGGTATATTATTTTTGCACGTGTAGTAAAGATGGACCCTAAGAAGATTGATACAATTGTGAATTGACTTGTCCCTGCAAAAATGACTGATTTATGTTCATTCCTTGATTTGCCAAATTACTATTGAAAGATTGTGAAAAATTACTCAAAGAAAGTTGTTGTGCTAACTGATCTCTTGAGAAATGATAGGACTTGGAACTGGCCCTATGAATGTCAGGAGGCATTTGATCAATTAAAGGCAGTGGTGACAAGTGACAACTAGCCCAATTTTGCTANTTGACTAAGTTCAAGGAAGCGGAGTTGTATTTGAAACCTAAAAAGTGGGAATTTGCCCAGAAAAATATTTCATTCCTGGGGTATATTATTTTTGCACGTGTAGTAAAGATGGACCCTAAGAAGATTGATACAATTGTGAATTGACTTGTCCCTGCAAAAATGACTGATTTATGTTCATTCCTTGATTTGCCAAATTACTATTGAAAGATTGTGAAAAATTACTCAAAGAAAGTTGTTGTGCTAACTGATCTCTTGAGAAATGATAGGACTTGGAACTGGCCCTATGAATGTTAGTAGGCATTTGATCAATTAAAGGCAGTGGTGACAAGTGACAACTAGCCCAATTTTGCTACTACTTGACTTTGATTTGCCCTTTGAAGTTCATATAGATGCATCACATTTTGCTCTTGGAGAAGTACTAGTGCAAAATGGCCATCCTGTGGCATACAAAAACAGAAAGTTGAATGATACTGAGAGACGATATTCGGTGCATGAGAAGGAGATGATATCAGTCATTCATTATGTCAACGCGTGGAGGCATTATTTATTGAGAAAACATTTCCTAATTCTGACCAACAACGTGGGTACAAGCTGCTTTAATTCCATGAAGAAGTTGACACCAAAGCAAGCAAGATGACAAGACTTTCTTGCTCAATTCCATTTTACTTTGTAGTATAAGTTTGGCAATGTGAATCAAATTGCTGATATACTTAGCTAGATCCCAGTTGTTGATGGGATGGTGNCTCTTGAGAAATGATAGGACTTGGAACTGGCCCTATGAATGTTAGTAGGCATTTGATCAATTAAAGGCAGTGGTGACAAGTGACAACTAGCCCAATTTTGCTACTACTTGACTTTGATTTGCCCTTTGAAGTTCATATAGATGCATCACATTTTGCTCTTGGAGAAGTACTAGTGCAGAATGGCCATCCAGTGGCATACAAAAACAGAAAGTTGAATGATACTGAGAGACGATATTCGGTGTATGAGAAGGAGATGATATCAGTCATTCATTATGTCAACGCGTGGAGGCATTATTTATTGAGAAAACATTTCCTGATTCTGACCAACAACGTGGGTACAAGCTGCTTTAATTCCATGAAGAAGTTGACACCAAAGCAAGCAAGATGACAAGACTTTCTTGCTCAATTCCATTTTACTTTGTAGTATAAGTTTGGCAATGTGAATCAAATTGCTGATATACTTAGCTAGATCCCAGTTGTTGATGGGATGGTGGCCGCACTTAGCCAAATTGCTAGGGACATGCAACAAAGGATTCATAACCAAAAGAAGGATGATCTTGCACACAAGGACGACTCGATGGTTTTGGGTAAAGGAAGGTGTCATCTATGTCAAAAGAAAGAGGCCCTATGTTACAAAGTTGGGTGGACTTCAACAATTGTTATTGAAAAAGNGTTCATATAGATGCATCACATTTTGCTCTTGGAGAAGTACTAGTGCAGAATGGCCATCCAGTGGCATACAAAAACAGAAAGTTGAATGATACTGAGAGACGATATTCGGTGTATGAGAAGGAGATGATATCAGTCATTCATTATGTCAACGCGTGGAGGCATTATTTATTGAGAAAACATTTCCTGATTCTGACCAACAACGTGGGTACAAGCTGCTTTAATTCCATGAAGAAGTTGACACCAAAGCAAGCAAGATGACAAGACTTTCTTGCTCAATTCCATTTTACTTTGTAGTATAAGTTTGGCAATGTGAATCAAATTGCTGATATACTTAGCTAGATCCCAGTTGTTGATGGGATGGTGGCCGCACTTAGCCAAATTGCTAGGGACATGCAACAAAGGATTCATAACCAAACGAAGGATGATCTTGCACACAAGGACGACTCGATGGTTTTGGGTAAAGGAAGGTGTCATCTATGTCAACAGAAAGAGGCCCTATGTTACAAAGTTGGGTGGACTTCAACAATTGTTATTGAAAAAGACTCATGAGTCATGATGCTCTATAGTCTGGGCATCCGGGACAGGAACATACCCTTACTCTTTTTCTATTGACCGAAAGCTATTATTAGCCCCGTATAGAAGCAAATGTAAAGCTCTATGTGTGTATTTATTTTGTGCTCCAACAGGACAAATCAAAAAGGAGAAAGATAGCAAGTATCTTGGAGCCTTTCCCCATTCCAAGCTGGCCTTAGGAGAGTGTTTCCATGAACTTCATCAATGGATTGCCAAAGGTGAATGATTTTACTTCGATTTTTGTAATAGTTGACAAATTTTCGAAGTATGCAACCTTCATGCTGCTCCAAAAAATATGTTATGGAGAAGTTATAGCCCAAATGTTCCTTAAACACACCGTTAAGTTTTGGGGTCTTTCGCNGGACAGGAACATACCCTTACTCTTTTTCTATTGACCGAAAGCTATTATTAGCCCCGTATAGAAGCAAATGTAGAGCTCTATGTGTGTATTTATTTTGTGCTCCAACAGGACAAATCAAAAAGGAGAAAGATATCAAGTATCTTGGAGCCTTTCCCCATTCCAAGCTGGCCTTAGGAGAGTGTTTCCATGAACTTCATCAATGGATTGCCAAAGGTGAATGATTTTACTTCGATTTTTGTAATAGTTGACAAATTTTCGAAGTATGCAACCTTCATGCTGCTCCAAAAAATATGTTATGGAGAAGTTATAGCCCAAATGTTCCTTAAACACACCGTTAAGTTTTGGGGTCTTTCGCTCGATATTGTCAACGACAGAGACATTCACCGACCGGTTCTAGGTGACCTTATTCGAGTTGTTGGGCACACAACTCAACCTCTCCACCACCAATCACTTACAAACAAACGGACAGATTCAGCAAGTGAATGTGATGCTGGAGGAGTATCTGAGGCATTATGTCACAACAAACCAACAGAATTGGCTTGACTTACTTGATGTTTCTCAATTCAGCTACAACTTGCATCAAAGCTCNCAGATTCAGCAAGTGAATGTGATGCTGGAGGAGTATCTGAGGCATTATGTCACAACAAACCAACGGAATTGGCTTGACTTACTTGATGTTTCTCAATTCAGCTACAACTTGCATCAAAGCTCCTCCATCTGCTCAAGTCCATTCGAGTTGACAACTGGTCAACCACCTCCCTCCACATGAGGTGGCTAAACAGAAATCTCAAGGAAGATGTCTTGCTGCATATCGCTTTGCTTGGGCCCATCACGAGAGGACCAAGGACGCGAAGGACTATTTGCCAAAGGCAGTTAAGATGATGAAGAAANCACCTCTCTCCACATGAGGTGGCTAAACAGAAATCTCAAGGAAGATGTCTTGCTGCATATCGCTTTGCTTGGGCCCATCAGGAGAGGACCAAGGACGCGAAGGACTATTTGCCAAAGGCAGTTAAGATGATGAAGAAATGGACAAACGAGAAAAGGAGGGCAGTCGAGTTCGATGTTGGTGACAAAGTAATGCTCAAACTTACCCCGTTGATTTTGGAAAAAAATCCCTCGAAAGTCTGAATACAAGGGACTGATCCAGTGCTATGACGATCCTTTTGTTATCATAAGAAAGATTGGTAGATTGGCTTATAGGATAGATCTTCTCACTCGGTTCAAGCTACATCCAATTTTTCATGTTGCATTCATGAAGACGTATATTGAAGACCCAGAGGACCCTAGTAGATATATTCAGTGTCAGACTCCAACGATCATGAAGCAGTTCACTAATGTGGCCGAATCCATTATTGACCACAAGACTAAAGGAATGAGTAAAAAAATATAAGGACTTATTACGTTGTCAAGTGAAAGGAAAGACACCGGAAGAAACTACTTGGGAGGAGACAACATTGTGGTAGTTTGAGGATTTGATCAAGTAGTACCATTCTACCATCCCAATGAGGTCATTGAATACTTCAGGTGGGGGTAGCTTGTCACACCCTAATTAACTTAGGTGCAGAATGGCGGGTCTTGGTGGCACCTTGCACCAATGCAAGTCATGAGTTAGAAGCAATATAATGCAGCTAAGCTGTTTGATAGATTGTGAGAACCATAGCGGCGAGAGACCACCCGACTAAGCTTGGTAACATGTAGTGGGCTCAATTGAGGCGATGTTGGTGCATGGCTTCAAATTGCATGGCATGAACTTGACTCAGCATGCATGATGGCTCGTAGGCAAGGCTTGACTACTAAATTGAGGGCACATGGTTGGCACATAACTAGCATATGCATGTGACCAGATAGTTGAAGGCAACTGCTGCACAAGGCCTGCTCAAGGAAGGCAATTGTGGGTGAATAAGCTACAACTTAGTCATAGGCAAGCAAATAGGGCCAGTTACCACATTAGGTGCTGAAATGGGGGAACCTCGTGCCAGTTGTCAAACAGAGAAACATTCTAGCCAAACAGTCTTGCTAAAAATCAGGTATGAATGTGTAACTAACCCTAGGCAGATGGGGGTGTCATCTACCACACCTCTGTATAAATAGATGTGCCAAGACATTTTATAGAGTCAGAGAGTCCTTGGCCGAATTTGAGTTTTCTTGTAATTGTGTGAGCATCAATATAAGGTTTGGGAGTGTTTTCCCAATAAATTTGTGCATTGCCTGTGTGAGTGTATGTGTCTCTATATCCGTGTTTGTGGCTGGCTGCAGTAGCACTGCCTTCACGGGTAACTACAGTTGCGAGAAAAAGTGAAAAACAAGTTGTTACCCCGACAGAAGAGAAACCCAAAGCCCAAAAAATATTATTGTTTAGCGAGCATCTAAACTTTAAATAAATGTCAAAGCTTAAAGCTACTAAGAACCTTATCATGTAAAATTGTTAAATAACGACAAAATGAGAAAGAGAGAAAAAAATCAACAAACTTGGCTCCGATGGAATCCATTGTGCAAATGAAGGGCTTGTCTTCAGCTCCCAACCCAGCTATCACTGGCTGGCAGAAGTAGGGACCAAACCTAAACAAAAATCATTTCATTTCCAGTTATGACATATAACTGATCCAAGGAAAATGGAATTATACTAAAGCCTGAACTTTTGCTGATCTAATCCATGGAAGCAACATAAAGAAATAGAAACGCAAGAAATTACACTTGATTCCTCATAAGAGAAAATAAAACATGTTCTTGTACAAATACCCAATCGTACTACTCAATTATATTAGTGAGTTACTTCCAAGTACTTATTGACCCAGACATATAGTGCAAGTCAAAAGAATATAGCTGGCTTTAGTGATTGGAAATGTGCATACCAGTGACTTCCAACTCATTCCATCGAGTCTCGGAAACACAGTAGTGAGATAGTAGAAAGTAGTCATCAGAATTGTGAATGAAGGTATATTTTGTCTGAATAGATTGTTTTTCATCATACATGAGAAGTAAGGATCATCACTGTTCTTGTAAATTTACTTACCAACCAATTGGATTTTACCATATATTTTTGAAAATTTTGAACCACCAATTGTGGTTTACTTGAGATTAGATCGATGAAGAAACTAAACCTTATAAATTACTTACGCTGTCGCAGTCTCCATATATCACAAAGAAAATTAAAATAAAAAATTGGAGGAATCTTCGTATGGTAAAGACATTAAAACTACAAATATATTCTAGAGGTCTTCCAATGAAGTGCGGAAAGTAAAATGAATTAGAGAATCACACGCTCAAGGAGTTGTCCATGTTGCTAAGGAAGTGAGAAGAAGAAGAAGAATATGTCAAAAGTGCAAATGATGTTGTTCACAAAAAAAGTATTAACTATCGGGTTGGTTCTCTTATAAATACTTCAATATAATGTGCTAACGTGAACTTGTTATACGTTGTGATCAACCTCCACAACCACGTGTCAAATAATTTCAGTGCCTATATTATCNCAACTATGTACGTTGTGATCAACCTCCACAACCACGTGTCAAATAATTTCAGTGCCTATATTATCCAATAAATGCTTGTTCCCATATTGTTCTAGCATGAATATGTTTGCTACGCATAGAATTGTCATANCCTTGTTATACGTTGTCAAAGTTGTTAGTATCGTACGATACGTTACGATACAGCCCTAAAACGATACGGATCGTAGTTATGTATCGTTTTTGCGTTGTATCGTCCGATACACGATACGTTTTTACGATACGATACGTATCGGTACGATACGCACGATACGTGCAATTTTTTTTTTTTTTTTTTTTTTTTTTTTTTTTTTAAAAACGACGTCGTTTTGTGCTCTGATTTTTTTTTAAAAAAAACGACAAGTGAAGACTTGTTGGCATCCGATCACAATGATGATGATGATGATGCATTTTCAATTGAAATTGAAGATTGAGTTCAAAATGGATGTTAGAAATTTGGATTAGAAGTCTCTTTGGTGTTTAAAGTTTGAATTAGTGAACTATGGTTGTGAACTTTGCATTATAATAGTAGTGGATTATGTTGATAACTTGAATAGTTGGTGGAGTATTAATGAAATGCTATATTTTTTATGAGTGTATGACTTTTTTTCAAAGGTATATATATTTTTTTATTATTTATTTAAAATTGCATCGTATCTTACGATACACGATACGATACACGATACGATACAATATTTGTATCTTACGATACGCCTTCCGATACACGATTTGACAACTATGTACGTTGTGATCAACCTCCACAACCACGTGTCAAATAATTTCAGTGCCTATATTATCCAATAAATGCTTGTTCCCATATTGTTCTAGCATGAATATGTTTGCTACGAATAGAATTGTCATACAATTTGCCTTTTGACAAATAGCTGGGATCTAATGCTTCTCGTAATTATCTCTCACTTCCACCCATACCAAGTATTGGGGTTGCAACTGATATTGACACTAAAGCAGGAAAGGATGTCCATGTGCCAAAATATGGGGATGAACCCCTTATTAAAACAAAATAAAAAAACAAGTCAAGCCCCCCTAAAAAAAATACACAGAAGAACTAATAGATTCCAAACAGACTTCATTAAACAAAAGAACAACAAAGTAGAAGTCTAAATATGTTTNAGGAAAGGATGTCCATGTGCCAAAATATGGGGATGAAACCCCTTATTAAAACAAAATAAAAAAACAAGTCAAGCCCCCTTAAAAAAAATACACAGAAGAACTAATAGATTCCAAACAGACTTCATTAAACAAAAGAACAACAAAGTAGAAGTCTAAATATGTTTTTATAATGTTGGGTTAATAACACTTTTGGTCCTTGAAGTATACTCGTTTTGTCAATTTGGTCCTCAATGTATCAATTTTATTAATTTAATCCCTAAAGCATACAAATCGTGTTTAAATGGGCCCTGCATAGACTGTCCATTAAGTTTTTGATGGAAATAATTACGTATTGATTACGTGATACTATTTGAAAGAATAACACGTGGTCATTTCTGTCAAAAACTTAACGCGTCATCAGTGCAAGGACCATTTAAACATGAATAGAATACATTCGGAACTAAATTGATAAAATTGATACATTAAGGACTAAACTACAAATTGAGCATACTTAAGGGACCAAAAGTGATATTAACCCTATAATGTTCAAATAAATTCCTTTCCTCAAGTAACTTAATTTAACCACCTACATTGATGATACAACAATAACTTTTGGTGTTGTGCAAATGTCCACCTTGAATTCCAAGTACATAGACAAACTGCCAAGTTATGTATTTTGCAACTAGGGCTCAATAACAACGATGCAAATACACTCAAATATTTTTGTGGAAAACTACACAAATATACCAAATCGTGTGTATACAACATTCAAATACAACTGAATAGCCCTTGCGGAATTTCATATCAATCAAAAAAATACTAATAACACCAAAAATCCTCCCCAAAAATATTAGGTCAAAACTTTGTTAAGCCGAATTGGGTTGTATACCACATAATCAACACTAGTATTTTTGCAATAGCATTTTCAAGCTACACGACCAACCTTTCAAATGTTCATTCGAAAATATCATTNAAGCCGAATTGGGTTGTATACCACATAATCAACACTAGTATTTTTGTAATAGCATTTTCAAGCTACACGACCAACCTTTCAAATGTTCATTCGAAAATATCATTTGTTTGCAAACACTCTCCTTGTTCGACAAATCATTTTTCAAAAAACGCTTTCAACATTCTTTAGTAATTGATTACAAGTAAAGCTTGTCAAAACATGTATTGGAACACGTATTGTTTTTCAAAAATAATATATCGTATATTGTAAGATATGCTGAATTTAATTTTATATATTTACATACAAATAGTGTCTAAAGTAATATAAACTATAAAGCAGAGAGACTCTAAAGAAGGAGACATATGTGTGTCGGACACATGTTGGACACCAACACTCCTCACCTCTTCGAAGACTCTCAGACACGTGTCTGATACTCTTTTATCTATGTCCATAANCATTTACATACAAATAGTGTCTAAAGTAATATAAACTATAAAGCAAAGAGACTCTAAAGAAGGAGACATATGTGTGTCGGACACATGTTGGACACCAACACTCCTCACCTCTTCGAAGACTCTCAGACACGTGTCTGATACTCTTTTATCTATGTCCATAATTAAAAGATAAAATTTTAATTTCGGACACGTGTCTGATACTTCTTTAAATTGTGTCTACTACTAAATAATAAACATATGTTGACATGTGACTAACAATGTTTAAAAATTTGATTCGTAAGTATCTTATACTATAAGAGAACATATAATTACCAAAATTAGACTTTTTAAAATTGTACTCAAAATATAATANGTGTCCATAATTAAAAGATAAAATTTTAATTTCGGACACGTGTCCGATACTTCTTTAAATTGTGTCTACTACTAAATAATGAACATATGTTGACATGTGACTAACAATGTTTAAAAATTTGATTCGTAAGTATCTTATACTATAAGAGAACATATAATTACCAAAATTAGACTTTTTAAAATTGTACTCAAAATATAATAATAAAAAAAAAAGATGTATAAAAGTTTTAGACAAGAGGAATTGAAAAAATGAGAGCGATTATTTAACCTATATACGTTAGATACACGTTGTCTACAAAAAAAATTATGATTATTTGACTATTCTAATGCTTTAGTCTAAAAAGTAACACTAGACGACTAGTCATAACATTTACTTATCATAAAGTACTGATTTTTTTACTANCAAAAGATGTATAAAAGTTTTAGACAAGAGGAATTGAAAAAATGAGAGCGATTATTTAACCTATATACATTAGATACACGTTGTCTACAAAAAAAATTATGATTATTTGACTATTCTAATGCTTTAGTCTAAAAAGTAACACTAGACGACTAGTCATAACATTTACTTATCATAAAGTACTGATTTTTTTACTAGTATATTATTATCAACATATTCGTTACAAATTATATAAATTTATTTATAACACACAATTATATATAGAGTGTCCCCAACGTGTCTGTATCTTACTTTATTGACAAATGTTGTGTCTGCTGTCCGTATTCGATCAAATTTATGTCCCATGTCCATGCTTCTTAGAATATAAATATTATTTCAACTCTTTCAACATTTTGTGCAATGCGTATATCCAATAGAGATCGAAAGAGAGACAATTTTTTGTCTTAATAACAGAGATTGAAATATAGTTAGAGTTTTGACTATTTGAATTTTGAACGATAAGAAGAAACATAAGATGCAAAAGAAACAAAAGAGGGTCTCAAGATAAAAAAAAAAAAAAAGTGTTTCGTTTGTTTGAGATCAAACTAAAAAAAATCTTGGAAACAAAGTTGTTTCACTTGCATGTACAAGCACTAAAACAACATGGAGGTACATATACATCTAGATAAAATTATATACCTAGTTATATATTTATCTACATCTGTGTAGTTGCGCACATGCAAGCTTACTATATTCATTTTCTCATGTATAATGATTCTTATACATGTAAAATATTGATAGAAAAATGTTCTACTTTAACATATGTTTATCCATGTGCGCCTGCACATTTTATTAATAATAATTTTCAGAAAGTCATAATGAGAAGGAAAATTGTATAACCCATAAAAGGCCTTCATGGAAATCATTTTCCAGCATAAAACATTTTTTTTTCAAAATTGTAAGCCGTCTAAATATAACTGCCCCAAATTCAGTCTTAAGCACCAACTGATTAAAGATAGCTTACCACAATAACTTAATCCAAACAAAATTCTATATAAAACCCATCTTCTCTTACTTCATAGGCAACATCAGCTCACTAACTGGTTTCATAAGATGAACAATAGTGGCAGATAATTACAAGTTTAGGTTGTATAAATGGAAACCCAATAAATGTAGTCGAACTATTAGTCATTTCGAGGTTGAGTATATGCAATTTCACCAACCTTTTCTCGTAAAGAATAGCAGAAACAAGGCTAGCAAAGGTCTCAGGCTTCATATCCCTCTCCTCCCGAAGCTGATACAGCTTGTGCCGGAACACAAGCCTTTGATACCTTCCAAAACAACCAAACCTACTGTCAAAACAAAACTTATAATAGATTGAAAGCAAAAATCACTACAATAAATCATAAAGTTTACTCACAGAGTTTGAGCATCGGTACCGAGACCGGAGAGACCGATGAAGAGCTTATCGTGAATCATGTAAATTTTCTGAAAATCAGTTGCAATTGTCTGAAGTTGAACACCTAGCCGCCTATCACTGGCGATTGCGAAGCAATTCTTCCCAACCATGGCCACTAGGGCACTTCCATTGTACTCGAAGATCTGTAGATCAAACAACACAATAAGCACAAAAAAAACTAGGGTTTACACAAATGTGTAGAGGGAGAGAGGTGTTAAAATGCAGGAGATAAGAGACATGAACCTACCGACATTATATGAGAAGACTTGGAAGAAAGAAATCTGAAAATGATATAGAGAGAGAAAAAGAGAGAGACCGCTGCGGAGTTTATACGTGCTGTCTTGGGGGATACTCCATGACCAGAGCTACATGAGACGGGCGGGCCGGGTTTATTTTCTGAACCTATAGGCTATAACAGATGGCTGACCGGTTCGGCAGAATTAGTGGGGGAGTCCTTAGAAGTCGTCGCACTGAATTAAACATAATTGTAAAAAAATATATAAAATAAAATATGTTAAAAAAAAATACATAAATACAAAGACGTAAGTACATATTTTGTAAAAAAATTTTTACTAAAAATTATAACAAGATATTTATTTTAAGCGCTGAAATTTAAGGTCATTTACTTCGAAATCTCTAATGCACTATGATTAATGCTAATTTTTTTTTGAAAAGTGGTTTTGTTTTCAAATTATATTTATGCATTAAATATCTCCTAATTTTATAAGAGAACTTTAGTATTCCGTTTATTTTAGAATATATCACTTTGTTTGAAGTTCAAAATTTGTTAATTATTTTTTTATATAATTATTTTTTTATGTAATTTGAAATATAAAATTATTTACATTATAACAAAAACGTAACAAATTTATTAAGCAAATATTGTAACAAAAATAGTGTAATAATATACCGTAACAAAGGCAGTCTAATAACACATTGTAACAAAAACAGTGTACTGTGATTTTGTGTATGTGGTAATAAATTCAAAACAGAAATGAACTGTTTTGAATGAAATTATATGTTTGACAAAATGTAATAATATAATATTTTGTGTAAATGTTTTGTTACACTGTTATGGAGTTTGAATATTAATATAGTTTGAAAACAAAATCACTTTTCAAAAAAAAAAATAGGCATGAATCAATATGCATTAAATATAATTGAAAACAAAATCAATTCTCCAAAAAAATACGCATAAATCAAGGGAGGACATAAAAATACGAAATATTAAAGTTTTCCAATAAAATTAGGAGATGTTTAATACACTATTTTTCAAAAAAAATACACATGAATCAAGGGAAGATATAAAGGTCATAAGAAAATATGAAAATTTCAAATAATGTACTTAAAAACAAATAAGTATTAAAATTAAGAACTTTTTTACCCTACATTCTTTTCTGTATACTTTTTTTACAATTAACTCCAATTTTGTGTACCTCCCTCCAATGTACTTAAAAACAAATAAGTATTAAAATTAAGAACTTTTTTACCTTACATTCTTTTTTGTATACTTTTTTTACAATTAACTCCAATTTTGTGTACCTCCCTCAAATTTCTTTTTTTACATAAAATTGGAGGTCAATATAATATGAGTAAATATTGAGTGTATTGTTACACTATATCAGTAATAAAAAAATAACAAAAAGAATAAAATAGAACTTATTTTCTATCATGAAGGTGGTTATATTGTAACACCCTAATCCCACTACACTATTATTATAAAAATAAAATTTAGGCAATCTTGCTATTAATAAAAACATTATAACATGACATTTAAAGAAAACTCATTCTAGAAATATTTATCTTATGATCATTTTTTTATAAATAAAAATCATATGCGCGCAACACAAAGGCCTGCTATCATGTAAATATACATATATTGACATCATATACAACTCAAAATTATTATTATTTTTTTAAAAGACATAAGAAATTGACACAAGCCTTTCCCAACACTCCTGACTAGACTTCTAGCTACGGCAGTGGACTGCAAGTTTGTGTACATGTTACCTAAAAAGTTTTCAAGCAAATTTTAGTAAGTTTTCATTAATGATTTCAGAGATAAAGCAAAAAAGTAATGTGATGTTCTTGCTCATTTATAGAATTTTAATTTTCGTGTTTTCATATCTTTTCTCAAAATTCTATTTCATTATGCTACGGTTTCACACAGAAATAATTATCTTACCACGCAGGCGACAAAACACCACACAATAATATTCGTGGTTCTATAACTTTTCTCGAAATTCTATTTCATTGTGCTATGATTTCACATAGAAATAACCGTCTTGCCACACAGGTGACAAAACACCACACAAGTTTATCACCATATCAGTATACGATCGTCACTCAGACAACTTAATAAAATGTATCCTTTTCTAGATATTTTTTTTTCTTTTTGAACAACTCATATTATATCAAAAATTTAGCTTCCGTCACTTACCCTTTATTTATTTAACTTATCTCAATTACGAAGACAAACTTGAACACTAGGGTTACTTTTAGTCACGTAGACATCACAGTCTATCAATTCGCTTTCGTCCATTTGACGTCTTCACTATGCAAAAAAAATACATCACTTAGACATCCGGCTCTTTATTGGCTCAACTATTTGATTTTTCTTTCCGCTTGTTACACAGACAACTAAACTATAATATTACAATATGTCACGAAGACCTCTTATTCCCATCTTAACATTAGAACACTTAAGTCATTTATTCACAATAGAACTTGTAAGCTAGACAGTCACACAGAAAAAATAAAAATAAACCTTTACATGTAGATAAACCAAATGTTAGCATACAAACGTACTGTGACGACTCGTATATAAAATAATTATCGACATGCTAATTAGGTCGTCAATTATGATTTTATATTAAGAAATAAAAAGTAGATTTTTTTTATAAATAAATGGACCTCAAATATGGACTCTTCACGTGAAAACAAGTCAAATGACTATAACTTAGGTCAAAAATTGTAACAAATATATTCATATTTATATCTATATATGTGTGTGCGTGTGTGTGTGTGTGCAGGTGAAAGGACAAGCATATCTACATATATATGTAGGGGTCATCTTTAGAAAGTTTACAAGCTTTAAGACACATGCAACAAAGAAAAAAAAAAAGNATCAAAAATTTAGCTTCCGTCACTTACCCTTTATTTATTTAACTTATCTCAATTACGAAGACAAACTTGAACACTAGGGTTACTTTTAGTCACGTAGACATCACAGTCTATCAATTCGCTTTCGTCCATTTGACGTCTTCACTATGCAAAAAAAATACATCACTTAGACATCCGGCTCTTTATTGGCTCAACTATTTGATTTTTCTTTCCGCTTGTTACACAGACAACTAAACTATAATATTACAATATGTCACGAAGACCTCTTATTCCCATCTTAACATTAGAACACTTAAGTCATTTATTCACAATAGAACTTGTAAGCTAGACAGTCACACAGAAAAAATAAAAATAAACCTTTACATGTAGATAAACCAAATGTTAGCATACAAACGTATTGTGACGACTCGTATATAAATTAATTATCGACATGCTAATTAGGTCGTTAATTATGATTTTATATTAAGAAATAAAAAGTAGATTTTTTTTATAAATAAATGGACCTCAAATATGGACTCTTTCACGTGAAAACAAGTCAAATTACTATAACTTAGGTTAAAAATTGTAACAAATATATTCATATTTATATCTATATATGTGTGTGCGTGTGTGTGTGTGTGCAGGTGAAAGGACAAGCATATCTACATATATATGTAGGGGTCATCTTTAGANCCCTACTGAGCTGGTGAGCTCATCCCTATTTAACATTTTTCAGATAAATGAAGTCAAGCTGAAAGATAGGCTAAAAGGATAGAGTTTGCTATTATTATTTCTCTTTATGTTGTATCAAGAATATTTGAAATGATCTTGTGAGGATTATGTACTCGTAAGTAAAATAAAATAATATAAGGAAGATTATTGTAAGTTCGGTGTAATTTTATTCTTTANAATATTTGAAATGATCTTGTGAGGATTATGTACTTGTACGGAAGGAAGATTATTGTACATTCGGTAAACTTTATTCCTTAATCACACCCGGGTATTTGTTTTTTAAAAGGAATTTTTTTTTTTGGGTGTGACAAAGTGGTATTAGAGCCTGGAATTAGGTCTTACATGAGACTTATATATATATATATATATACTAAATAGTGGGATTAATTTACTAATACTGGACATATTTTACAGACATATTATGTTTTATCAACATAACTAACTTTATGACTATAGGTATGACATCTTGGGATAATCTTTACATGGCTCATAGTAACATGGGCTCTGAGGCGACTAGTGAATACCAGACTCTTAGAGTTAATATAGAGGCCTACAATTGGATAGTCCGTGAAATTCAAGATGTATCCCAAAATTGGCCATTCTTGNGGACCTACTATGTTGTTATCATGCCATCATGGATTGCTACGGTAAAAAAATCAAATTCCGTACATTGGGAGGTGGAAAGTTTGAATTCGTAGGCAAACGTCACTATTCGCATCCGTTCTCCACAAAGAACNAAAAATGTTAGTACATCACAGATTGACTTCACAACTAAGGGTGCTCCGTCAAGTACTAAGCATTGAAAGGAACCCTAACCTGTACAAGGAAATTTTAAATGGATTGCCAGTACAAGACATCCAGTGGGCACCTGTGGGGGCTCATGAGGGGCAACCAATAGAATCCCCTAACCTGAACAATAATGAAGATGATGACCCACAACCTAATGTAGCCCCTGCAGCCGCACCACCCAAAACAGACCATCGCGCAGATTCTGTGGGTTCTGCAAATTAATGTGTCTCCAGGTGGAGAGACATGAGACTTCTTGGTCCTTAAATCTACCGTCGGCTTTACTATTCTAAGAACTTTTGTCTGTAAATAGTAGTAACTCTTAGAATAGTAGGAATATATGTATCACTACATAACTTAGAGGTGACTGTCCTAGACTTTAGTTCTTCATGTGAATAACATCTAGGATAAGAAACCACATGTATCTTAGTTACTAACTATGTGAGATTAGAGTTGTTTTCTTGACCTTTGGATATGGTTATAGTTTTATGCAGTCATAATATCATAAACTATGTGTTATAGGATGGAGGAAAATACATCTCAAGACCAATCAGAGATACCTATCAATGACCAGTCCCCTCAAGCACTGCAGGACACCATGAGTGGCATTTACCAGTGTTTGAGAGAACTGACCACTTTGGCACGCCAACAAGCAGAAAATTACAACCATACTACGGTAATACAACCAACAGTTCAAGAACAAGCAAATGTGGCTGAAACGCGAAGAATGATGATACTCAAGGAATTTCTACGACAACATCCCCCTGCCTTCCAGGGAAATGCAGAGCCACTTGATGCAGAGAGGTGGCTTCGACAAGTGAGAAAAGTAATGGATGGTATGGATATTGTCCCAGAACTACGAGTTACCTTGGCCTCTTATCTTTTTGAAGGTGAAGCCGATCACTAGTGAGACACAGTCAAAAGAATGAGGAACGTAGACCAAATGACGTAGACCACATTTGAGAAAATGTTCAATGATAAATATTTTCCAGAGTCCGTAAGGGATAAAATGTTCTCTGACTTCCTAGAGTTGCAACAACGCAACTTGACAGTCACGTAGTATGAATCCAAATTTGCTGAACTCTCTCGTTTTGCCACGA
This sequence comes from Ilex paraguariensis, assembly GCA_963454935.2. Lineage (NCBI taxonomy): Eukaryota > Viridiplantae > Streptophyta > Magnoliopsida > Aquifoliales > Aquifoliaceae > Ilex > Ilex paraguariensis. The sequence goes on from CAUOFW020005269.1 coordinate 45,240, forward strand.
AATTAGTTTTCACTGATGCTAAGAAGGCTAAACGATTTGAACAAGGCCTTAAGCCTTTTATCCGAGGGCGCCTTGTAGCACATCGACTGAGGAACTACAAGAAACTGATGGAAAGGGCTATGCTAGTAGAAAGAGATCTGGAGGATACCCATAAAATATCAGAAATCGTTAACAAGGCAGAGGAAGTCAAACAAGAAATGGTGGCAGCAGTAGTCACCAGGGACAAAATTCTAGAAATTGGAACAGAGCATCCAATGATACGAAACGGTGTTTTAAGTGTGGGCAAACTGAACATTTTAAAAATCAGTGTCCCTTCACGTCCTCTCAAGGGTCAACCAATCAAGGTTCTTATCAGCCATTCAACCAATCTCGTCCACAACAACGCGCTTACCTTACTCAGTCGACAGGACCAACAACCCAAGTTGGACCTTTGCAGTTGTTTCCAAATCAGGCACAGCAAAAAAAGCCAGGAAGTAGAACAACAATTCCCGAAGGTCAACCTCGGATCTACGCAATGGCTACACCGGATAACGACGCTGCTAATGAAATAATTGAAGGTACCGTTCTTATTTATAATTCTTGGGCACGTATCATATTTGATCTGGGGGCAACCCATTCTTTCATTCGTACTTCATATGCTGTTGCCCTAGGGTTAGAATTCAAACCTTTGGGTCGCACCTTGTGTATAAACCTACCCATGGGAGATTTCTTGAAAACAGCTAGGATATGTAAAAATTGTATTATCCGAATTGAGGAAAGTGAGTTGGTTGTGGACCTAGTTGCCATAGAAATAGTTGGATACGACGTAATTTTTGGAATGGACCTACTATGTTGTTATCATGCCATCATGGATTGCTACGGTAAAAAAATCAAATTCCGTACATTGGGAGGTGGAAAGTTTGAATTCGTAGGCAAACGTCACTATTCGCATCCGTTTTCCACAAAGAACAAAAGCAGTTTGGAATTCCTTGCCAACTTAACTAGGAAAGAACTAGGTAAAATCACGGCTAAGGTCATCTTGGTAGTGTGTGACTTTCTTGATATATTTTCTGAAGAATTACTANCGGGGGCTCATGAGGGGCAACCAATAGAATCCCCTAACCTGAACAATAATGAAGATGATGACCCACAACCTAATGTAGCCCCTGCAGCCGCACCACCCAAAACAGACCATCGCGCAGATTCTGTGGGTTCTGCAAATTAATGTGTCTCCAGGTGGAGAGACATGAGACTTCTTGGTCCTTAAATCTACCGTCGGCTTTACTATTCTAAGAACTTTTGTCTGTAAATAGTAGTAACTCTTAGAATAGTAGGAATATATGTATCACTACATAACTTAGAGGTGACTGTCCTAGACTTTAGTTCTTCATGTGAATAACATCTAGGATAAGAAACCACATGTATCTTAGTTACTAACTATGTGAGATTAGAGTTGTTTTCTTGACCTTTGGATATGGTTATAGTTTTATGCAGTCATAATATCATAAACTATGTGTTATAGGATGGAGGAAAATACATCTCAAGACCAATCAGAGATACCTATCAATGACCAGTCCCCTCAAGCACTGCAGGACACCATGAGTGGCATTTACCAGTGTTTGAGAGAACTGACCACTTTGGCACGCCAACAAGAAGAAAATTACAACCATACTACGGTAATACAATCAACAGTTCAAGAACAAGCAAATGTGGCTGAAATGCGAAGAATGATGATACTCAAGGAATTTCTACGACAACATCCCCCTTCCTTCCAGGGAAATGCAGAGCCACTTGATGCAGAGAGGTGGCTTCGACAAGTGAGAAAAGTAATGGATGGTATGGATATTGTCCCAGAACTACGAGTTACCTTGGCCTCTTATCTTTTTGAAGGTGAAGCCGATCACTAGTGAGACACAGTCAAAAGAATGAGGAACGTAGACCAAATGACGTAGACCACATTTGAGAAAATGTTCAATGATAAATATTTTCCAGAGTCCGTAAGGGATAAAATGTTCTCTGACTTCCTAGAGTTGCAACAACGCAACTTGACAGTCACGTAGTATGAATCCAAATTTGCTGAACTCTCTCGTTTTGCCACGAAATTAGTTTTCACTGATGCTAAGAAGGCTAAACGATTTGAACAAGGCCTTAAGCCTTTTATCCGAGGGCGCCTTGTAGCACATCGACTGAGGAACTACAAGAAACTGATGGAAAGGGCTATGCTAGTAGAAAGAGATCTGGAGGATACCCATAAAATATCAGAAATCGTTAACAAGGCAGAGGAAGTCAAACAAGAAATGGTGGCAGCAGTAGTCACCAGGGACAAAATTCTAGAAATTGGAACAGAGCATCCAATGATACGAAACGGTGTTTTAAGTGTGGGCAAACTGAACATTTTAAAAATCAGTGTCCCTTCACGTCCTCTCAAGGGTCAACCAATCAAGGTTCTTATCAGCCATTCAACCAATCTCGTCCACAACAACGCGCTTACCTTACTCAGTCGACAGGACCAACAACCCAAGTTGGACCTTTGCAGTTGTTTCCAAATCAGGCACAGCAAAAAAAGCCAGGAAGTAGAACAACAATTCCCGAAGGTCAACCTCGGATCTACGCAATGGCTACACCGGATAACGACGCTGCTAATGAAATAATTGAAGGTACCGTTCTTATTTATAATTCTTGGGCACGTATCATATTTGATCTGGGGGCAACCCATTCTTTCATTCGTACTTCATATGCTGTTGCCCTAGGGTTAGAATTCAAACCTTTGGGTCGCACCTTGTGTATAAACCTACCCATGGGAGATTTCTTGAAAACAGCTAGGATATGTAAAAATTGTATTATCCGAATTGAGGAAAGTGAGTTGGTTGTGGACCTAGTTGCCATAGAAATAGTTGGATACGACGTAATTTTTGGAATGGACCTACTATGTTGTTATCATGCCATCATGGATTGCTACGGTAAAAAAATCAAATTCCGTACATTGGGAGGTGGAAAGTTTGAATTCGTAGGCAAACGTCACTATTCGCATCCGTTTTCCACAAAGAACAAAAGCAGTTTGGAATTCCTTGCCAACTTAACTAGGAAAGAACTAGGTAAAATCACGGCTAAGGTCATCTTGGTAGTGTGTGACTTTCTTGATATATTTTCTGAAGAATTACTAGGACTGCCCCCACAAAGGGAGATATAATTTACCTTTGAGATATATCCTAGTACAGAGCCAATATCTATTGTTTCTTATCGTATGACACCATTAGAGTTGAAAGAATTAAGAAAACAGTTGTATGAACTTCTTTTCCTACGATTCATTCGACCAAGTACGTCACCTTGGGGTGCTCCTGTGCTCTTCGTAAAAAAGAAGGATAATACGCTGAGACTCTGTATTGACTATCGAAAGCTGAATCGGGTCACCATAAAAAACAAGTATCCTCTACCACGTATTGATGATCTATTTGATCAACTCAGGGGTTCTCGTTACTATTCCAAAATTGATCTTTGAACTGGATACCATCAATTGAGGATCAGAGAGGAGGATATCCCTAAAACAGCTTTTCGTACTCGATATGGACATTTTGAATTCTTGGTGATGCCCTTTGGACTTACAAATGCACCTGTAGCTTTCATGGACCTGATGCACCGGGTATTCAAACCCTATCTTGATCAGTTTGTAATCGTCTTCATGGACGATATTCTCATTTACTCAAAGTCACGTGAGGAGCATGTACAACATCTTCGCCAAGTTTTATTAACACTAAGGGAGCACAAGTTGTATGCCAAGAAAAGTAAGTGTGAGTTCTGGATGAAAGAAGTCAAATTTCATGGACNGCCAACAAGCAGAAAATTACAACCATACTACGGTAATACAACCAACAGTTCAAGAACAAGCAAATGTGGCTGAAACGCGAAGAATGATGATACTCAAGGAATTTCTACGACAACATCCCCCTGCCTTCCAGGGAAATGCAGAGCCACTTGATGCAGAGAGGTGGCTTCGACAAGTGAGAAAAGTAATGGATGGTATGGATATTGTCCCAGAACTACGAGTTACCTTGGCCTCTTATCTTTTTGAAGGTGAAGCCGATCACTAGTGAGACACAGTCAAAAGAATGAGGAACGTAGACCAAATGACGTAGACCACATTTGAGAAAATGTTCAATGATAAATATTTTCCAGAGTCCGTAAGGGATAAAATGTTCTCTGACTTCCTAGAGTTGCAACAACGCAACTTGACAGTCACGCAGTATGAATCCAAATTTGCTGAACTCTCTCGTTTTGCCACGAAATTAGTTTTCACTGATGCTAAGAAGGCTAAACGATTTGAACAAGGCCTTAAGCCTTCTATCTGAGGGCGCCTTGTAGCACATCGACTGAGGAACTACAAGAAACTGATGGAAAGGGCTATGCTAGTAGAAAGAGATCTGGAGGATACCCAGAATATCAGAAATCGTTAACAAGGCAGAGGAAGTCAAACAAGAAATGGTGGCAGCAGTGGTCACCAAAGAATGACCCCATATCGACGGCCAGGGCAAGATACCAATGAAAGAAGGAGTGTGAATCAGGGACAAAATTCTAGAAATTGGAACAGAGCATCCAATGATACGAAATGGTGTTTTAAGTGTGGGCAAACTGGACATTTTAAAAATCAGTGTCCCTTCACGTCCTCTCAAGGGTCAACCAATCAAGGTTCTTATCAGCCATTCAACCAATCTCGTCCACAACAACGCGCTTACCTTACTCAGTCGGCAGGACCAACAACCCAAGTTGGACCTTTGCAGTTGTTTCCAAATCAGGCACAACAAAAAAAGCCAAGAAGTAGAACAACAATTCCCGAAGGTCAACCTCGGATCTACGCAATGGCTACACCGGATAACGACGCTGCTAATGAAATAATTGAAGGTACCGTTCTTATTTATAATTCTTGGGCACGTATCATATTTGATCTGGGGGCAACCCATTCTTTCATTCGTACTTCATATGCTGTTGCCCTAGGGTTAGAATTCAAACCTTTGGGTCGCACCTTGTGTATAAACCTACCCATGGGAGATTTCTTGAAAACAGCTAGGATATGTAAAAATTGTATTATCCGAATTGAGGAAAGTGAGTTGGTTGTGGACCTAGTTGCCATAGAAATAGTTGGATACGACGTAATTTTTGGAATTGACCTACTATGTTGCTATCATGCCATCATGGATTGCTACGGTAAAAAAATCAAATTCCGTACATTGGGAGGTGGAAAGTTTGAATTCATAGGCAAACGTCACTATTCGCATCCGTTCTCCACAAAGAACAAAAGCAGTTTGGAATTCCTTGCCAACTTAACTAGGAAAGAACTAGATAAAATCACCGCTAAGGTCATCTTGGTAGTGTGTGACTTTCTTGATATATTTTCTGAAGAATTACTAGGACTGCCCCCACAAAGGGAGATAGAATTTACCATTGAGATATATCCTAGTACAGAGCCAATATCTATTGTTTCTTATCATATGACACCATTAGAGTTGAAAGAATTAAGAAAACAGTTGTATGAACTTCTTTCCCTACGATTCATTCGACCAAGTACGTCACCTTGGGGTGCTCCTGTGCTCTTCGTAAAAAAGAAGGATAATACGCTGAGACTCTGTATTGACTATCGAAAGCTGAATCGGGTCACCATAAAAAACAAGTATCCTCTACCACGTATTGATGATCTATTTGATCAACTCAGGGGTTCTCGTTACTATTCCAAAATTGATCTTCGAACTGGATACCATCAATTGAGGATCAGAGAGGAGGATATCCCAAAAACAGCTTTTCGTACTCGATATGGACATTTTGAATTCTTGGTGATGCCCTTTGGACTTACAAATGCACCTGTAGCTTTCATGGACCTGATGCATCGGGTATTCAAACCCTATCTTGATCAGTTTGTAATCGTCTTCATAGACGATATTCTCATTTACTCAAAGTCACGTGAGGAGCATGTACAACATCTTCGCCAAGTTTTATTAACACTAAGGGAGCACAAGTTGTATGCCAAGAAAAGTAAGTGTGAGTTCTGGATGAAAGAAGTCAAATTTCATGGACATGTAGTATCCAAAGAAGGAGTGACAGTGGATCCAGCTAAGATTGAAGCAATAATGAATTGGGACCGACCGAAGAACGCAACCGAAGTTCGAAGTTTTCTGGGATTAGCATGATACTATCGAAGATTTGTGGAAGGATTTTTCAGAATAGCTCTGCCTATGACCCGACTCACCCGAAAAGGAGAAAAGTTTGAGTGGACCAAAGAATGTGAACATGCATTTAACATCTTAAAGGAGAAATTGACCACGACACCTATCCTTACTATACCCGAAAGTGNTAAAATATCAGAAATCGTTAACAAGGCAGAGGAAGTCAAACAAGAAATGGTGGCAGCAGTAGTCACCAGGGACAAAATTCTAGAAATTGGAACAGAGCATCCAATGATACGAAACGGTGTTTTAAGTGTGGGCAAACTGAACATTTTAAAAATCAGTGTCCCTTCACGTCCTCTCAAGGGTCA
>CAUOFW020005269.1:60707-127452 GCA_963454935.2 Ilex paraguariensis
AAAAAGTTGTTGCATTACAACGTTCGGATTCTTACCTAGAATCCATCCGCACCCAACTAGAAGATGGGAACGCTCTTGAAAATTGGCAGTTACAAAAGGGGGAATTACTATATCAAGGAAGGTTGTGTGTACCTGATAATGCTCAATTGAAGGAAGAAAAACTTAGGGAATGTCATTGCTCTAAGTTTTCCATACATCCTGGCAGCACAAAAATGTATCAAGATATGAAGCGCCAATATTGGTGGAAAGGAATGAAGAAAGACGTAGCTAAATTTACAACTCGATGTGCCATATGCCAACAAGTAAAAGAAGAGCATCAGAAATCTGGTAGGTTATTACAATCCTTACCTATTCCAGAATGGAAGTGGGATCATATCACTATGGATTTCGTGATTGACTTGCCTAAAATTACAAATGGATATAATACAGTATGGGTTATAGTGGATCGACTCACAAAATCGGCCCATTTCTTAGCCATGAAAAATACTGACACTCTAGCCACGTTGAGTCAACTTTATATACGAGAGATTGTGAGATTACATGGGGTACCATTATCAATTGTGTCAGACCGAGATACTCGTTTTGTGGCTCAATTTTGGCAGAGTTTACAAAAAGTCATGGGAATCGAGTTGCATTTCAGTACTGCTTACCATCCTCAAACAGACGGTCAATCTGAAAGGGTGATCCAAATATTGGAAGATATGTTGCGAGCTTGTGCCCTAGATTTCAAGGGCAGTTGGAATGAACATCTTCCACTGGTGGAATTTGTTTACAATAGCAACTACCAAAGCAGTATTGACATGACACCATATGAAGCTTTATACAGAAGACCTTGTAGATCACCTCTATGTTGGGCCGAAGCTGGTGAAAGCATTTTATTTGGTCCAGAAATTATTCGAGAAACTACTAAGAAGATCCAAGTAGTTTGGAGCGGCTACACACCGCTCAAAGTCGACAAAAGAGCTATGCAGATCAAAGGAGAAGACCCTTGGAATTTCAAGAAGGTGATTACGTATTCTTGAAAGTATCCCCTAAGAAAGGAATATCTCGATTTGGAAAAAAGGGTAAATTGGCTCCCAGATACATTGGACCCTTCGATATAACACAACGCATTGGAAACGTAGCTTATCGACTTGCCTTGCTAGCTCAATTATTAGGAATACATGATGTGTTTCATATATCCATGTTAAGGAAATATGATCCAGATGTGTCTCACGTCATCAATTGGAAGGATGTCCGAATTCAAGAAAATGGAACATAAGAAGAACAACCTATGCAAATTTTTGACACCAAGAAACATGTATTGCGTAACAAGGTCATACCCCTCGTAAAAGTGTTATGGCAACATCATGGTATCGAAGAAGCCACGTGGGAACTGGAAGCAGAAATGTGTGCAAGATATCCCTATCTTTTTGACTCTCAAGGTTAGTATTGAATTTCAGAGACAAAATTTCTTTTAAGGAGGGTAGATTGTGACGACCCATATATAAATTAATTATCGACAAACTAATTAGGTCGTCAATTATGATTTTATATTAATAAAAAAAAGTAGATTTTTTTTATGAACAAATAGATCTCAAATATGGACTCTTCACGTGAAAACGAGTCAAATGACTATAACTTAGGTCAAAAATTGTAACAATTATATTCATATTTATATCTATATATGTGTGTGCGTGTGTGTGTGTGTGTGCAGGTGAAAGGACAAGCATATCTATATATATATGTAGGGGCCATCTTTAGGAAATTTACAAGCTTTAATACACATGCAACAAAGAAAAAAAAAAGAAGGAAAATATGGTGAGGAAATGGACGTCTGTCCATGACTTCCTTGGAGGCCAAGAAAATCTTGGCTATAAATAGCCAAGATCAGTAGCATTGAACGACATAAGGAAAAAAGAGAGAAAGGGAGGAAGAAAGGAAGGGAGAAAGAGAGGAAAGAGAGAAAAAGGGGTCAAAAATTTTGTTGACATAAGAATTTGCGATTGCGATCAAAATTTTGGATAAGAGTTTTTAGTTATTATTTATTAACTTTTATATGTTCGAGTCACTTAAAGTTGATCTGCATTAAATATTTTCAGATCAAATTTAAGTATTATTATCTTTCGTTTGTTACTCCAAAAATTATTAAGCCCTTAGTACCTATTGTTATTTTAAAATATTATTTTGATTATTTTGTCACAGTACATGGTATCGAATAGAAGTCAAGAAGGAGGTAGGGTTTCTTTTATATTTTACTATCATTAATGCATTCTATGCATATTTGGAGGTTTCATATCAAATCTATTTTTAATTATAAAATGTAATATTATANAAGAACTTCAATCCTTGCCCCTTCTATCCCGAAGTTTGACCCCCAGATAGAGATCCCATAACAAGAACAGTGTCAAACTTTCTCCTCTTGAATTGCTCCCATCGCCCCTCTGATTCTTTTACATCTTTCTCAACAACCAAAGCTTTATTAACTAAGGTCACATAACTTGTTAACTCAAAGGCCGAAAGTCGACTCCATATGGGGTAAGCTAATCCCCACTGAAACTTCTTGCACAGAGCCTTATCAGTTTGAACAAAAGCCTTTGTGAAACATGACAATGTAGTGAATTGTTTTTCATACTCTGCCACCGACATCCTACCTTGAGTCAGAGTCATAAATGCTATCTCCTACACATACTGATAAGACTTAGGAAAATACTTGTCATTGAACACTTTCACAAATTGATCCCAAGTAATATGCAGNGGGGTGTGACACGTACCTTGCTGAAAATTTATTGTATTGATGACTTCTTTGCCGAAACTTTTTTAGCAGCGTTCTTTACGACACTCATCCCTGAACCTGACACCTATTATTCAAAATTTCATTCGAGTATTAATAAATAATATCGTTTTACTCGAATTGGTTTACACAAAACAAATTTGTTAATTTAATCAATCCACATTCAATAACTCATCCACATCTAGTAATATCAATTAGTCAAAAAAAATTAAACTAGTAGTTATAATCAATTCGAGTCACATGATAATAATCCATTCATAGCGATTAAGATTATCTACTCGAAGCCATTACATCCAAAGTAAATATTTCTCATAAAATTATAGTAACCAAAATGTAGTTGAATTTACATAATTTTCCAATAAAATCATAAAATTGCATGAAAATTTCATACCCATGAATTTCATGAAAATTCAAGAACAATTAACATAATTTCTAATTATAAATACCCAATAAAATCATAAAATTGTATGAAAATTCCATACCAATGAATTTTATGAAAATTTAAGAACAATTAAAAATTTTCTAAGTACCCACCACATTTCAATTTTTTTTTTTTACAACAATACTAACTTAATTTACACACTCACATAAATATCAAGATGTAACTTTCATGCATTAATCAAACCTCATACCTAACATTATACATCAATATACAACATCTAAACACATACAAAATACCATCCTCGAAACACATGAAACACTCAAAATGCCTAAANCTCAACTTAACTTATCTTAGTCACGAAGACAAACTTAAACACTTGAGTTACTTTTAGTCATGTAGACATCACAGTCTAACAATTCGCTTTCGTCCGTTTGATGTCTTCACTACACAAATAAAATACGTCACTTAGACATCCAACCCTTTATCAGCTCAACCATTTGATTTTTCTTTTCGCTTGTTACACAGACAACTAAACCATAATATTATAATCTGTCACGAAAACATCTTATTCCCATCGTAACATTAGAACACTTAAGCCATTTATTCACAATAGAACTCATAAGCTNATTGATCTAGCTGAAATATCCCAACTGCAAACTCTTTTTTTTTTTCTTTCTTTTTGCATGCCAAGTGGAACTATAATCATGACCCCATTTTATATAATATACACACACACACACACACACACATATATTTACTCTCTAGTTTATATATGTATTCTTTACACAAATTTATTATATACATACATATATACAATTATATTTATGTACCAATTTTTTTCTTCTTGTATACATATTTATACATAAACATGTATATACATATATTCAAATTATTAACAATCTATTAAATTCGTCTCTCGGACCTTTAACCACTCCTTGTTTATACTAATAAATTTTAGTTCATTATTATTTTTTTATAACAATAAATTGATGCCACATGCTNTTGCCAGGGCTTTTTGAGCAGCATTCTTTACGGCGCTCATCCCTAGACCTAACACCCATTATTCAAAATCCCGTTCGAGTATTAATAAATAATACTGCTTTANCTGCCGGGGCTTTTTGAGCAGCATTCTTTACGGCGCTCATCCCTGGACCTAACACCCATTATTCAAAATCCCGTTCGAGTATTAATAAATAATACTGCTTTANATAACAATAAATTGATGCCACATGCTTGTCACCTGACTAATTCCACATGCGCTAATGTATATAAAATAATAAAATAATATCACATGTCAACATTCTTATTTAATTTTTCACATTTTAAATAAAACAATTCTCCCTATAATCATTATTTATAAAATTNTACTCAAATTGGTTTACACAAAGCAAATTTGTTAATTTAATCAATCCACATTCAATAACTCACTCATCCACATCTAGTAATATATCAATTACTCAAAAAAAATTAAACTAGTAGTTATAATTAATTCGAGTCACATGAGAATAATCCATTCATAGCGAGTAAGATTACCTACTCGAAACCATTACATCCAAAGTAAACATTTTTCATAAAATTATAATAACCAAAATGTAGTTGAATCTACATAATTTCTCAATAAAATTATAAAATTGCATGAAAATTTTATACCCATGAATTTCATGAAAATTCAAGGACAATTAACATAATTTCTAAATTTTAGATTGCACTATACAAAATATCCAACTGTACTTGAAAGGTATAATNATTCTCCTTATAAGTCAAATTATTTCCTAGTTCCACCGACACCATTTCTAGAATGTGGGAGGGATCGATTACATATTTTCGGAGCATTGACACATGAAATATATCATGTAACCAAGACAAATTCATTGGTAATGCTAAACGATATGTGATAGCTCCAACTTTTCCAAGTATCTTAAATGGCTNATGATTCAAACTGGATATCTGATACAAAATTCACAAATGGCTATGTTTTTACACTTGGTGGTACAATTGTATCTTGAAAATCCTTTAAGCAAACGGGTAATGCCAGATCCACAATGGAATCTAAATTTATTGTTTTAGATAAAGCAGGAGAGGAAGCTGAGTGGTTTTGCCAATTTTTAGAGGATATTCCAATATGGTCTAAACTTGTGCCAACAATTTGTATACATTACGATAGCCAATTTGCAATTGGTAGGGCACAAAGTGACATGTATAATGGTAAGTTTAGACATATACGTCGTAGATATAATACCGTTAGGCAATTGCTCTCAAATGATATTATTTCTATTGAGTATATAAAATCAAAAGATAATCTAGTAGATCCGCTTACTAAAAGTTTGACGAGAGAGCAAGTAAATTGAACATTGAGGGGAATGAGGCTAAAACCTATGACATAAGAGTCATCTTAATGGAAAATCAACTTAGTTGAATGGAGATTTCAAGATCTAGGATCAAAGGGACAACTGAATTATGCGTGATTCAAAAGAAGCACTAAAGAGATAATNCAGAATCATGTCCCTTTTGGGTTCAAGGCAAACTTATCACAAAATCTATCGTGATATGTTTCCACTTCCATTCTGGAATAGGGAGTGGTTGAAGTAGTCCCACAGGTCACTAATGCTCCGCCTTTACTTGTTGACATACAAAGCACTTAGACACAAACTCAGCTATTTTCCGTTTCATTCTCATTCACCAATAATATTCCCAAATGTCACAATACATCTTAGTGCTCCCTGGGTGCATAGCGTAGGCAGAATTGTGTGTCTCCTCCAAAATCATGCGCTTAATTTCCAGGTCGTTGGGTACATAAAGTAAATTTTCAAACATCAACATATCATCTTTTTGCTCTTTAAAATCACTTTGACGCCCACTTCCAATCTTTTCCCTTATCTTCTTAGCAAATGAATCTTGTAGTTGTGCATCACGGATCTGATCTTCAAATATCGTTCTAACTTTAATTTGCCCCATTACCACATCATCTCCCAACATTTGAAATTCCACACCTTAAGCCCTTAGCTCTGCCAAGGCATTCACCTGCGCACACTGCACACATGATAACAATCCCGATGATTTATGACTTAGTGCGTCTATCACTACATTTGCCTTCCCTGGATGATAATGAATAGTGCAATTATAATCCTTCAATAACTCCATCCATCGCTTCTGCCTTAAATTCAACTCCTTTTGCGTGAACAAGTACTTTAAGCTCTGATGATCAGTATAAATTTCACAAGTCTCTCCACATAGGTAATGTTTCCACAATTTCAAGGCGAACACAATTGCAGCCAACTCCAAATCATGGGTAGGGTAGTTACGCTCGCGAGTTTTTAATTTTCGAGAAGTATAAGTGATCACCCTTCCATCTTGCATTAATACATAACCAAACCCCCGATGTGGGGCATCCCTGTAAACTACAAAATTCCCGCCTTCTATTGGAATGGTTAAAATAGGTGCATAAACCAACCTTATTTTCAACTCTTGGAAACTTTGTTCACACTTATCATCCCATTGAAATTTAACATCCTTTCTAGTAGCAGGTCAACGACATCACAATTGAGGAAAATCCTTGAATGAATCTATTAACCCGCCAACCCCAAGAAACTTCTTACTTTTATTACATTCCTTGGTTGCTCCCATTTTACCACGACTTCAATTTTCTTTGGATCCACTTGAATACCATCTTTTGACACCACATGTCCAAGAAATACCACGCTATCCATCAAAAATTCACATTTGCTGAATTTGGCGTATAGTTGCTTTTCCCTTAAAGTTTGTAAAACAATTTGCAAATGTTGCTCATGTTCTACTTCATTATGAGAATACACCAAAATATCATCTATAAACACAATTACAAATGAATCCAAATCCATAAAAGCGGCCAAAGCATTTGTTAATCCAAACGGCATAACTAGAAATTCATAATGCCTGTACCTAGTTCGAAATGTTGTCTTTGGTACATCAGTTATCTTTACCCTTAACTAGTGATATCTAGATCTTAAATCAATTTTGGAATAGACTTTTGATGCTTGCAATTGATCAAACAAATCATCTATTCGTGGCAATGGGTATTTATTACAAATAGTTACCTTATTAAGTTGTTGATAATCAATACATAGCCGCATAGTGTCATCCTACTTTTTCACAAATAACACTGGCGTTCCCCATGATGAAGTACTCGGTTGAATAAAACCTTGATTCAATAAATCTTGTAACTGTTCCTTTAACTCTTTCAACTCAGCTAGTGTCATTCGATATGGGGTGATTGATATGGGTGTAGTTCTGGGTAGTAATTCTATCACAAATTCTACTTCTCGATCAGGTGGCAAACCAGATAATTCATTCGAAAAAATATCAAGGGAGTCCTTCACTACTGGTACCTTTGTTGGTTCAAGTTTATCCTCACCCACACTCCTCACATATGCCAAATAACCTTGGCATCCTTTCTTAAGCAACCTTTGAGCTTTGATTGCTGATATAAGACAATTTAGAGTTACTTTTCGTTCACCTTGGAATTTAAATTCGGCGTCACCAAGTGGTTGAAAAGTAACCTCCTTTTTATAACAGTCAACCGAGACATGATAGGCCAATAGCTAATCCATCCTCAAAATTACATCAAAGTCACACATATTGAGTGGAAGTAAATCCACGAATAATTCTCATGTGTCAATTCCAATTGTGCAAGCCTTATAAACAGTGCTAACTACCACTACCTCACCCACCGGGGTTGCTATGAATAAATGATAATTCAATGGTGTGGTAGGGTGTTTTCAATGCTTATTATAGGTGTGTGCAACAAAATAGTGTGTGGATCCGGAATCAATTAAAATTCGAGCATTTTTACCTAATACAGAAATTGTACCTGTAACCACATTGGGCGACGCATAGGCATCCCACTGTGTTATAGCGAAAACCCGTCCCTGAGTCTCGGTAGCACCAACAGACCCCTTACCTGCACCTTGCATTCCAGCCGATGTTGATGTATCTTTTCTCCCCAAATTTACACTACCCACTGAAGGTGACATGACAGATTTGGTTAGACATTTCACGTGCAAAATGCCCCATCTGCCCACACTCATAACATCGTTGAGCTCCACTAGCTAATCCTGTTTGACAATTCCGAGCGATATGACCTTCCACTCCACATTTAAAACAAGTAACATGAGTGTCTCATCGACTCGATTGTCCTCTGCCCTGAAATCCTGTCGGGGCTTTAAAGGAAGTATAACCCCATGAACCACTAGATTTACGAGAATTTCCAACACCTCCTTTTTGTGAGAACTTCAATCCTTGCCCCTTCTATCCCGAAGTTTGACCCCCAGATAGAGATCCCATAACAAGAACAGTATCAAACTTTCTCCTCTTGAATTGCTCCCATCGCCCCTCTGATTCTTTTACATCTTTCTCAACAACCAAAGCTTTATTAACTAAGGTCACATAACTTGTTAACTCAAAGGCCGAAAGTCGACTCCATATGGGGTAAGCTAATCCCCACTGAAACTTCTTGCACAGAGCCTTATCAGTTTGAACAAAAGCCTTTGTGAAACATGACAATGTAGTGAATTGTTTTTCATACTCTGCCACCGACATCCTACCTTGAGTCAGAGTCATAAATGCTATCTCCTACACATACTGATAAGACTTAGGAAAATACTTGTCATTGAACACTTTCACAAATTGATCCCAAGTAATATGCAGTGGTGCTGGAGCCACATTACTGGTTACTTGACCTTCAACTCCTACTACCGGTACAACCAACAGTCGCCCGATAGCCTCCCACCAAAATCGTGTTTCCTCCTTAAGCATAAAGGATGCAAGTGTCACTCGTTGATCATCATAGGGTTGTATAACTTCAAAAATTGATTCCATCCATTTCAGCCAATCCTCCGCCTCCGATGGATTAATTGTCCCTGCAAACATTAGAGGATCCAACTTCATAAACCTCTCATGAACCGTACCTCACAGTTCCCCAAAGGGTACATGTGGTCTTACCCTAGTGATTGCCTGAATCTCTGTTTGCAATTCCACAATTCGATTTGTTGATGCCACCACCTGCACCATCACTTCCAACGCCCTCTAAATCATATCAGGTTGATTTTGTTCATCTTCCCCGCCCTTCTATTGTTGTCTCTCCCCTGCCTTAGCCACAATAGGAGCATGAAAACCTTCAGCTTCCCCTTGATTTTGACCCTCGGGAGGATCCATTATGCTTTCAACAATTAGCTGTAATTCACAATGTACACAAATACACATGTTCTTAGCATTAGCATCTTAACCCATCTCTACTCACTGACTCAAACAACTTAACCAGTCCACTGTCAACCTAGACATTTATGTCTACAGAACCTATAAACCTAAGCTCTAATACCAAAAAGTGCAACACCCCAATCCCACTACACTATCACACAAGTCTGCTACCATGTAGAATATACATATCTTAAAAATAGTTACAAGTGTTACTTTTATGAAAAAACCAAAATATTGAAATCATATACAACCCAATTTTTTTTTTGAAAAAGACATAAGAAACTAACACAAGCCCTTCTCGACACTCCTGACTGGACTTCTAGTTACGGCAATGGACTGTAAGCTTGTGTATAGATTACCTAAAAAGTTTTGAAGCAAATTTCAGTGAATTCTCATTAATGATTTCAGAGATAGAGCAAGAAAGTAATGTGATGTCCTTGCTCATTTATGGAATTTTAATATCGTGTTTCCATATCTTTTCTCAAAATTCTATTTCATTGCACTACAGTTTCACATAGAAATAACCATCTTGTCACCCAGGTGACAAAACACCACACAATAATATTCGTGGTTCCATAACTTTTCTCGAAATTCTATTTCATTGCGCTACAATTTCACACAAAAATAACCGTCTTGCCACACATGCGACAAAATGCCTCACAAGTTTATCACCATATCAGTATACGATCATCACTTAGACAACTTAATAAAATGTATCCTTTTTCGATATTCTATTTTTTTTTTGAACAATTCATGTCACATCAAAAATTTAGCTTCTGTCATAGACGAACTCAACTTAACTTATCTTAGTCACGAA
Source organism: Ilex paraguariensis (assembly GCA_963454935.2). Taxonomy (NCBI): domain Eukaryota; kingdom Viridiplantae; phylum Streptophyta; class Magnoliopsida; order Aquifoliales; family Aquifoliaceae; genus Ilex; species Ilex paraguariensis. The sequence goes on from CAUOFW020005269.1 coordinate 70,911, forward strand.
GACAAACTTAAACACTTGAGTTACTTTTAGTCATGTAGACATCACAGTCTAACAATTCGCTTTCGTCCGTTTGATGTCTTCACTACACAAATAAAATACGTCACTTAGACATCCAACCCTTTATCAGCTCAACCATTTGATTTTTCTTTTCGCTTGTTACACAGACAACTAAACCATAATATTATAATCTGTCACGAAAACATCTTATTCCCATCGTAACATTAGAACACTTAAGCCATTTATTCACAATAGAACTCATAAGCTAGATAGCATATAGAAAAAAAAAAAACCTTTACATGTAGATAAAACCAAATGTTAGCGTAAATACGTACCTTGCTGAAAATTTATCGTGTTGATGACTCCTTTGCCAGGGCTTTTTGAGCAGCATTCTTTACGGCGCTCATCCCTAGACCTAACACCCATTATTCAAAATCCCGTTCGAGTATTAATAAATAATACTGCTTTACTCAAATTGGTTTACACAAAGCAAATTTGTTAATTTAATCAATCCACATTCAATAACTCACTCATCCACATCTAGTAATATATCAATTACTCAAAAAAAATTAAACTAGTAGTTATAATTAATTCGAGTCACATGAGAATAATCCATTCATAGCGAGTAAGATTACCTACTCGAAACCATTACATCCAAAGTAAACATTTTTCATAAAATTATAATAACCAAAATGTAGTTGAATCTACATAATTTCTCAATAAAATTATAAAATTGCATGAAAATTTTATACCCATGAATTTCATGAAAATTCAAGGACAATTAACATAATTTCTAAATTTTAGATTGCACTATACAAAATATCCAACTGTACTTGAAAGGTATAATGATTCAAACTGGATATCTGATACAAAATTCACAAATGGCTATGTTTTTACACTTGGTGGTACAATTGTATCTTGAAAATCCTTTAAGCAAACGGGTAATGCCAGATCCACAATGGAATCTAAATTTATTGTTTTAGATAAAGCAGGAGAGGAAGCTGAGTGGTTTTGCCAATTTTTAGAGGATATTCCAATATGGTCTAAACTTGTGCCAACAATTTGTATACATTACGATAGCCAATTTGCAATTGGTAGGGCACAAAGTGACATGTATAATGGTAAGTTTAGACATATACGTCGTAGATATAATACCGTTAGGCAATTGCTCTCAAATGATATTATTTCTATTGAGTATATAAAATCAAAAGATAATCTAGTAGATCCGCTTACTAAAAGTTTGACGAGAGAGCAAGTAAATTGAACATTGAGGGGAATGAGGCTAAAACCTATGACATAAGAGTCATCTTAATGGAAAATCAACTTAGTTGAATGGAGATTTCAAGATCTAGGATCAAAGGGACAACTGAATTATGCGTGATTCAAAAGAAGCACTAAAGAGATAATCTCTCCTACCTATTCCTATGATAACCTAGTGCTACCTATAGAGTTATTAGGGTAAGCTATACTTTTAATGACTTTTATACCTTGAAAAATTTAAGTGGNTAGTCCCACAGGTCACTAATGCTCCGCCTTTACTTGTTGACATACAAAGCACTTAGACACAAACTCAGCTATTTTCCGTTTCATTCTCATTCACCAATAATATTCCCGAATGTCACAATACATCTTAGTGCTCCCTGGGTGCATAGCGTAGGCAGAATTGTGTGTCTCCTCCAAAATCACGCGCTTAATTTCCAGGTCGTTGGGTACATAAAGTAAATTTTCAAACATCAACATATCATCTTTTTGCTCTTTAAAATCACTTTGACGCCCACTTCCAATCTTTTCCCTTATCTTCTTAGCAAATGAATCTTGTAGTTGTGCATCACGGATCTGATCTTCAAATATCGTTCTAACTTTAATTTGCCCCATTACCACATCATCTCCCAACATTTGAAATTCCACACCTTAAGCCCTTAGCTCTGCCAAGGCATTCACCTGCGCACACTGCACACATGATAACAATCCCGATGATTTATGACTTAGTGCGTCTATCACTACATTTGCCTTCCCTGGATGATAATGAATAGTGCAATTATAATCCTTCAATAACTCCATCCATCGCTTCTGCCTTAAATTCAACTCCTTTTGCGTGAACAAGTACTTTAAGCTCTGATGATCAGTATAAATTTCACAAGTCTCTCCACATAGGTAATGTTTCCACAATTTCAAGGCGAACACAATTGCAGCCAACTCCAAATCATGGGTAGGGTAGTTACGCTCGCGAGTTTTTAATTTTCGAGAAGTATAAGTGATCACCCTTCCATCTTGCATTAATACATAACCAAACCCCCGATGTGGGGCATCCCTGTAAACTACAAAATTCCCGCCTTCTATTGGAATGGTTAAAATAGGTGCATAAACCAACCTTATTTTCAACTCTTGGAAACTTTGTTCACACTTATCATCCCATTGAAATTTAACATCCTTTCTAGTAGCAGGTCAACGACATCACAATTGAGGAAAATCCTTGAATGAATCTATTAACCCGCCAACCCCAAGAAACTTCTTACTTTTATTACATTCCTTGGTTGCTCCCATTTTACCACGACTTCAATTTTCTTTGGATCCACTTGAATACCATCTTTTGACACCACATGTCCAAGAAATACCACGCTATCCATCAAAAATTCACATTTGCTGAATTTGGCGTATAGTTGCTTTTCCCTTAAAGTTTGTAAAACAATTTGCAAATGTTGCTCATGTTCTACTTCATTATGAGAATACACCAAAATATCATCTATAAACACAATTACAAATGAATCCAAATCCATAAAAGCGGCCAAAGCATTTGTTAATCCAAACGGCATAACTAGAAATTCATAATGCCTGTACCTAGTTCGAAATGTTGTCTTTGGTACATCAGTTATCTTTACCCTTAACTAGTGATATCTAGATCTTAAATCAATTTTGGAATAGACTTTTGATGCTTGCAATTGATCAAACAAATCATCTATTCGTGGCAATGGGTATTTATTACAAATAGTTACCTTATTAAGTTGTTGATAATCAATACATAGCCGCATAGTGTCATCCTACTTTTTCACAAATAACACTGGCGTTCCCCATGATGAAGTACTCGGTTGAATAAAACCTTGATTCAATAAATCTTGTAACTGTTCCTTTAACTCTTTCAACTCAGCTAGTGTCATTCGATATGGGGTGATTGATATGGGTGTAGTTCTGGGTAGTAATTCTATCACAAATTCTACTTCTCGATCAGGTGGCAAACCAGATAATTCATTCGAAAAAATATCAAGGGAGTCCTTCACTACTGGTACCTTTGTTGGTTCAAGTTTATCCTTACCCACACTCCTCACATATGCCAAATAACCTTGGCATCCTTTCTTAAGCAACCTTTGAGCTTTGATTGCTGATATAAGACAATTTAGAGTTACTTTTCGTTCACCTTGGAATTTAAATTCGGCGTCACCAAGTGGTTGAAAAGTAACCTCCTTTTTATAACAGTCAACCGAGACATGATAGGCCAATAGCTAATCCATCCTCAAAATTACATCAAAGTCACACATATTGAGTGGAAGTAAATCCACGAATAATTCTCATGTGTCAATTCCAATTGTGCAAGCCTTATAAACAGTGCTAACTACCACTACCTCACCCACCGGGGTTGCTATGAATAAATGATAATTCAATGGTGTGGTAGGGTGTTTTCAATGCTTATTATAGGTGTGTGCAACAAAATAGTGTGTGGATCCGGAATCAATTAAAATTCGAGCATTTTTACCTAATACAGAAATTGTACCTGTAACCACATTGGGCGACGCATAGGCATCCCACTGTGTTATAGCGAAAACCCGTCCCTGAGTCTCGGTAGCACCAACAGACCCCTTACCTGCACCTTGCATTCCAGCCGATGTTGATGTATCTTTTCTCCCCAAATTTACACTACCCACTGAAGGTGACATGACAGATTTGGTTAGACATTTCACGTGCAAAATGCCCCATCTGCCCACACTCATAACATCGTTGAGCTCCACTAGCTAATCCTGTTTGACAATTCCGAGCGATATGACCTTCCACTCCACATTTAAAACAAGTAACATGAGTGTCTCATCGACTCGATTGTCCTCTGCCCTGAAATCCTGTCGGGGCTTTAAAGGAAGTATAACCCCATGAACCACTAGATTTACGAGAATTTCCAACACCTCCTTTTTGTGAGAACTTCAATCCTTGCCCCTTCTATCCCGAAGTTTGACCCCCAGATAGAGATCCCATAACAAGAACAGTATCAAACTTTCTCCTCTTGAATTGCTCCCATCGCCCCTCTGATTCTTTTACATCTTTCTCAACAACCAAAGCTTTATTAACTAAGGTCACATAACTTGTTAACTCAAAGGCCGAAAGTCGACTCCATATGGGGTAAGCTAATCCCCACTGAAACTTCTTGCACAGAGCCTTATCAGTTTGAACAAAAGCCTTTGTGAAACATGACAATGTAGTGAATTGTTTTTCATACTCTGCCACCGACATCCTACCTTGAGTCAGAGTCATAAATGCTATCTCCTACACATACTGATAAGACTTAGGAAAATACTTGTCATTGAACACTTTCACAAATTGATCCCAAGTAATATGCAGTGGTGCTGGAGCCACATTACTGGTTACTTGACCTTCAACTCCTACTACCGGTACAACCAACAGTCGCCCGATAGCCTCCCACCAAAATCGTGTTTCCTCCTTAAGCATAAAGGATGCAAGTGTCACTCGTTGATCATCATAGGGTTGTATAACTTCAAAAATTGATTCCATCCATTTCAGCCAATCCTCCGCCTCCGATGGATTAATTGTCCCTGCAAACATTAGAGGATCCAACTTCATAAACCTCTCATGAACCGTACCTCACAGTTCCCCAAAGGGTACATGTGGTCTTACCCTAGTGATTGCCTGAATCTCTGTTTGCAATTCCACAATTCGATTTGTTGATGCCACCACCTGCACCATCACTTCCAACGCCCTCTAAATCATATCAGGTTGATTTTGTTCATCTTCCCCGCCCTTCTATTGTTGTCTCTCCCCTGCCTTAGCCACAATAGGAGCATGAAAACCTTCAGCTTCCCCTTGATTTTGACCCTCGGGAGGATCCATTATGCTTTCAACAATTAGCTGTAATTCACAATGTACACAAATACACATGTTCTTAGCATTAGCATCTTAACCCATCTCTACTCACTGACTCAAACAACTTAACCAGTCCACTGTCAACCTAGACATTTATGTCTACAGAACCTATAAACCTAAGCTCTAATACCAAAAAGTGCAACACCCCAATCCCACTACACTATCACACAAGTCTGCTACCATGTAGAATATACATATCTTAAAAATAGTTACAAGTGTTACTTTTATGAAAAAACCAAAATATTGAAATCATATACAACCCAATTTTTTTTTTGAAAAAGACATAAGAAACTAACACAAGCCCTTCTCGACACTCCTGACTGGACTTCTAGTTACGGCAATGGACTGTAAGCTTGTGTATAGATTACCTAAAAAGTTTTGAAGCAAATTTCAGTGAATTCTCATTAATGATTTCAGAGATAGAGCAAGAAAGTAATGTGATGTCCTTGCTCATTTATGGAATTTTAATATCGTGTTTCCATATCTTTTCTCAAAATTCTATTTCATTGCACTACAGTTTCACATAGAAATAACCATCTTGTCACCCAGGTGACAAAACACCACACAATAATATTCGTGGTTCCATAACTTTTCTCGAAATTCTATTTCATTGCGCTACAATTTCACACAAAAATAACCGTCTTGCCACACATGCGACAAAATGCCTCACAAGTTTATCACCATATCAGTATACGATCATCACTTAGACAACTTAATAAAATGTATCCTTTTTCGATATTCTATTTTTTTTTTGAACAATTCATGTCACATCAAAAATTTAGCTTCTGTCATAGACGAACTCAACTTAACTTATCTTAGTCACGAAGACAAACTTAAACACTTGAGTTACTTTTAGTCATGTAGACATCACAGTCTAACAATTCGCTTTCGTCCGTTTGATGTCTTCACTACACAAATAAAATACGTCACTTAGACATCCAACCCTTTATCAGCTCAACCATTTGATTTTTCTTTTCGCTTGTTACACAGACAACTAAACCATAATATTATAATCTGTCACGAAAACATCTTATTCCCATCGTAACATTAGAACACTTAAGCCATTTATTCACAATAGAACTCATAAGCTAGATAGCATATAGAAAAAAAAAAAACCTTTACATGTAGATAAAACCAAATGTTAGCGTAAATACGTACCTTGCTGAAAATTTATCGTGTTGATGACTCCTTTGCCAGGGCTTTTTGAGCAGCATTCTTTACGGCGCTCATCCCTAGACCTAACACCCATTATTCAAAATCCCGTTCGAGTATTAATAAATAATACTGCTTTACTCAAATTGGTTTACACAAAGCAAATTTGTTAATTTAATCAATCCACATTCAATAACTCACTCATCCACATCTAGTAATATATCAATTACTCAAAAAAAATTAAACTAGTAGTTATAATTAATTCGAGTCACATGAGAATAATCCATTCATAGCGAGTAAGATTACCTACTCGAAACCATTACATCCAAAGTAAACATTTTTCATAAAATTATAATAACCAAAATGTAGTTGAATCTACATAATTTCTCAATAAAATTATAAAATTGCATGAAAATTTTATACCCATGAATTTCATGAAAATTCAAGGACAATTAACATAATTTCTAAATTTTAGATTGCACTATACAAAATATCCAACTGTACTTGAAAGGTATAATGATTCAAACTGGATATCTGATACAAAATTCACAAATGGCTATGTTTTTACACTTGGTGGTACAATTGTATCTTGAAAATCCTTTAAGCAAACGGGTAATGCCAGATCCACAATGGAATCTAAATTTATTGTTTTAGATAAAGCAGGAGAGGAAGCTGAGTGGTTTTGCCAATTTTTAGAGGATATTCCAATATGGTCTAAACTTGTGCCAACAATTTGTATACATTACGATAGCCAATTTGCAATTGGTAGGGCACAAAGTGACATGTATAATGGTAAGTTTAGACATATACGTCGTAGATATAATACCGTTAGGCAATTGCTCTCAAATGATATTATTTCTATTGAGTATATAAAATCAAAAGATAATCTAGTAGATCCGCTTACTAAAAGTTTGACGAGAGAGCAAGTAAATTGAACATTGAGGGGAATGAGGCTAAAACCTATGACATAAGAGTCATCTTAATGGAAAATCAACTTAGTTGAATGGAGATTTCAAGATCTAGGATCAAAGGGACAACTGAATTATGCGTGATTCAAAAGAAGCACTAAAGAGATAATCTCTCCTACCTATTCCTATGATAACCTAGTGCTACCTATAGAGTTATTAGGGTAAGCTATACTTTTAATGACTTTTATACCTTGAAAAATTTAAGTGGGATATTACAGGATATTCCTAATAAAGTCACTTATATGGGTGTGAAGGGTCCGTTTTTGTGAAAATTTATAAAGGTTGAATTTTCTAAAACACTCATGAAAACTAGGAGTTGTTCAGGGTCAAAATAAACACAATTATGAGAATCAATTGCGTTAGGAAAGAGACTGTGTGAAGTTTATTCGATCTAATTTATCAAATAGCTGAATNTCATCTTTTTGCTCTTTAAAATCACTTTGACGCCCACTTCCAATCTTTTCCCTTATCTTCTTAGCAAATGAATCTTGTAGTTGTGCATCACGGATCTGATCTTCAAATATCGTTCTAACTTTAATTTGCCCCATTACCACATCATCTCCCAACATTTGAAATTCCACACCTTAAGCCCTTAGCTCTGCCAAGGCATTCACCTGCGCACACTGCACACATGATAACAATCCCGATGATTTATGACTTAGTGCGTCTATCACTACATTTGCCTTCCCTGGATGATAATGAATAGTGCAATTATAATCCTTCAATAACTCCATCCATCGCTTCTGCCTTAAATTCAACTCCTTTTGCGTGAACAAGTACTTTAAGCTCTGATGATCAGTATAAATTTCACAAGTCTCTCCACATAGGTAATGTTTCCACAATTTCAAGGCGAACACAATTGCAGCCAACTCCAAATCATGGGTAGGGTAGTTACGCTCGCGAGTTTTTAATTTTCGAGAAGTATAAGTGATCACCCTTCCATCTTGCATTAATACATAACCAAACCCCCGATGTGGGGCATCCCTGTAAACTACAAAATTCCCGCCTTCTATTGGAATGGTTAAAATAGGTGCATAAACCAACCTTATTTTCAACTCTTGGAAACTTTGTTCACACTTATCATCCCATTGAAATTTAACATCCTTTCTAGTAGCAGGTCAACGACATCACAATTGAGGAAAATCCTTGAATGAATCTATTAACCCGCCAACCCCAAGAAACTTCTTACTTTTATTACATTCCTTGGTTGCTCCCATTTTACCACGACTTCAATTTTCTTTGGATCCACTTGAATACCATCTTTTGACACCACATGTCCAAGAAATACCACGCTATCCATCAAAAATTCACATTTGCTGAATTTGGCGTATAGTTGCTTTTCCCTTAAAGTTTGTAAAACAATTTGCAAATGTTGCTCATGTTCTACTTCATTATGAGAATACACCAAAATATCATCTATAAACACAATTACAAATGAATCCAAATCCATAAAAGCGGCCAGAGCATTTGTTAATCCAAACGGCATAACTAGAAATTCATAATGCCTGTACCTAGTTCGAAATGTTGTCTTTGGTACATCAGTTATCTTTACCCTTAACTAGTGATATCTAGATCTTAAATCAATTTTGGAATAGACTTTTGATGCTTGCAATTGATCAAACAAATCATCTATTCGTGGCAATGGGTATTTATTACAAATAGTTACCTTATTAAGTTGTTGATAATCAATACATAGCCGCATAGTGTCATCCTACTTTTTCACAAATAACACTGGCGTTCCCCATGATGAAGTACTCGGTTGAATAAAACCTTGATTCAATAAATCTTGTAACTGTTCCTTTAACTCTTTCAACTCAGCTAGTGTCATTCGATATGGGGTGATTGATATGGGTGTAGTTCTGGGTAGTAATTCTATCACAAATTCTACTTCTCGATCAGGTGGCAAACCAGATAATTCATTCGAAAAAATATCAAGGGAGTCCTTCACTACTGGTACCTTTGTTGGTTCAAGTTTATCCTTACCCACACTCCTCACATATGCCAAATAACCTTGGCATCCTTTCTTAAGCAACCTTTGAGCTTTGATTGCTGATATAAGACAATTTAGAGTTACTTTTCGTTCACCTTGGAATTTAAATTCGGCGTCACCAAGTGGTTGAAAAGTAACCTCCTTTTTATAACAGTCAACCGAGACATGATAGGCCAATAGCTAATCCATCCTCAAAATTACATCAAAGTCACACATATTGAGTGGAAGTAAATCCACGAATAATTCTCATGTGTCAATTCCAATTGTGCAAGCCTTATAAACAGTGCTAACTACCACTACCTCACCCACCGGGGTTGCTATGAATAAATGATAATTCAATGGTGTGGTAGGGTGTTTTCAATGCTTATTATAGGTGTGTGCAACAAAATAGTGTGTGGATCCGGAATCAATTAAAATTCGAGCATTTTTACCTAATACAGAAATTGTACCTGTAACCACATTGGGCGACTCATAGGCATCCCACTGTGTTATAGCGAAAACCCGTCCCTGAGTCTCGGTAGCACCAACAGACCCCTTACCTGCACCTTGCATCCCAGCCGATGTTGATGTATCTTTTCTCCCCAAATTTACACTACCCACTGAAGGTGACATGACAGATTTGGTTAGACATTTCACGTGCAAAATGCCCCATCTGCCCACACTCATAACATCGTTGAGCTCCACTAGCTAATCCTGTTTGACAATTCCGAGCGATATGACCTTCCACTCCACATTTAAAACAAGTAACATGAGTGTCTCATCGACTCGATTGTCCTCTGCCCTGAAATCCTGTCGGGGCTTTAAAGGAAGTATAACCCCATGAACCACTAGATTTACGAGAATTTCCAACACCTCCTTTTTGTAAGAACTTCAATCCTTGCCCCTTCTATCCCGAAGTTTGACCCCCAGATAGAGATCCCATAACAAGAACAGTGTCAAACTTTCTCCTCTTGAATTGCTCCCATCGCCCCTCTGATTCTTTTACATCTTTCTCAACAACCAAAGCTTTATTAACTAAGGTCACATAACTTGTTAACTCAAAGGCCGAAAGTCGACTCCATATGGGGTAAGCTAATCCCCACTGAAACTTCTTGCACAGAGCCTTATCAGTTTGAACAAAAGCCTTTGTGAAACATGACAATGTAGTGAATTGTTTTTCATACTCTGCCACCGACATCCTACCTTGAGTCAGAGTCATAAATGCTATCTCCTACACATACTGATAAGACTTAGGAAAATACTTGTCATTGAACACTTTCACGAATTGATCCCAAGTAATATGCAGTGGTGCTGGAGCCACATTACTGGTTACTTGACCTTCAACTCCTACTACCGGTACAACCAACAGTCGCCCGATAGCCTCCCACCAAAATCGTGTTTCCTCCTTAAGCATAAAGGATGCAAGTGTCACTCGTTGATCATCATAGGGTTGTATAACTTTAAAAATTGATTCCATCCATTTCAGCCAATCCTCCGCCTCCGATGGATTAATTGTCCCTGCAAACATTAGAGGATCCAACTTCATAAACCTCTCATGAACCGTACCTCACAGTTCCCCAAAGGGTACATGTGGTCTTACCCTAGTGATTGCCTGAATCTCTGTTTGCAATTCCACAATTCGATTTGTTGATGCCACCACCTGCACCATCACTTCCAACGCCCTCTAAATCATATCAGGTTGATTCTGTTCCTCTTCCCCGCCCTTCTATTGTTGTCTCTCCCCTGCCTTAGCCACAATAGGAGCATGAGAACCTTCAGCTTCCCCTTGATTTTGACCCTCGGGAGGATCCATTATGCTTTCAACAATTAGCTGTAATTCACAATGTACACAAATACACATGTTCTTAGCATTAGCATCTTAACCCATCTCTACTCACTGACTCAAACAACTTAACCAGTCCACTGTCAACCTAGACATTTATGTCTACAGAACCTATAAACCTAAGCTCTGATACCAAAAAGTGCAACACCCCAATCCCACTACACTATCACACAAGTCTGCTACCATGTAGAATATACATATCTTAAAAATAGTTACAAGTGTTACTTTTATGAAACAACCAAAATATTGAAATCATATACAACCCAATTTTTTTTTTGAAAAAGACATAAGAAACTAACACAAGCCCTTCTCGACACTCCTGACTGGACTTCTAGTTACGGCAATGGACTGTAAGCTTGTGTATAGATTACCTAAAAAGTTTTGAAGCAAATTTCAGTGAATTCTCATTAATGATTTCAGAGATAGAGCAAGAAAGTAATGTGATGTCCTTGCTCATTTATGGAATTTTAATATCGTGTTTCCATATCTTTTCTCAAAATTCTATTTCATTGCACTACAGTTTCACATAGAAATAACCATCTTGTCACCCAGGTGACAAAACACCACACAATAATATTCGTGGTTCCATAACTTTTCTCGAAATTCTATTTCATTGCGCTACAATTTCACACAAAAATAACCGTCTTGCCACACATGCGACAAAATACCTCACAAGTTTATCACCATATCAGTATACAATCATCACTTAGACAACTTAATAAAATGTATCCTTTTTCGATATTCTTTTTTTTTTTGAACAATTCATGTCACATCAAAAATTTAGCTTCTGTCATAGACGAACTCAACTTAACTTATCTTAGTCACGAAGACAAACTTAAACACTTGAGTTACTTTTAGTCATGTAGACATCACAGTCTAACAATTCGTTTTCGTCCGTTTGACGTCTTCACTACACAAATAAAATACGTCACTTAGACATCCAACCCTTTATCAGCTCAACCATTTGATTTTTCTTTTCGCTTGTTACACAGACAACTAAACCATAATATTATAATCTGTCACGAAAACATCTTATTCCCATCGTAACATTAGAACACTTAAGCCATTTATTCACAATAGAACTCATAAGCTAGATAGCATATAGAAAAAAAAAAAACCTTTACATGTAGATAAAACCAAATGTTAGCGTAAATACGTACCTTGCTGAAAATTTATCGTGTTGATGACTCCTCTGCCGGGGCTTTTTGAGCAGCATTCTTTACGGCGCTCATCCCTAGACCTAACACCCATTATTCAAAATCCCGTTCGAGTATTAATAAATAATACTGCTTTACTCAAATTGGTTTACACAAAGCAAATTTGTTAATTTAATCAATCCACATTCAATAACTCACTCATCCACATCTAGTAATATATCAATTACTCAAAAAAAATTAAACTAGTAGTTATAATTAATTCGAGTCACATGAGAATAATCCATTCATAGCGAGTAAGATTACCTACTCGAAACCATTACATCCAAAGTAAACATTTTTCATAAAATTATAATAACCAAAATGTAGTTGAATCTACATAATTTCTCAATAAAATTATAAAATTGCATGAAAATTTTATACCCATGAATTTCATGAAAATTCAAGGACAATTAACATAATTTCTAAATTTTAGATTGCACTATACAAAATATCCAACTGTACTTGAAAGGTATAGTGATTCAAACTGGATATCTGATACAAAATCCACAAATGGCTATGTTTTTACACTTGGTGGTGCAATTGTATCTTGAAAATCCTTTAAGCAAACGGGTAATGCCAGATCCACTATGGAATCTAAATTTATTGTTTTAGATAAAGCAGGAGAGGAAGCTGAGTGGTTTTGCCAATTTTTAGAGGATATTCCAATATGGTCTAAACTTGTGCCAACAATTTGTATACATTACGATAGCCAATTTGCAATTGGTAGGGCACAAAGTGACATGTATAATGGTAAGTCTAGATATATACGTCGTAGATATAATACCGTTAGGCAATTGCTCTCAAATGATATTATTTCTATTGAGTATATAAAATCAAAAGATAATCTAGTAGATCCACTTACTAAAAGTTTGACGAGAGAGCAAGTAAATTGAATATTGAGGGGAATGAGGCTAAAACCTATGACATAAGAGTCATCTTAATGGAAACTCAACCTAGTTGACTGGAGATTTCAAGATCTAGGATCAAAGGGACAACTGAATTATGCGTGATTCAAAAGAAGCACTAAATAGATAATCTCTCCTACCTATTCCTATGATAACCTAGTGCTACCTATAGAGTTATTAGGGTAAGCTATACTTTTAATGACTTTTATACCTTGAAAAATTTAAGTGAGATATTACAGGATATTCCTAATAAAGTCACTTATATGGGTGTGAAGGGTCCGTTTTTGTGAAAATTTATAAAGGTTGAATTTTCTAAAACACTCATGAAAACTAGGAGTTGTTCAGGGTCAAAATAAACACAATTATGAGAATCAATTGCGTTAGGAAAGAGACTGTGTGAAGTTTATTCGATCTAATTTATCAAATAGCTGAATAGTTCAAGACATCACATTCATTATTTAGCCAATAAGTCTGATGAACTTTCACTAGGGAAGGTTCAAGGCCAAATGCTACCTATTTTGATGCATGATTTTTTCAAAGATATACTCTTTATAGTGTGTCAACATTATTATTTGCATACTAACAACCAATTTTTCATTCATGTGGAGGATTGTTGGACCAAAAATAATTTCTCAAAACAGTTACTTAAGTGTAAAAATTGAATTTTTAATCGACTTTGAGCCTAAATTAAAGTGAGATCCGTTCGTTGTTTCAAACAAACTTTAGTGGGTTCATATTCTATTCCATGAGGAGAATAATGTAGTATATTTACTTACTCAAATCGAGTAAGAAATGAATGAGAAAGTAGGCTCCAAAGTGACCCTTTTGAAATGTGAAAATAAAGATTGTGTAATGTGAAATTTGACACCAATTTCACATTGGTTGATGAAGAAGTTCTAGATGGGCGTATATAGGCTAAGTTTGCTCTATGAGATTGGGCCTCAAAGGGTACCATAGTTTTATGAGCGGAGTAAATGCCTATATACCTTTGGTTTTACTACACATGCGCGTTGCCCACTCGCCACGCCATGACCCGACTCGGTTGGGCTTGGGCTTAGGCTTGAGTGAGGGTAGACCAAACCCTATCTTTTTTGAGAAAATNTACCTTAAGCCCTTAGCTCTGCCAAGGCATTCACCTGCGCACACTGCACACATGATAACAATCCCGATGATTTATGACTTAGCGCGTCTATCACTACATTTGCCTTCCCTGGATGATAATGAATAGTGCAATTATAATCATTCAATAACTCCATCCATCGCTTCTGCCTTAAATTCAACTCCTTTTGCGTGAACAAGNCACCTTAAGCCCTTAGCTCTGCCAAGGCATTCACCTGCGCACACTGCACACATGATAACAATCCCGATGATTTATGACTTAGTGCGTCTATCACTACATTTGCCTTCCCTGGATGATAATGAATAGTGCAATTATAATCCTTCAATAACTCCATCCATCGCTTCTGCCTTAAATTCAACTCCTTTTGCGTGAACAAGTACTTTAAGCTCTGATGATCAGTATAAATTTCACAAGTCTCTCCACATAGGTAATGTCTCCACAATTTCAAGGCGAACACAATTGCAGCCAACTCCAAATCATGGGTAGGGTAGTTACGCTCGCGAGTTTTTAATTTTCGAGAAGTATAAGTGATCACCCTTCCATCTTGCATTAATACATAACCAAACCCCCGATGTGGGGCATCCCTGTAAACTACAAAATTCCCGCCTTCTATTGGAATGGTTAAAATAGGTGCATAAACCAACCTTATTTTCAACTCTTGGAAACTTTGTTCACACTTATCATCCCATTGAAATTTAACATCCTTTCTAGTAGTAGGTCAACGACATCGCAATTGAGGAAAATCCTTGAATGAATCTATTAACCCGCCAACCCCAAGAAACTTCTTACTTCTATTACATTCATTGGTTGCTCCCATTTTACCACGGCTTCAATTTTCTTTGGATCCACTTGAATACCATCTTTTGACACCACATGTCCAAGAAATACCACGCTATCCATCAAAAATTCACATTTGCTGAATTTGGCGTATAGTTGCTTTTCCCTTAAAGTTTGTAAAACAATTTGCAAATGTTGCTCATGTTCTACTTCATTATGAGAATACACCAAAATATCATCTATAAACACAATTACAAATGAATCCAAATCCATAAAAGCGGCCAGAGCATTTGTTAATCCAAACGACATAACTAGAAATTCATAATGCCTGTACCTAGTTCGAAATGTTGTCTTTGGTACATCAGTTATCTTTACCCTTAACTAGTGATATCTAGATCTTAAATCAATTTTGGAATAGACTTTTGATGCTTGCAATTGATCAAACAAATCATCTATTCGTGGCAATGGGTATTTATTACAAATAGTTACCTTATTAAGTTGTTGATAATCAATACATAGCCGCATAGTGTCATCCTACTTTTTCACAAATAACACTGGCGTTCCCCATGATGAAGTACTCGGTTGAATAAAACCTTGATTCAATAAATCTTGTAACTGTTCCTTTAACTCTTTCAACTCAGCTAGTGTCATTCGATATGGGGTGATTGATATGGGTGTAGTTCTGGGTAGTAATTCTATCACAAATTCTACTTCTCGATCAGGTGGCAAACCAGATAATTCATTCGAAAAAATATCAAGGGAGTCCTTCACTACTGGTACCTTTGTTGGTTCAAGTTTATCCTCACCCACACTCCTCACATATGCCAAATAACCTTGGCATCCTTTCTTAAGCAACCTTTGAGCTTTGATTGCTGATATAAGACAATTTAGAGTTACTTTTCGTTCACCTTGGAATTTAAATTCGGCGTCACCAAGTGGTTGAAAAGTAACCTCCTTTTTATAACAGTCAACCGAGACATGATAGGCCAATAGCTAATCCATCCTCAAAATTACATCAAAGTCACACATATTGAGTGGAAGTAAATCCACGAATAATTCTCATGTGTCAATTCCAATTGTGCAAGCCTTATAAACAGTGCTAACTACCACTACCTCACCCACCGGGGTTGCTATGAATAAATGATAATTCAATGGTGTGGTAGGGTGTTTTCAATGCTTATTATAGGTGTGTGCAACAAAATAGTGTGTGGATCCGGAATCAATTAAAATTCGAGCATTTTTACCTAATACAGAAATTGTACCTGTAACCACATTGGGCGACGCATAGGCATCCCACTGTGTTATAGCGAAAACCCGTCCCTGAGTCTCGGTAGCACCAACAGACCCCTTACCTGCACCTTGCATTCCAGCCGATGTTGATGTATCTTTTCTCCCCAAATTTACACTACCCACTGAAGGTGACATGACAGATTTGGTTAGACATTTCACGTGCAAAATGCCCCATCTGCCCACACTCATAACATCGTTGAGCTCCACTAGCTAATCCTGTTTGACAATTCCGAGCGATATGACCTTCCACTCCACATTTAAAACAAGTAACATGAGTGTCTCATCGACTCGATTGTCCTCTGCCCTGAAATCCTGTCGGGGCTTTAAAGGAAGTATAACCCCATGAACCACTAGATTTACGAGAATTTCCAACACCTCCTTTTTGTGAGAACTTCAATCCTTGCCCCTTCTATCCCGAAGTTTGACCCCCAGATAGAGATCCCATAACAAGAACAGTATCAAACTTTCTCCTCTTGAATTGCTCCCATCGCCCCTCTGATTCTTTTACATCTTTCTCAACAACCAAAGCTTTATTAACTAAGGTCACATAACTTGTTAACTCAAAGGCCGAAAGTCGACTCCATATGGGGTAAGCTAATCCCCACTGAAACTTCTTGCACAGAGCCTTATCAGTTTGAACAAAAGCCTTTGTGAAACATGACAATGTAGTGAATTGTTTTTCATACTCTGCCACCGACATCCTACCTTGAGTCAGAGTCATAAATGCTATCTCCTACACATACTGATAAGACTTAGGAAAATACTTGTCATTGAACACTTTCACGAATTGATCCCAAGTAATATGCAGTGGTGCTGGAGCCACATTACTGGTTACTTGACCTTCAACTCCTACTACCGGTACAACCAACAGTCGCCCGATAGCCTCCCACCAAAATCGTGTTTCCTCCTTAAGCATAAAGGATGCAAGTGTCACTCGTTGATCATCATAGGGTTGTATAACTTTAAAAATTGATTCCATCCATTTCAGCCAATCCTCCGCCTCTGATGGATTAATTGTCCCTGCAAACATTAGAGGATCCAACTTCATAAACCTCTCATGAACCGTACCTCGCAGTTCCCCAAAGGGTACATGTGGTCTTACCCTAGTGATTGCCTGAATCTCTGTTTGCAATTCCACAATTCGATTTGTTGATGCCGCCACCTGCACCATCACTTCCAACGCCCTCTAAATCATATCAGGTTGATTTTGTTCATCTTCCCCGCCCTTCTATTGTTGTCTCTCCCCTGCCTTAGCCACAATAGGAGCATGAAAACCTTCAGCTTCCCCTTGATTTTGACCCTCGGGAGGATCCATTATGCTTTCAACAATTAGCTGTAATTCACAATGTACACAAATACACATGTTCTTAGCATTAGCATCTTAACCCATCTCTACTCACTGACTCAAACAACTTAACCAGTCCACTGTCGACCTAGACATTTATGTCTACAGAACTTATAAACCTAAGCTCTGATACCAAAAAGTGCAACACCCCAATCCCACTACACTATCACACAAGCCTGCTACCATGTAGAATATACATATCTTAAAAATAGTTACAAGTGTTACTTTTATGAAAAAACCAAAATATTGAAATCATATACAACCCAATTTTTTTTTTTAAAAAGACATAAGAAACTAACACAAGCCCTTCTCGACACTCCTGACTGGACTTCTAGTTACGGCAATGGACTGTAAGCTTGTGTACAGATTACCTGAAAAGTTTTGAAGCAAATTTCAGTGAATTCTCATTAATGATTTCAGAGATAAAGCAAGAAAGTAATGTGATGTCCTTGCTCATTTATGGAATTTTAATATCGTGTTTCCATATCTTTTCTCAAAATTCTATTTCATTGCACTACAGTTTCACACAGAAATAACCATCTTGCCACCCAGGTGACAAAACACCACACAATAATATTCGTGGTTCCATAACTTTTCTCGAAATTCTATTTCATTGCGCTACAATTTCACACAAAAATAACCGTCTTGCCACACATGCGACAAAATACCTCACAAGTTTATCACCATATCAGTATACGATCATCACTTAGACAACTTAATAAAATGTATCCTTTTTCGATATTCTATTTTTTTTTTGAACAATTCATGTCACATCAAAAATTTAGCTTCTGTCATAGACGAACTCAACTTAACTTATCTTAGTCACGAAGACAAACTTAAACACTTGAGTTACTTTTAGTCATGTAGACATCACAGTCTAACAATTCGCTTTCGTCCGTTTGATGTCTTCACTACACAAATAAAATACGTCACTTAGACATCCAACCCTTTATCAGCTCAACCATTTGATTTTTCTTTTCGCTTGTTACACAGACAACTAAACCATAATATTATAATCTGTCACGAAAACATCTTATTCCCATCGTAACATTAGAACACTTAAGCCATTTATTCACAATAGAACTCATAAGCTAGATAGCATATAGAAAAAAAAAAAACCTTTACATGTAGATAAAACCAAATGTTAGCGTAAATACGTACCTTGCTGAAAATTTATCGTGTTGATGACTCCTTTGCCAGGGCTTTTTGAGCAGCATTCTTTACGGCGCTCATCCCTAGACCTAACACCCATTATTCAAAATCCCGTTCGAGTATTAATAAATAATACTGCTTTACTCAAATTGGTTTACACAAAGCAAATTTGTTAATTTAATCAATCCACATTCAATAACTCACTCATCCACATCTAGTAATATATCAATTACTCAAAAAAAATTAAACTAGTAGTTATAATTAATTCGAGTCACATGAGAATAATCCATTCATAGCGAGTAAGATTACCTACTCGAAACCATTACATCCAAAGTAAACATTTTTCATAAAATTATAATAACCAAAATGTAGTTGAATCTACATAATTTCTCAATAAAATTATAAAATTGCATGAAAATTTTATACCCATGAATTTCATGAAAATTCAAGGACAATTAACATAATTTCTAAATTTTAGATTGCACTATACAAAATATCCAACTGTACTTGAAAGGTATAATGATTCAAACTGGATATCTGATACAAAATTCACAAATGGCTATGTTTTTACACTTGGTGGTACAATTGTATCTTGAAAATCCTTTAAGCAAACGGGTAATGCCAGATCCACAATGGAATCTAAATTTATTGTTTTAGATAAAGCAGGAGAGGAAGCTGAGTGGTTTTGCCAATTTTTAGAGGATATTCCAATATGGTCTAAACTTGTGCCAACAATTTGTATACATTACGATAGCCAATTTGCAATTGGTAGGGCACAAAGTGACATGTATAATGGTAAGTTTAGACATATACGTCGTAGATATAATACCGTTAGGCAATTGCTCTCAAATGATATTATTTCTATTGAGTATATAAAATCAAAAGATAATCTAGTAGATCCACTTACTAAAAGTTTGACGAGAGAGCAAGTAAATTGAATATTGAGGGGAATGAGGCTAAAACCTATGACATAAGAGTCATCTTAATGGAAACTCAACCTAGTTGACTGGAGATTTCAAGATCTAGGATCAAAGGGACAACTGAATTATGCGTGATTCAAAAGAAGCACTAAATAGATAATCTCTCCTACCTATTCCTATGATAACCTAGTGCTACCTATAGAGTTATTAGGGTAAGCTATACTTTTAATGACTTTTATACCTTGAAAAATTTAAGTGAGATATTGCAGGATATTCCTAATAAAGTCACTTATATGGGTGTGAAGGGTCCATTTTTGTGAAAATTTATAAAGGTTGAATTTTCTAAAACACTCATGAAAACTAGGAGTTGTTCAGGGTCAAAATAAACACAATTATGAGAATCAATTGCGTTAGGAAAGAGACTGTGTGAAGTTTATTCGATCTAATTTATCAAATAGCTGAATAGTTCAAGACATCACATTCATTATTTAGCCAATAAGTCTGATGAACTTTCACTAGGGAAGGTTCAAGGCCAAATGCTACCTATTTTGAGGCATGATTTTTTCAAAGATATACTCTTTATAGTGTGTCAACATTATTATTTGCATACTAACAACCAATTTTTCATTCATGTGGAGGATTGTTGGACCAAAAATAATTTCTCAAAACAATTACTTAAGTGTAAAAATTGAATTTTTAATCGACTTTGAGCCTAAATTAAAGTGAGATCCGTTCGTTGTTTCAAACAAACTTTAGTGGGTTCATATTCTATTCCATGAGGAGAATAATGTAGTATATTTACTTACTCAAATCGAGTAAGAAATGAATGAGAAAGTAGGCTCCAAAGTGACCCTTTTGAAATGTGAAAATAAAGATTGTGTAATGTGAAATTTGACACCAATTTCACATTGGTTGATGAAGAAGTTCTAGATGGGCGTATATAGGCTAAGTTTGCTCTATGAGATTGGGCCTCAAAGGGTACCATAGTTTTATGAGCGGAGTAAATGCCTATATACCTTCGGTTTTACTACACATGCGCGTTGCCCACTCGCCACGCCATGACCCGACTCGGTTGGGCTTGGGCTTAGGCTTGAGTGAGGGTAGACCAAACCCTATCTTTTTTGAGAAAATTCATTTAATTAAATGGGTGAGAATCTTTAAACTAGTCTGAAATTTTGAGTTGTGTTTGTTCATAAAGAACAGTTACACAAATGATGTCTTCTAGCTTGCATTTGTCTTCTGAGTTGTGTCTTTTAATATGGTGGCCGTCTGAAAAGTCACTAGAATGTCTATAAATACCCAGTATCTCATTACTATTCTGCATCCATTCATTCATCAGTCCATGTACAGAGTTAAGCCAGACATTAGTGCATTGCATTTCGGTATTAAAGTAGTCTGCATCTTTGAGAGTACACAACACAATTTCTAGTTCATTGGCCGAGTAAATTGGAGTGCTACTTCTACTCATGTAAAGATCATTGTATCCTGAGAGATAGACGCTCGATATTCCATAAGCACTAGCCATGATCTACATCAAGTTCAATAACAATTTCTGTTTTGCAAACGGGTTAGTATTTATATTGGTTTGACAAACAGTTACATGTAACTGTTTGGTAAAATTGCTGTAACTATTTCGTTAATTTTTCTATAACTGTTTTTGTATTATGTGTAACTGTTTTTTACTTGACTGTTACTGTTTTAGTCTAAGTTAACATAAGTTTCAATGAGTGATTTTACTATATTTGAAATACCACAAACAACATATTTATTATAGTTAATAATTATTTTTATTTTTTTTATTATATGACCAGTCTGATTAGTGACCTAGTGGTTGAACCAGTGACTTGATGACCTGATCCCTTAGCAGGGTTNGTTACGCTCGCGAGTTTTTAATTTTCGAGAAGTATAAGTGATCACCCTTCCATCTTGCATTAATACATAACCAAACCCCCGATGTGGGGCATCCCTGTAAACTACAAAATTCCCGCCTTCTATTGGAATGGTTAAAATAGGTGCATAAACCAACCTTATTTTCAACTCTTGGAAACTTTGTTCACACTTATCATCCCATTGAAATTTAACATCCTTTCTAGTAGCAGGTCAACGACATCACAATTGAGGAAAATCCTTGAATGAATCTATTAACCCGCCAACCCCAAGAAACTTCTTACTTTTATTACATTCCTTGGTTGCTCCCATTTTACCACGACTTCAATTTTCTTTGGATCCACTTGAATACCATCTTTTGACACCACATGTCCAAGAAATACCACGCTATCCATCAAANGTTATGAAGACTTGTCACCCGCAGAGCATCATTATAGACTTCAATTTTCATTTTTCTGAGTTTTGGGTGCAAATATGAGGATTGCCACTAGACACGATGACAAAAAACAACTCATGGAGGATATGAATGGTGATTGGCGAACCAACAAAACTTGAAGATTTTGAAGGAGAGGTCCAGATACGCAAGAATTTCCTAACAGTCAGATGCAGAATAAACCTAAAGGAGCNATTATGAAGACTTGTCACTCGCAGAGCATCATTATAGACTTCAATTTTCATTTTTCTGAGTTTTGGGTGCAAATATGGGGATTGCCACTAGACACAATGACAAAAAACAACTCATGGAGGATATGAATGGTGATTGGCGAACCAACAAAAATTGAAGATTTTGAAGGAGAGGTCCAGATACGCAAGAATTTCCTAACAGTCAGATGCAGAATAAACCTAAAGGAGCCATTAAAAAAGGGCTTCTACTTGACCTGTGAGAATCAGGACGATATTTGGATTAGTTTGAAATATAAGAGACTTTTTTATTTTTGTTTCAATTGTGGACGGATTGGTCATTTACAGAGTCAGTGTGAGAAAAGATGCTCTAGGGAACCCAATGGTCACTACAACCCAAAAATGAGGGCATAAAGCAGCCAAGCATCAACATTCTTTAGGGACACCTAGTCCTTGAAAGCTCGAGAAACTATAGAAAAAAGGGAGAAACTAAAAGAAAAACTACAGATTATAGGAGTCGATGACGAAGCTTTGAAGGCGCATATAGGATCACACAGCAACTCGGCTCAACACGCTAAAGTATCTGACAGTCACTAACATTCTGCAGACAATAATACACTACCTCAAACCACGTTCCTGGNAGTCCTTGAAAGCTCGAGAAGCTATAGAAAAAAGGGAGAAACTAAAAGGAAAACTACAGATTATAGGAGTCGATGACGAAGCTTTGAAGGCGCATATAGGATCACANGTTCGAGCATTTTTACCTAATACAGAAATTGTACCTGTAACCACATTGGGCGACTCATAGGCATCCCACTGTGTTATAGCGAAAACCCGTCCCTGAGTCTCGGTAGCACCAACAGACCCCTTACCTGCACCTTGCATCCCAGCCGATGTTGATGTATCTTTTCTCCCCAAATTTACACTACCCACTGAAGGTGACATGACAGATTTGGTTAGACATTTCACGTGCAAAATGCCCCATCTGCCCACACTCATAACATCGTTGAGCTCCACTAGCTAATCCTGTTTGACAATTCCGAGCGATATGACCTTCCACTCCACATTTAAAACAAGTAACATGAGTGTCTCATCGACTCGATTGTCCTCTGCCCTGAAATCCTGTCGGGGCTTTAAAGGAAGTATAACCCCATGAACCACTAGATTTACGAGAATTTCCAACACCTCCTTTTTGTAAGAACTTCAATCCTTGCCCCTTCTATCCCGAAGTTTGACCCCCAGATAGAGATCCCATAACAAGAACAGTATCAAACTTTCTCCTCTTGAATTGCTCCCATCGCCCCTCTGATTCTTTTACATCTTTCTCAACAACCAAAGCTTTATTAACTAAGGTCACATAACTTGTTAACTCAAAGGCCGAAAGTCGACTCCATATGGGGTAAGCTAATCCCCACTGAAACTTCTTGCACAGAGCCTTATCAGTTTGAACAAAAGCCTTTGTGAAACATGACAATGTAGTGAATTGTTTTTCATACTCTGCCACCGACATCCTACCTTGAGTCAGAGTCATAAATGCTATCTCCTACACATACTGATAAGACTTAGGAAAATACTTGTCATTGAACACTTTCACGAATTGATCCCAAGTAATATGCAGTGGTGCTGGAGCCACATTACTGGTTACTTGACCTTCAACTCCTACTACCGGTACAACCAACAGTCGCCCGATAGCCTCCCACCAAAATCGTGTTTCCTCCTTAAGCATAAAGGATGCAAGTGTCACTCGTTGATCATCATAGGGTTGTATAACTTTAAAAATTGATTCCATCCATTTCAGCCAATCCTCCGCCTCTGATGGATTAATTGTCCCTGCAAACATTAGAGGATCCAACTTCATAAACCTCTCATGAACCGTACCTCGCAGTTCCCCAAAGGGTACATGTGGTCTTACCCTAGTGATTGCCTGAATCTCTGTTTGCAATTCCACAATTCGATTTGTTGATGCCACCACCTGCACCATCACTTCCAACGCCCTCTAAATCATATCAGGTTGATTTTGTTCATCTTCCCCGCCCTTCTATTGTTGTCTCTCCCCTGCCTTAGCCACAATAGGAGCATGAAAACCTTCAGCTTCCCCTTGATTTTGACCCTCGGGAGGATCCATTATGCTTTCAACAATTAGCTGTAATTCACAATGTACACAAATACACATGTTCTTAGCATTAGCATCTTAACCCATCTCTACTCACTGACTCAAACAACTTAACCAGTCCACTGTCGACCTAGACATTTATGTCTACAGAACTTATAAACCTAAGCTCTGATACCAAAAAGTGCAACACCCCAATCCCACTACACTATCACACAAGCCTGCTACCATGTAGAATATACATATCTTAAAAATAGTTACAAGTGTTACTTTTATGAAAAAACCAAAATATTGAAATCATATACAACCCAATTTTTTTTTTGAAAAAGACATAAGAAACTAACACAAGCCCTTCTCGACACTCCTGACTGGACTTCTAGTTACGGCAATGGACTGTAAGCTTGTGTATAGATTACCTGAAAAGTTTTGAAGCAAATTTCAGTGAATTCTCATTAATGATTTCAGAGATAGAGCAAGAAAGTAATGTGATGTCCTTGCTCATTTATGGAATTTTAATATCGTGTTTCCATATCTTTTCTCAAAATTCTATTTCATTGCACTACAGTTTCACATAGAAATAACCATCTTGTCACCCAGGTGACAAAACACCACACAATAATATTCGTGGTTCCATAACTTTTCTCGAAATTCTATTTCATTGCGCTACAATTTCACACAAAAATAACCGTCTTGCCACACATGCGACAAAATGCCTCACAAGTTTATCACCATATCAGTATACGATCATCACTTAGACAACTTAATAAAATGTATCCTTTTTCGATATTCTATTTTTTTTTTGAACAATTCATGTCACATCAAAAATTTAGCTTCTGTCATAGACGAACTCAACTTAACTTATCTTAGTCACGAAGACAAACTTAAACACTTGAGTTACTTTTAGTCATGTAGACATCACAGTCTAACAATTCGCTTTCGTCCGTTTGATGTCTTCACTACACAAATAAAATACGTCACTTAGACATCCAACCCTTTATCAGCTCAACCATTTGATTTTTCTTTTCGCTTGTTACACAGACAACTAAACCATAATATTATAATCTGTCACGAAAACATCTTATTCCCATCGTAACATTAGAACACTTAAGCCATTTATTCACAATAGAACTCATAAGCTAGATAGCATATAGAAAAAAAAAAAACCTTTACATGTAGATAAAACCAAATGTTAGCGTAAATACGTACCTTGCTGAAAATTTATCGTGTTGATGACTCCTTTGCCAGGGCTTTTTGAGCAGCATTCTTTACGGCGCTCATCCCTAGACCTAACACCCATTATTCAAAATCCCGTTCGAGTATTAATAAATAATACTGCTTTACTCAAATTGGTTTACACAAAGCAAATTTGTTAATTTAATCAATCCACATTCAATAACTCACTCATCCACATCTAGTAATATATCAATTACTCAAAAAAAATTAAACTAGTAGTTATAATTAATTCGAGTCACATGAGAATAATCCATTCATAGCGAGTAAGATTACCTACTCGAAACCATTACATCCAAAGTAAACATTTTTCATAAAATTATAATAACCAAAATGTAGTTGAATCTACATAATTTCTCAATAAAATTATAAAATTGCATGAAAATTTTATACCCATGAATTTCATGAAAATTCAAGGACAATTAACATAATTTCTAAATTTTAGATTGCACTATACAAAATATCCAACTGTACTTGAAAGGTATAATGATTCAAACTGGATATCTGATACAAAATTCACAAATGGCTATGTTTTTACACTTGGTGGTACAATTGTATCTTGAAAATCCTTTAAGCAAACGGGTAATGCCAGATCCACAATGGAATCTAAATTTATTGTTTTAGATAAAGCAGGAGAGGAAGCTGAGTGGTTTTGCCAATTTTTAGAGGATATTCCAATATGGTCTAAACTTGTGCCAACAATTTGTATACATTACGATAGCCAATTTGCAATTGGTAGGGCACAAAGTGACATGTATAATGGTAAGTTTAGACATATACGTCGTAGATATAATACCGTTAGGCAATTGCTCTCAAATGATATTATTTCTATTGAGTATATAAAATCAAAAGATAATCTAGTAGATCCGCTTACTAAAAGTTTGACGAGAGAGCAAGTAAATTGAACATTGAGGGGAATGAGGCTAAAACCTATGACATAAGAGTCATCTTAATGGAAAATCAACTTAGTTGAATGGAGATTTCAAGATCTAGGATCAAAGGGACAACTGAATTATGCGTGATTCAAAAGAAGCACTAAAGAGATAATCTCTCCTACCTATTCCTATGATAACCTAGTGCTACCTATAGAGTTATTAGGGTAAGCTATACTTTTAATGACTTTTATACCTTGAAAAATTTAAGTGGGATATTACAGGATATTCCTAATAAAGTCACTTATATGGGTGTGAAGGGTCCGTTTTTGTGAAAATTTATAAAGGTTGAATTTTCTAAAACACTCATGAAAACTAGGAGTTGTTCAGGGTCAAAATAAACACAATTATGAGAATCAATTGCGTTAGGAAAGAGACTGTGTGAAGTTTATTCGATCTAATTTATCAAATAGCTGAATAGTTCAAGACATCACATTCATTATTTAGCCAATAAGTCTGATGAACTTTCACTAGGGAAGGTTCAAGGCCAAATGCTACCTATTTTGAGGCATGATTTTTTCAAAGATATACTCTTTATAGTGTGTCAACATTATTATTTGCATACTAACAACCAATTTTTCATTCATGTGGAGGATTGTTGGACCAAAAATAATTTCTCAAAACAATTACTTAAGTGTAAAAATTGAATTTTTAATCGACTTTGAGCCTAAATTAAAGTGAGATCCGTTCGTTGTTTCAAACAAACTTTAGTGGGTTCATATTGTATTCCATGAGGAGAATAATGTAGTATATTTACTTACTCAAATCGAGTAAGAAATGAATGAGAAAGTAGGCTCCAAAGTGACCCTTTTGAAATGTGAAAATAAAGATTGTGTAATGTGAAATTTGACACCAATTTCACATTGGTTGATGAAGAAGTTCTAGATGGGCGTATATAGGCTAAGTTTGCTCTATGAGATTGGGCCTCAAAGGGTACCATAGTTTTATGAGCGGAGTAAATGCCTATATACCTTCGGTTTTACTACACATGCGCGTTGCCCACTCGCCACGCCATGACCCGACTCGGTTGGGCTTGGGCTTAGGCTTGAGTGAGGGTAGACCAAACCCTATCTTTTTTGAGAAAATTCATTTAATTAAATGGGTGAGAATCTTTAAACTAGTCTGAAATTTTGAGTTGTGTTTGTTCATAAAGAACAGTTACACAAATGATGTCTTCTAGCTTGCATTTGTCTTCTGAGTTGTGTCTTTTAATATGGTGGCCGTCTGAAAAGTCACTAGAATGTCTATAAATACCCAGTATCTCATTACTATTCTGCATCCATTCATTCATTAGTCCATGTACAGAGTTAAGCCAGACATTAGTGCATTGCATTTCGGTATTAAAGTAGTCTGCATCTTTGAGAGTACACAACACAATTTCTAGTTCATTGGCCGAGTAAATTGGAGTGCTACTTCTACTCATGTAAAGATCATTGTATCCTGAGAGATAGACGCTCGATATTCCATAAGCACTAGCCATGATCTACATCAAGTTCAATAACAATTTCTGTTTTGCAAACGGGTTAGTATTTATATTGGTTTGACAAACAGTTACATGTAACTGTTTGGTAAAATTGCTGTAACTATTTCGTTAATTTTTCTATAACTGTTTTTGTATTATGTGTAACTGTTTTTTACTTGACTGTTACTGTTTTAGTCTAAGTTAACATAAGTTTCAATGAGTGATTTTACTATATTTGAAATACCACAAACAACATATTTATTATAGTTAATAATTATTTTTATTTTTTTTATTATATGACCAGTCTGATTAGTGACCTAGTGGTTGAACCAGTGACTTGATGACCTGATCCCTTAGCAGGGTTGATGACTAGGGCGAACTTTATAACTATGGGGTAGATAACTCATTGCATCTCTAAATTAAGTCAAATAATATATTCGACCAAAGAGGTTAGCGAATGTGATAATAAACCTTGGAGTGGCATTGAACTGGACAAGCTAGAGCTTATTATAGCACTTAAATAGAAAGACACATGAATGAAGAGGTCAGTGAGTTGGAATAAAGGTCAAGGATGGCCTAAACACCAAGAATGACAACTCCAATAAAATTTTTGATTATTCAAGTCCAAATTATTATGGCATTCGATTTCCTCTCGAAATGGGAGCTCCTTACCCTTGTTAGGGTTTTTTCTGAGGTGATCTCCTCAATTTCTTCAACAGAGGAGTACCCAAGAAGATCCTTATGTTTCCCAAGGTCTAGAACTTTCTTTCTTCTACTATGAATCCACACCAGACTCTTGAATCCATGTGAGTCTTCTGATTCTTATTGACTCTGTCTCTTCTACATCCATTCACCGAAAACTTTTAACCTTTTCAAATACATATCGTTTTTGATTTCTGGGGAACACTAGTTTTGATTCCCCTCAAACTCAATGTCTAATTGTTGATCCCTACAGACTCTCCCTCTTCTTTACCTTTCTCATTTTGTTCTTTAACCCCTGATATCGATTAATCTCCCTAATACATCTATCGATACTTTTCCTAAGCTCTCTTCAAACATTCATACCTATTTCTCTCCTCAAACCAAACAACTCTGTTTTCTTTCACTTATAACCTTCTTCTTAGGTCCATCCCTGTACCAGAAAACCAAAACACTCAAGCATTCATACTACACCAAACCTATCAAGGAGTTTTGAATCCCTATTACACATAAACACATTCTCAGGTTAGCCTCCCATCAAACAATACCACCTTATCCTAAGTCTGAAACCCTATGGATAACGTAACAAAAGCTGAGTCCCATCCCACCCATCACCCTTGCATTTCACTTTAAACAAATCCATCCACCTTTGAGGAAGTCCAAAAATTCTGCCTAGTGGGCAGATTTATTACAGATATAAACCTAAACAAACAAGAAGTGTGCAATGTGCTACAGAGCTCGTGGAAGACATCAAAAGGTTTCTCAATTACCTATCGGGAAAGGAATACCTACATGTTTATGTTTAAAAATGAGAAAGATCGAGAGAAAATCCTGGGGGAAGGCCCATGGTCTATTATGGGGGCTATGTTGATTATGAAGACTTGTCACTCGCAGAGCATCATTATAGACTTCAATTTTCATTTTTCTGAGTTTTGGGTGCAAATATGGGGATTGCCACTAGACACAATGACAAAAAACAACTCATGGAGGATATGAATGGTGATTGGCGAACCAACAAAAATTGAAGATTTTGAAGGAGAGGTCCAGATACGCAAGAATTTCCTAACAGTCAGATGCAGAATAAACCTAAAGGAGCCATTAAAAAAGGGCTTCTACTTGACCTGTGAGAATCAGGATGATATTTGGATTAGTTTGAAATATAAGAGACTTTTTTATTTTTGTTTCAATTGTGGACGGATTGGTCATTTACAGAGTCAGTGTGAGAAAAGATGCTCTAGGGAACCCAATGGTCACTACAACCCAAAAATGAGGGCATAAAGCAGCCAAGCATCAACATTCTTTAGGGACACCTAGTCCTTGAAAGCTCGAGAAGCTATAGAAAAAAGGGAGAAACTAAAAGGAAAACTACAGATTATAGGAGTCGATGACGAAGCTTTGAAGGCGCATATAGGATCACACAGCAACTCGGCTCAACACGCTAAGGTATCTGACAGTCACTAACATTCTGCAGACAATAATACACTACCTCAAACCACGGTCCTGGTACGAGGCCTCCCCATTCAGACACGTGGATCCAAAAATTCTGCTCCACCACNGGTATCTGACAGTCACTAACATTCTGCAGACAATAATACACTACCTCAAACCACGTTCCTGGTACGAGGCCTCCCCATTCAGACACGTGGATCCAAAAATTCTGCTCCACCACTGTCCGTAATGTTGATAGTGATAACGGAGCAAGAATGGGCCCATAGTAGCTATCATCATGGATTTCAGGAAAAACCAATCAAAGATGGATCCTCAAGAGAATAACCCTATTTTGTTACAAAGTCTATTGATGTTTTGGAACCTTTTGGGCTCAGCCCAAGAGAGGTCAAAATTCTCTCTGGAAGTAGAAATGAAAATACAGGAGATAGAATGGAAGCCCAATTCCAGAACAAGTCTTTGAAAAGAAAAGCCCAGCTGGAGTATGATGAGATGGAAGCCCAAATTATGGAACAGAAGAAAAGTAAGAAATCCCAACCTTCGGATCAGAAGATGACTTGCTATACCTCCCTCAATTAGGGCACCCATCCACTTTTACTCTTACCTTCCCAAGTCCTTGAGAGAAGAGTGACTCAACAACCCAATCAAGGAAGAACTGACACAAGAAGAGGAAAGGATATGACTATAGGACTCATGCTGAAATCTACCTTGCTTATATGGAGAAGACAGAGGAACAACAACTAACAGAGCAGGAGGATGCAAATAAGGAAGGAGAAGGTGAGAACAATTTCAATTTGTGTATGTTCCAATGGGTTTCCCAGTCTCATAATGAGTTATCAGAAAAGGGGGAGGTGCTACGTTCAATGGAAAAGGTGGTGGTGGTTGACCTTAAACAACCACACATCTCATGTTAGTCCTCACTTGGAACTGTCAGGGAGTGGGACGACCCCGGACAATCCGTAACCTGTGAGGAATAATTGATTCCCTTCGTCCTTCAATCGTTTTCTTAATGGAGACAAAAAAACAAGTCGCCTAAATTAGAATGATTGAGAAGATCTTTGAACTTTCATAATAGTGAATATGTGGAACTAGTGGGATTATTGGGAGGTTTGGCCCTATGGTGGAAGGAGGAGATAGACCTTTAGGTGGATTTTAAGAATAAGTACTTGATTAATGTCAGTTGCAGCTCTCCGCAAATAGCAGGGAGGTGGCAATGCTCATTCATTCATGTAGATACAGAAGCTTGGAAGAGGTAGAGGTTATGGCAGTGCATTAAATCTATGGCTAGTTTAATATCAGGGGCATGGATGGTTGTAGGGGATTTCAATGTTATTAGATCTTTTGAAAAGAAAGNCAAAAATTGATTCCATCCATTTCAGCCAATCCTCCGCCTCCGATGGATTAATTGTCCCTGCAAACATTAGAGGATCCAACTTCATAAACCTCTCATGAACCGTACCTCACAGTTCCCCAAAGGGTACATGTGGTCTTACCCTAGTGATTGCCTGAATCTCTGTTTGCAATTCCACAATTCGATTTGTTGATGCCACCACCTGCACCATCACTTCCAACGCCCTCTAAATCATATCAGGTTGATTCTGTTCCTCTTCCCCGCCCTTCTATTGTTGTCTCTCCCCTGCCTTAGCCACAATAGGAGCATGAGAACCTTCAGCTTCCCCTTGATTTTGACCCTCGGGAGGATCCATTATGCTTTCAACAATTAGCTGTAATTCACAATGTACACAAATACACATGTTCTTAGCATTAGCATCTTAACCCATCTCTACTCACTGACTCAAACAACTTAACCAGTCCACTGTCAACCTAGACATTTATGTCTACAGAACCTATAAACCTAAGCTCTAATACCAAAAAGTGCAACACCCCAATCCCACTACACTATCACACAAGTCTGCTACCATGTAGAATATACATATCTTAAAAATAGTTACAAGTGTTACTTTTATGAAAAAACCAAAATATTGAAATCATATACAACCCAATTTTTTTTTTGAAAAAGACATAAGAAACTAACACAAGCCCTTCTCGACACTCCTGACTGGACTTCTAGTTACGGCAATGGACTGTAAGCTTGTGTATAGATTACCTAAAAAGTTTTGAAGCAAATTTCAGTGAATTCTCATTAATGATTTCAGAGATAGAGCAAGAAAGTAATGTGATGTCCTTGCTCATTTATGGAATTTTAATATCGTGTTTCCATATCTTTTCTCAAAATTCTATTTCATTGCACTACAGTTTCACATAGAAATAACCATCTTGTCACCCAGGTGACAAAACACCACACAATAATATTCGTGGTTCCATAACTTTTCTCGAAATTCTATTTCATTGCGCTACAATTTCACACAAAAATAACCGTCTTGCCACACATGCGACAAAATGCCTCACAAGTTTATCACCATATCAGTATACGATCATCACTTAGACAACTTAATAAAATGTATCCTTTTTCGATATTCTATTTTTTTTTTGAACAATTCATGTCACATCAAAAATTTAGCTTCTGTCATAGACGAACTCAACTTAACTTATCTTAGTCACGAAGACAAACTTAAACACTTGAGTTACTTTTAGTCATGTAGACATCACAGTCTAACAATTCGCTTTCGTCCGTTTGATGTCTTCACTACACAAATAAAATACGTCACTTAGACATCCAACCCTTTATCAGCTCAACCATTTGATTTTTCTTTTCGCTTGTTACACAGACAACTAAACCATAATATTATAATCTGTCACGAAAACATCTTATTCCCATCGTAACATTAGAACACTTAAGCCATTTATTCACAATAGAACTCATAAGCTAGATAGCATATAGAAAAAAAAAACNTCCAATAAAATGTTTTATTATTCAAGTCCAAATTATTATGGCATTCGATTTCCTCTCGAAATGGGAGCTCCTTACCCTTGTTAGGGTTTTTTCTGAGGTGATCTCCTCAATTTCTTCAACAGAGGAGTACCCAAGAAGATCCTTATGTTTCCCAAGGTCTAGAACTTTCTTTCTTCTACTATGAATCCACACCAGACTCTTGAATCCATGTGAGTCTTCTGATTCTTATTGACTCTGTCTCTTCTACATCCATTCACCGAAAACTTTTAACCTTTTCAAATACATATCGTTTTTGATTTCTGGGGAACACTAGTTTTGATTCCCCTCAAACTCAATGTCTAATTGTTGATCCCTACAGACTCTCCCTCTTCTTTACCTTTCTCATTTTGTTCTTTAACCCCTGATATCGATTAATCTCCCTAATACATCTATCGATACTTTTCCTAAGCTCTCTTCGAACATTCATACCTATTTCTCTCCTCAAACCAAACAACTCTGTTTTCTTTCACTTATAACCTTCTTCTTAGGTCCATCCCTGTACCAGAAAACCAAAACACTCAAGCATTCATACTACACCAAACCTATCAAGGAGTTTTGAATCCCTATTACACATAAACACATTCTCAGGTTAGCCTCCCATCAAACAATACCACCTTATCCTAAGTCTGAAACCCTATGGATAACGTAACAAAAGCTGAGTCCCATCCCACCCATCACCCTTGCATTTCACTTTAAACAAATCCATCCACCTTTGAGGAAGTCCAAAAATTCTGCCTAGTGGGCAGATTTATTACAGATATAAACCTAAACAAACAAGAAGTGTGCAATGTGCTACAGAGCTCGTGGAAGACATCAAAAGGTTTCTCAATTACCTATCGGGAAAGGAATACCTACATGTTTATGTTTAAAAATGAGAAAGATCGAGAGAAAATCCTGGGGGAAGGCCCATGGTCTATTATGGGGGCTATGTTGATTATGAAGACTTGTCACTCGCAGAGCATCATTATAGACTTCAATTTTCATTTTTCTGAGTTTTGGGTGCAAATATGGGGATTGCCACTAGACACAATGACAAAAAACAACTCATGGAGGATATGAATGGTGATTGGCGAACCAACAAAAATTGAAGATTTTGAAGGAGAGGTCCAGATACGCAAGAATTTCCTAACAGTCAGATGCAGAATAAACCTAAAGGAGCCATTAAAAAAGGGCTTCTACTTGACCTGTGAGAATCAGGACGATATTTGGATTAGTTTGAAATATAAGAGACTTTTTTATTTTTGTTTCAATTGTGGACGGATTGGTCATTTACAGAGTCAATGCGAGAAAAGATGCTCTAGGGAACCCAATGGTCACTACAACCCAAAAATGAGGGCATAAAGCAGCCAAGCATCAACATTCTTTAGGGACACCTAGTCCTTGAAAGCTCGAGAAGCTATAGAAAAAAGGGAGAAACTAAAAGGAAAACTACAGATTATAGGAGTCGATGACGAAGCTTTGAAGGCGCATATAGGATCACACAGCAACTCGGCTCAACACGCTAAAGTATCTGACAGTCACTAACATTCTGCAGACAATAATACACTACCTCAAACCACGTTCCTGGTACGAGGCCTCCCCATTCAGACACGTGGATCCAAAAATTCTGCTCCACCACTGTCCGTAATGTTGATAGTGATAACGGAGCAAGAATGGGCCCATAACAGCTATCATCATGGATTTCAGGAAAAACCAATCAAAGATGGATCCTCAAGAGAATAACCCTATTTTGTTACAAAGTCTATTGATGTTTTGGAACCTTTTGGGCTCAGCCCAAGAGAGGTCAAAATTCTCTCTGGAAGTAGAAATGAAAATACAGGAGATAGAATGGAAGCCCAATTCCAGAACAAGTCTTTGAAAAGAAAAGCCCAACTGGAGTATGATGAGATGGAAGCCCAAATTATGGAACAGAAGAAAAGTAAGAAATCCCAACCTTCGGATCAGAAGATGACTTGCTATACCTCCCTCAATTAGGGCACCCATCCACTTTTACTCTTACCTTCCCAAGTCCTTGAGAGAAGAGTGACTCAACAACCCAATCAAGGAAGAACTGACACAAGAAGAGGAAAGGATATGACTATAGGACTCATGCTGAAATCTACCTTGCTTATATGGAGAAGACAGAGGAACAACAACTAACAGAGCAGGAGGATGCAAATAAGGAAGGAGAAGGTGAGAACAATTTCAATTTGTGTATGTTCCAATGGGTTTCCTAGTCTCATAATGAGTTATCAGAAAAGGGGGAGGTGCTACGTTCAATGGAAAAGGTGGTGGTGGTTGACCTTAAACAACCACACATCTCATGTTAGTCCTCACTTGGAACTGTCAGGGAGTGGGACGACCCCGGACAATCCGTAACCTGTGAGGAATAATTGATTCCCTTCGTCCTTCAATCGTTTTCTTAATGGAGACAAAAAAACAAGTCGCCTAAATTAGAATGATTGAGAAGATCTTTGAACTTTCATAATAGTGAATATGTGGAACTAGTGGGATTATTGGGAGGTTTGGCCCTATGGTGGAAGGAGGAGATAGACCTTTAGGTGGATTTTAAGAATAAGTACTTGATTAATGTCAGTTGCAGCTCTCCGCAAATAGCAGGGAGGTGGCAATGCTCATTCATACATGTAGATACAGAAGTTTGGAAGAGGTAGAGGTTATGGCAGTGCATTAAATCTATGGCTAGTTTAAAATCAGGGGCATGGATGGTTGTAGGGGATTTCAATGTTATTAGATCTTTTGAAAAGAAAGAGGGGGGACAACTAGTAATGCTAAGAAGATGGAGGAGTTGCAACAGTTTATATCATAATGCAACCTTATGGACACGAATTTCAAAGGGTCAATATTTACCTGGTCGAACAATAGACCTGGGTTAGCTAATGTGCAAGAAATTTTGAATAGAGTTTTAATCAATATAGATTGGATTTCTCTCTTTCCAGCCACACAAGTGTTCCATGAGGCCAAAATGGGGTCGGCTCATTGTCCAGTTATTATTGATTTTGGTCTGGTAAAAAAGAAGACTCCCCATTACTTCAAGTTTGAGTACATGTGGTTGGAAGATTCATCATGCGAGGTAGTGGTGAAAGAAAGTTGGAAGGCAAGGGCCATAGGATCTTCCACGTTTGACATCATCAACAAACTGAGGCACTGCAACTCCTTTCTCACAATTTGGAGCAAACAGAAGTTCGGTAATAACAGAAAATTGCTACAGGAGCTGGAGAAAGGGTTAATTCGGGTTCAAATGTTGGATCCAACAGAGGATAATCTTATGAAGGAGGCTGATTTGGCTTCTCAACTGGTTGGTATTAGGAGCAGAGAGGAAAAATTTTGGATGCNCAACCTAGACATTTATGTCTACAGAACCTATAAACCTAAGCTCTAATACCAAAAAGTGCAACACCCCAATCCCACTACACTATCACACAAGTCTGCTACCATGTAGAATATACATATCTTAAAAATAGTTACAAGTGTTACTTTTATGAAACAACCAAAATATTGAAATCATATACAACCCAATTTTTTTTTTGAAAAAGACATAAGAAACTAACACAAGCCCTTCTCGACACTCCTGACTGGACTTCTAGTTACGGCAATGGACTGTAAGCTTGTGTATAGATTACCTAAAAAGTTTTGAAGCAAATTTCAGTGAATTCTCATTAATGATTTCAGAGATAGAGCAAGAAAGTAATGTGATGTCCTTGCTCATTTATGGAATTTTAATATCGTGTTTCCATATCTTTTCTCAAAATTCTATTTCATTGCACTACAGTTTCACATAGAAATAACCATCTTGTCACCCAGGTGACAAAACACCACACAATAATATTCGTGGTTCCATAACTTTTCTCGAAATTCTATTTCATTGCGCTACAATTTCACACAAAAATAACCGTCTTGCCACACATGCGACAAAATGCCTCACAAGTTTATCACCATATCAGTATACGATCATCACTTAGACAACTTAATAAAATGTATCCTTTTTCGATATTCTATTTTTTTTTTGAACAATTCATGTCACATCAAAAATTTAGCTTCTGTCATAGACGAACTCAACTTAACTTATCTTAGTCACGAAGACAAACTTAAACACTTGAGTTACTTTTAGTCATGTAGACATCACAGTCTAACAATTCGCTTTCGTCCGTTTGATGTCTTCACTACACAAATAAAATACGTCACTTAGACATCCAACCCTTTATCAGCTCAACCATTTGATTTTTCTTTTCGCTTGTTACACAGACAACTAAACCATAATATTATAATCTGTCACGAAAACATCTTATTCCCATCGTAACATTAGAACACTTAAGCCATTTATTCACAATAGAACTCATAAGCTAGATAGCATATAGAAAAAAAAAAAACCTTTACATGTAGATAAAACCAAATGTTAGCGTAAATACGTACCTTGCTGAAAATTTATCGTGTTGATGACTCCTTTGCCAGGGCTTTTTGAGCAGCATTCTTTACGGCGCTCATCCCTAGACCTAACACCCATTATTCAAAATCCCGTTCGAGTATTAATAAATAATACTGCTTTACTCAAATTGGTTTACACAAAGCAAATTTGTTAATTTAATCAATCCACATTCAATAACTCACTCATCCACATCTAGTAATATATCAATTACTCAAAAAAAATTAAACTAGTAGTTATAATTAATTCGAGTCACATGAGAATAATCCATTCATAGCGAGTAAGATTACCTACTCGAAACCATTACATCCAAAGTAAACATTTTTCATAAAATTATAATAACCAAAATGTAGTTGAATCTACATAATTTCTCAATAAAATTATAAAATTGCATGAAAATTTTATACCCATGAATTTCATGAAAATTCAAGGACAATTAACATAATTTCTAAATTTTAGATTGCACTATACAAAATATCCAACTGTACTTGAAAGGTATAATGATTCAAACTGGATATCTGATACAAAATCCACAAATGGCTATGTTTTTACACTTGGTGGTGCAATTGTATCTTGAAAATCCTTTAAGCAAACGGGTAATGCCAGATCCACTATGGAATCTAAATTTATTGTTTTAGATAAAGCAGGAGAGGAAGCTGAGTGGTTTTGCCAATTTTTAGAGGATATTCCAATATGGTCTAAACTTGTGCCAACAATTTGTATACATTACGATAGCCAATTTGCAATTGGTAGGGCACAAAGTGACATGTATAATGGTAAGTTTAGACATATACGTCGTAGATATAATACCGTTAGGCAATTGCTCTCAAATGATATTATTTCTATTGAGTATATAAAATCAAAAGATAATCTAGTAGATCCACTTACTAAAAGTTTGACGAGAGAGCAAGTAAATTGAATATTGAGGGGAATGAGGCTAAAACCTATGACATAAGAGTCATCTTAATGGAAACTCAACCTAGTTGACTGGAGATTTCAAGATCTAGGATCAAAGGGACAACTGAATTATGCGTGATTCAAAAGAAGCACTAAATAGATAATCTCTCCTACCTATTCCTATGATAACCTAGTGCTACCTATAGAGTTATTAGGGTAAGCTATACTTTTAATGACTTTTATACCTTGAAAAATTTAAGTGAGATATTGCAGGATATTCCTAATAAAGTCACTTATATGGGTGTGAAGGGTCCATTTTTGTGAAAATTTATAAAGGTTGAATTTTCTAAAACACTCATGAAAACTAGGAGTTGTTCAGGGTCAAAATAAACACAATTATGAGAATCAATTGCGTTAGGAAAGAGACTGTGTGAAGTTTATTCGATCTAATTTATCAAATAGCTGAATAGTTCAAGACATCACATTCATTATTTAGCCAATAAGTCTGATGAACTTTCACTAGGGAAGGTTCAAGGCCAAATGCTACCTATTTTGAGGCATGATTTTTTCAAAGATATACTCTTTATAGTGTGTCAACATTATTATTTGCATACTAACAACCAATTTTTCATTCATGTGGAGGATTGTTGGACCAAAAATAATTTCTCAAAACAGTTACTTAAGTGTAAAAATTGAATTTTTAATCGACTTTGAGCCTAAATTAAAGTGAGATCCGTTCGTTGTTTCAAACAAACTTTAGTGGGTTCATATTGTATTCCATGAGGAGAATAATGTAGTATATTTACTTACTCAAATCGAGTAAGAAATGAATGAGAAAGTAGGCTCCAAAGTGACCCTTTTGAAATGTGAAAATAAAGATTGTGTAATGTGAAATTTGACACCAATTTCACATTGGTTGATGAAGAAGTTCTAGATGGGCGTATATAGGCTAAGTTTGCTCTATGAGATTGGGCCTCAAAGGGTACCATAGTTTTATGAGCGGAGTAAATGCCTATATACCTTTGGTTTTACTACACATGCGCGTTGCCCACTCGCCACGCCATGACCCGACTCGGTTGGGCTTGGGCTTAGGCTTGAGTGAGGGTAGACCAAACCCTATCTTTTTTGAGAAAATTCATTTAATTAAATGGGTGAGAATCTTTAAACTAGTCTGAAATTTTGAGTTGTGTTTGTTCATAAAGAACAGTTACACAAATGATGTCTTCTAGCTTGCATTTGTCTTCTGAGTTGTGTCTTTTAATATGGTGGCCGTCTGAAAAGTCACTAGAATGTCTATAAATACCCAGTATCTCATTACTATTCTGCATCCATTCATTCATCAGTCCATGTACAGAGTTAAGCCAGACATTAGTGCATTGCATTTCGGTATTAAAGTAGTCTGCATCTTTGAGAGTACACAACACAATTTCTAGTTCATTGGCCGAGTAAATTGGAGTGCTACTTCTACTCATGTAAAGATCATTGTATCCTGAGAGATAGACGCTCGATATTCCATAAGCACTAGCCATGATCTACATCAAGTTCAATAACAATTTCTGTTTTGCAAACGGGTTAGTATTTATATTGGTTTGACAAACAGTTACATGTAACTGTTTGGTAAAATTGCTGTAACTATTTCGTTAATTTTTCTATAACTGTTTTTGTATTATGTGTAACTGTTTTTTACTTGACTGTTACTGTTTTAGTCTAAGTTAACATAAGTTTCAATGAGTGATTTTACTATATTTGAAATACCACAAACAACATATTTATTATAGTTAATAATTATTTTTATTTTTTTTATTATATGACCAGTCTGATTAGTGACCTAGTGGTTGAACCAGTGACTTGATGACCTGATCCCTTAGCAGGGTTGATGACTAGGGCGAACTTTATAACTATGGGGTAGATAACTCATTGCATCTCTAAATTAAGTCAAATAATATATTCGACCAAAGAGGTTAGCGAATGTGATAATAAACCTTGGAGTGGCATTGAACTGGACAAGCTAGAGCTTATTATAGCACTTAAATAGAAAGACACATGAATGAAGAGGTCAGTGAGTTGGAATAAAGGTCAAGGATGGCCTAAACACCAAGAATGACAACTCCAATAAAATGTTTGATTATTCAAGTCCAAATTATTATGGCATTCGATTTCCTCTCGAAATGGGAGCTCCTTACCCTTGTTAGGGTTTTTTCTGAGGTGATCTCCTCAATTTCTTCAACAGAGGAGTACCCAAGAAGATCCTTATGTTTCCCAAGGTCTAGAACTTTCTTTCTTCTACTATGAATCCACACCAGACTCTTGAATCCATGTGAGTCTTCTGATTCTTATTGACTCTGTCTCTTCTACATCCATTCACCGAAAACTTTTAACCTTTTCAAATACATATCGTTTTTGATTTCTGGGGAACACTAGTTTTGATTCCCCTCAAACTCAATGTCTAATTGTTGATCCCTACAGACTCTCCCTCTTCTTTACCTTTCTCATTTTGTTCTTTAACCCCTGATATCGATTAATCTCCCTAATACATCTATCGATACTTTTCCTAAGCTCTCTTCGAACATTCATACCTATTTCTCTCCTCAAACCAAACAACTCTGTTTTCTTTCACTTATAACCTTCTTCTTAGGTCCATCCCTGTACCAGAAAACCAAAACACTCAAGCATTCATACTACACCAAACCTATCAAGGAGTTTTGAATCCCTATTACACATAAACACATTCTCAGGTTAGCCTCCCATCAAACAATACCACCTTATCCTAAGTCTGAAACCCTATGGATAACGTAACAAAAGCTGAGTCCCATCCCACCCATCACCCTTGCATTTCACTTTAAACAAATCCATCCACCTTTGAGGAAGTCCAAAAATTCTGCCTAGTGGGCAGATTTATTACAGATATAAACCTAAACAAACAAGAAGTGTGCAATGTGCTACAGAGCTCGTGGAAGACATCAAAAGGTTTCTCAATTACCTATTGGGAAAGGAATACCTACATGTTTATGTTTAAAAATGAGAAAGATCGAGAGAAAATCCTGGGGGAAGGCCCATGGTCTATTATGGGGGCTATGTTGGTTATGAAGACTTGTCACTCGCAGAGCATCATTATAGACTTCAATTTTCATTTTTCTGAGTTTTGGGTGCAAATATGAGGATTGCCACTAGACACGATGACAAAAAACAACTCATGGAGGATATGAATGGTGATTGGCGAACCAACAAAACTTGAAGATTTTGAAGGAGAGGTCCAGATACGCAAGAATTTCCTAACAGTCAGATGCAGAATAAACCTAAAGGAGCCATTAAAAAAGGGCTTCTACTTGACCTGTGAGAATCAGGATGATATTTGGATTAGTTTGAAATATAAGAGACTTTTTTATTTTTGTTTCAATTGTGGACGGATTGGTCATTTACAGAGTCAATGCGAGAAAAGATGCTCTAGGGAACCCAATGGTCACTACAACCCAAAAATGAGGGCATAAAGCAGCCAAGCATCAACATTCTTTAGGGACACCTAGTCCTTGAAAGCTCGAGAAGCTATAGAAAAAAGGGAGAAACTAAAAGGAAAACTACAGATTATAGGAGTCGATGACGAAGCTTTGAAGGCGCATATAGGATCACACAGCAACTCGGCTCAACACGCTAAGGTATCTGACAGTCACTAACATTCTGCAGACAATAATACACTACCTCAAACCACGTTCCTGGTACGAGGCCTCCCCATTCAGACACGTGGATCCAAAAATTCTGCTCCACCACTGTCCGTAATGTTGATAGTGATAACGGAGCAAGAATGGGCCCATAGTAGCTATCATCATGGATTTCAGGAAAAACCAATCAAAGATGGATCCTCAAGAGAATAACCCT
Source organism: Ilex paraguariensis (assembly GCA_963454935.2). Lineage (NCBI taxonomy): Eukaryota > Viridiplantae > Streptophyta > Magnoliopsida > Aquifoliales > Aquifoliaceae > Ilex > Ilex paraguariensis. Next base: position 113,157 of record CAUOFW020005269.1, read on the forward strand.
ATTTTGTTACAAAGTCTATTGATGTTTTGGAACCTTTTGGGCTCAGCCCAAGAGAGGTCAAAATTCTCTCTGGAAGTAGAAATGAAAATACAGGAGATAGAATGGAAGCCCAATTCCAGAACAAGTCTTTGAAAAGAAAAGCCCAGCTGGAGTATGATGAGATGGAAGCCCAAATTATGGAACAGAAGAAAAGTAAGAAATCCCAACCTTCGGATCAGAAGATGACTTGCTATACCTCCCTCAATTAGGGCACCCATCCACTTTTACTCTTACCTTCCCAAGTCCTTGAGAGAAGAGTGACTCAACAACCCAATCAAGGAAGAACTGACACAAGAAGAGGAAAGGATATGACTATAGGACTCATGCTGAAATCTACCTTGCTTATATGGAGAAGACAGAGGAACAACAACTAACAGAGCAGGAGGATGCAAATAAGGAAGGAGAAGGTGAGAACAATTTCAATTTGTGTATGTTCCAATGGGTTTCCTAGTCTCATAATGAGTTATCAGAAAAGGGGGAGGTGCTACGTTCAATGGAAAAGGTGGTGGTGGTTGACCTTAAACAACCACACATCTCATGTTAGTCCTCACTTGGAACTGTCAGGGAGTGGGACGACCCCGGACAATCCGTAACCTGTGAGGAATAATTGATTCCCTTCGTCCTTCAATCGTTTTCTTAATGGAGACAAAAAAACAAGTCGCCTAAATTAGAATGATTGAGAAGATCTTTGAACTTTCATAATAGTGAATATGTGGAACTAGTGGGATTATTGGGAGGTTTGGCCCTATGGTGGAAGGAGGAGATAGACCTTTAGGTGGATTTTAAGAATAAGTACTTGATTAATGTCAGTTGCAGCTCTCCGCAAATAGCAGGGAGGTGGCAATGCTCATTCATACATGTAGATACAGAAGTTTGGAAGAGGTAGAGGTTATGGCAGTGCATTAAATCTATGGCTAGTTTAAAATCAGGGGCATGGATGGTTGTAGGGGATTTCAATGTTATTAGATCTTTTGAAAAGAAAGAGGGGGGACAACTAGTAATGCTAAGAAGATGGAGGAGTTGCAACAGTTTATATCATAATGCAACCTTATGGACACGAATTTCAAAGGGTCAATATTTACCTGGTCGAACAATAGACCTGGGTTAGCTAATGTGCAAGAAATTTTGAATAGAGTTTTAATCAATATAGATTGGATTTCTCTCTTTCCAGCCACACAAGTGTTCCATGAGGCCAAAATGGGGTCGGCTCATTGTCCAGTTATTATTGATTTTGGTCTGGTAAAAAAGAAGACTCCCCATTACTTCAAGTTTGAGTACATGTGGTTGGAAGATTCATCATGCGAGGTAGTGGTGAAAGAAAGTTGGAAGGCAAGGGCCATAGGATCTTCCACGTTTGACATCATCAACAAACTGAGGCACTGCAACTCCTTTCTCACAATTTGGAGCAAACAGAAGTTCGGTAATAACAGAAAATTGCTACAGGAGCTGGAGAAAGAGTTAATTCGGGTTCAAATGTTGGATCCAACAGAGGATAATCTTATGAAGGAGGCTGATTTGGCTTCTCAACTGGTTGGTATTAGGAGCAGAGAGGAAAAATTTTGGATGTAGAGATCAAGGATTAATTAGCTAAAGAGGGTGATCATAACACCAAATTTTTTCATCTCTCTACCATTCAAAGAAGGCAAAGAAATCAGATTCTAAAACTTAAAAATGAGGACTCAGTTTGGCTTGAAGGAGAGGAAGAAATTAACAATCTCATTAAAGACTACTTCCAGAATCTATTTTGGACATCAAGGGAAAGGGATTTTAGCGAAGCTTTGAGTGTTGTGCAATGCAAGATTACGGAGGAGATGAACCAAAATCTACTTAGGTCTATCACTGAGGAGGAAATGTATAGAACAACCAACCAATTGGGAGCCCTTAAAGACCTTGGCCCAGACAGTTTCTCTAGAATCTTTTACTAGAAGTTTTGGCACATTGTGGGCAAAGACACCATTCAAGTGGTTAAGAATTTTTTTGAAAGGGGCCAGCTGTTGGAAGAGCTAAACCATACAAACATTGTCCTTATTCCGAAGGAAAATAACCCAGAAACAGTTGCACAGTTCAGGCCCATAGGCCTTTGTAATTTCTTGTATAAGGTGATCTCAAAGGTTATGGCAAATAGAATGAAGGGGGTTATGAATCTTATCATCTCTCTGAATCAGGCGGCCTTTGTTCCTAATAGACAAATCCAAGATAGTATCATCATTGCAAATGAAGTCTTGCACCACTTGAAAGGAAAAAAGAGAGGAAGGATCCCCGAACTAGCAATAAAGATGGACATTAGTAAAGCTTATGATCGAATCGAATGTGATTTTTTAGAGGCAGCTATGCTTAAAATGAGATTCAATTGCCGATGGGTGAATCTTTTTATGCAATGTGTGAGCACTGTCTCCTTCAAAGTGGTACTAAGTGGGGAAAGAAAATGTGACATCAAGCCTCAAAGGGGGATCAGACAAGGTGACCCCATTTCTCTGTTTCTGTTCATAATTGTTACAGATGTTCTCTCTTCCATGCTGAATAAAAGGGGTTAAAGATAGAAGGTTTGTGGGAATCAAGGTCAAGAGAAGAAGCCCTTCTATCTCCCATCTATTCTTTGCTGACGATTCTCTGTTCTTCATCAAGGCAAAGGAAGAAGGAGTGATGGCGCTGTTAAGAATACTCCAGTGCTACTGTGCTGCATCAAGGTAGTGTGCAAACTATCAAAAGTCAGGTATCATCTTCTCATCCAACACATTTCCAGATCAAAAGAACGTCCTCTATAGTTTGCTGGGAATGCAGAGCCTTCCACATAATGCAAAGTATTTTGGGATCCCTATAGCTTAGGGTACCTCAAGGAAAGAAGTCCTAGGCTCCATTCTTGAAAGAGTTTTGAAAAAAATGCAAGGCTGAAAAAGCATTTATTTGTCTCAAGCGGGTAAGGAGATACTTATAAAGGTAGTCATTCAAGCCATTCCAAATTACATTATGTCGGTGGTAGAGCTTCCAAAATATTTCTGTTTGAAACTTAACTGCTACATGAGGAACTTTTGGTAGAAATGAGGGGAGGAACGGGGTGGTATTTGTTGGAAAAAATGGGAAAAGATGACTGATTCAAAGGAGTTGGGAGGAATGGGATTCAAAGACTTCAAAGTACTTAATCAGGCTTTATTGGCCAAACAATGCTAGAGACTAATTACTTATCCTGATGTTTTTTGGGCAAAATTCCTTAAAGCCATTTACTTTCCAAATGAGGATTTCATGAAGGCTAAAAGAGGGGTTAGACCATCATGGATCTGGAGCAGTCTACTTCAGGGAAGAGAAATTCTTGAAAAAGGTACAATGTGGCAAATCATGGATGGCAAAAGGTTGATTTCTGGAATGACAAATGGATCCCTCATCTCCCGAGTTTAGGGATTCAGACATTAAAGCTGCAAGATAACCTCATAAACAAGGTTACTGATGCCGTAAAAGAGAATCCAACAGAGTGGAATACTCAAATTCTTCAAGAAAATGTTCCTAAGGAGGGAATTAAAAGCCATTATGATCATTCTAATCTCAGTTACAAGAGGAAATGGCAAAGAGAATCTGGTGGCCCAATAAGGAAGGAGAATATTCAATGAAATCAGGCTATATGATGGGGAATGCTTTGGATCGTGGCCTAAGTGAGTCAAGCTCTTCCTTTTCCCCTAATCCTAAGATGTGACAGGTGATCTGGAACATAAGGGCAGTGCCTACGGTGAAGCATTTACGGTGGAAGGCATGCCATAACATCCTTGCTTCTCAAGAGAACCTTCATAAGAGGAGATGTGCCCCAATGCCTATGTGGCCAATTTGCAGCTTAGTTCTAGATTCTATAGAACACATTTTATTTGAATGTGAATGGACAACCAGAGTATGGTTTGGGTTGGAATTGAATTACAAGCTGGAGAAGGCAGGGTTTATGTCCATTGCCCAAAGAACTTCACAAATTTTGGAATTGGTGAAGGATGCCCAAGATAGATATGAGGTATTGGGGAAGATGGCTACAACGGGCTGGGTTATATGGAAGGCAAGAAATCAGAAAGTTTTTAACGATGAAGCCCCAAATGCCTTTGTAACTGTCATGAGAGCAAAAGGCATGTGGAATGAGCTTTCCAATGTAGGAGATAGATGCTATCAAAGGGTGTATCAAGAACTTGAGGATAAGGAGGAGAGAATGCAGCAGACATAGCTCGAAGTAATTCTTTGCTTGGATGGAGCTTACAAACCAGAAACTAACAGGGTAGCATGTGGTGTTCTGCTTTATAATTCAGAGGAAGGGCTGGTCAATGGAGTAGCAAAGTGCTTCCCAGCATCTTCATGTCTAGTTTCAAAGGCAGAGTCGGTGAGACAAGCGTTTCTTCTGGTAAATGCATGAATGTTGGAAAACATCACAGTCACAAGTGATTGTCTCAATGCCATAAAGCTGAGTGCTACTGAGGATGCCCCTCCGTGGGAAATTAGTATTCTTATGGAAGATATTAGATATTTTGCTAAGTTACACAATATTTGTTTTCTATGCAAGCAGAGAGTTTGTAACAAGGCAACTCACTGGGTGGCAGCCGCTGCAATGCATAACTCGCTCCCACTGGGCTGGGTTGATCTCCCCTGCAAGAGTTTAAGGCTTTTATCTTGATTGATTGTAATCAAAATTTTCCTACTTAATAAAATATCTATCTCTGTGTTTTTGGATCAAAAAAAAAGTCCAAATTGACTTAGAAGTTATACTTTGAGGGGGATCACTCACTGTAAACATTAGTAAGGCTTAAGGATTTAAGTACATGTAAATTCTTTAATTTTTCTTGAGACGTTTACTGACATTAGTATCAGAGTATTTTCAACCGGTATCCTAGTAATTCTCTCAAATACATAATCTTTTTTTTGACTAGTGTGAATTTTTTTCATACAAGATTGTATTATAGTTTTTATACTTAATATATTATTAGTTATATTTGAATATAAAAATTTAAACATTGGGACAGTACTATAGCTGTTTTGGATATCAATTTTTTTGGTTTTTTTTTTTTTTTTTTTTTGGGGGGGGGGGGGGAATGGGGGGTTTGGGAAAGAACACATTGCTTAAATGTTTTTTAGTTGTTTCTTTAGTTCCCAAATTTGTTGAGTAACAACAAAATGTGATACAGCGGGCTGGACTGTTTGGGCCTTGGGAATTGAGATAATGCCCAAGGGTTAGGCACTTAGGCTCATTTTAATTTCATCCCACACGTGAATTGGTCATTTTTTTTGTGGTGTCTTATGCTCCATATGGTATGATGAAAAAATGGATGGATGAAAATTTGGAAGAATGACAAGTTAGAGGGATAAATAAAATATCATGTTTGGTAAGGAAGGAAAATAGGAAGGATGAAAAAGTGGATGAATTAACTTTCCTTCCAACTCACCCAAATCAATCCCTTCAAAATCGGAAAGAAAGTAGATGAAAAGTTAATTATTTGTGTTGAAATGTATATTATTTTTTTATATTTATTTTTATATATACATATATTATGTATACATTAATTTTATATAAAAATACAATAATAAAATGTATTTATATATAAAAAAATTAAAAATTAAAATTAAATTTTTTTTCTATCTTAACTAGGGGTGAAAATTTTTGACTCAACACGATGACATGACTCGAACTCGACACCAATTTTATGACACGAATTTGATTAACTCGAACACGAAAATAAACAGGTCAACTCTTAACTCGACACGACACAATTAGTTAAATGAGTTGAGTTAGGTATGACTAATGTTCGACACAAACACGTAATGACTCAACACGAATTTGACATGATACGACTCGATTGTCACCACTAATCTTAGTCAGCAAAAAAAGAAAAAAAAAATTAGTCATTTTATTTTCCATTTATCCAACCAAACTCAAATGAATGAAAATGTATCATTTCTATATTTCTTCTTTGAAGAAAAGAAAGTGTATTTCTTTAACTTTCCATCCTTTCTATTTTCTATCTTTCCTACCAAACAGAACATTAAGGTCAACAACAAGCACATCTGTCAGTAAGGCCTTGCACTTGCACCACTTGGTATGTCTCATAATGTGATATGCTATTCTGGTGGCTTTGTTGATGCCCATAATCTTCTTGAGTCGTGTCGAGTTGTATTTAATTTATTAGTCGAGTTGTATTTAATTTATTAGTATAGAATATTAAGTTATCTTATTTCAACCCATTTTATCAATTGTGTCAAGTGTGGAGACATTAACCCGACCGATTTATTATCTTTGTCATGCTCGGATTGACGTGCGAATTAATTTGTTGATGCACTTGATGTTTAGTAGAGATGACAATTGAATCTTGTCGAGTTGTGTTAGTTTGAGTTTGTGTCAAGTAGTAATCTATCCTAACTCAACGCATTTTATTAATCTTATCAAGATAACCCAACCAATTTATTCTCGTTGTCATTTTCAAATTGACTTGTGAATTAATTTGTTGATGTACGTGATCTTTTTCGTAAGGATAACAATCGAGTTTTATTGAGTTGTGTTAGTTTGAGTTTGTGTCGACTAATAACAAATTCTTACTCAACCTATTTTATTAATCGTGTTAGGTGTTTTGAAATTGACTTGACTTGACTTGTTTATTATCGTTATCGTGTCTAGATTGACCTGTGTAACTCGTGAATTAATTTGTTGATGCACGTGATATTTGATAGGGATGACATTTGAATCGTGTCGAGTTGTATAAGTTTGAATTTGTGTCAAGTACTAATTTACCCTAACTCAACCCATTTTGTTAATCGTGTCAAGTGTCTGAACACTAACACAACATATTTATTATCGTTGTCTTGTACAGATTGACATGTTGGATCCATACACCAAAAAACTAACACTAAAAAAATTCAATCATTCCGTAGTCAATTTTATACTCATAGTTTTTAAAATTAAAATTTCACTAAATTGCTTACTTCACAAGGATTTATGTCAATAGTCAATATAAAGATTATACAAATATGGTATTTATTCATATAATACTAGTTATTTATGTTTGACATTAATTCGATCTGTTTATTATTATGTGACTATGTCATATTATTTTTGGGTTCGTGTTGAAAAATAGTTAATCTTAAATCGCTAATTATGTGTTTAAGTTCTAATTGTGCCACACTATTTTTTGGTGGCACGTCTAATATGTCAAGTTCGTATCGTACCATTGCTTTGTAATTTTACATGCCTATATCATTTGACACAGTTCCAATTGAGTATAAATTATTGCAACACAATAAAGGTCATGATATGGAAAATATTGACCCGTATGGACCATGGTTTGCACCATAAAACAGGCAGAGTTTTGTGCAATGCTTTGAACTTTCTTATAAACTTGAACAAAATCTGCAAAGCTAGAGTTGCTTAAGAAAACAAGTAAGTTACCTCATACGAAAGAATAGCAAGATTATCTATGAAGTATCATGACATTCCCACCAATTTTTAGTAAATAGAGGATTTACACCTAAAGATTAAAATTTCATTTTGTTGTATTGTTTCAGTCATCTAAGAAATAGAAACGTTTCGATCTGATTCAAAAATAGAATTTTGATTCTATCACTGATTCGTTTCGATCTCCTTAAAAACAGAAATATTTTAGAAGTTTCGACCATTTCGAAACAATATTTTAATTCTTACTTACACCGAAATATGTTTTAAGTACTGTATCTTTACTTTTTGTCTAATATAAATTTCACGTGTAAATTTTGGTTTATTTTATTATTTTTTCAATCAATTGTTCTAAATCAATCAAAACCAAATCAATGGCAAATAGTGAATTTCAACACGAGACTAGTATCATAGCCTTGTCCTAGTTAATAATAGAAGAATGTTATTGAGACTTAATTTACTAACCTAATTTACTGACCTAATTCACTATGATATTTGGATTGACTATAAAGCCCCAATAAACATTGGAACTTGATATTGATCCAATAGTTCTACTAAAGTCACATCATTATGTCAGTAAATTAGGTTAAAATTTTAAATTTAAATAGTATTACTCTTAATAATATGGAAACCTTTTCTTCTTCGTGGGAGGGTGTTGTAGGCCTCATGGGGAGGAGTATTTTTATTTTTATTTTTAAATATGTAATAGAAAAACCAATAATATCAAGACATTTTTCACCAATCGAGTAATTATAAAAGTCTTTTAGAACCATCCACTAATCTTTTTCAAAAATTGTAGTCTCTTCATCCCGAAGTTAATTGGATAAAATACATCCCTAAAGATGACGCCAAGGCTAGACTCAAGTTTAAGAGTAGATTCCTAACCAATTGTCTATGGGGCCGAGTAAATGGAGGGTGGACTTCCCTGTGTTTCTGGAAAACTTGGGATACCAATCAAGTTAACTTTGTCAATACACAAACCCATTAATGAAATGGTGACCATGAAAATTTATAAGAAAATTTGATATAAAAAAAAATAAAAAAATCAGTGTAATAATATTGGTCCATACACCCAAGTCACAGTCAAGATAGAATATTAAAGTTTTTATTTTCTCTCTCCTTCAAGCAGAAAGAGAATAAGAGTAGCTTGGAAACTNAAATAATCAGTGTAATAATATTGGTCCATACACCCAAGTCACAGTCAAGATAGAATATTAAAGTTTTTATTTTCTCTCTCCTTCAAGCAGAAAGAGAATAAGAGTAGCTTGGAAACTAAGGTTTCTTAAGCCTAAACCCTCAATTCAGGTTGAGGGAGGTATCAACGACCACCCTGATGCTAAAACTAAGGTCCAGAATCAGATGTCTCGTGTTGGGTAGTTTTTTGTTAATTGAAACTAACCCAATCTTTTTGTTAATTGTATCATGATCGAATTGACATATATAACTGATGAAAAAATATTTCAGACNCTTATTGAGTTGTGTTAGTTTGAGTTTGTGTCGACTAATAACAAATTCTTACTCAACCTATTTTATTAATCGTGTTAGGTGTTTTGAAATTGACTTGACTTGACTTGTTTATTATCGTTATCGTGTCTAGATTGACCTGTGTAACTCGTGAATTAATTTGTTGATGCACGTGATATTTGATAGGGATGACATTTGAGTCGTGTCGAGTTGTATAAGTTTGAATTTGTGTCAAGTACTAATTTACCCTAACTCAATCCATTTTGTTAATCGTGTCAAGTGTCTGAACACTAACACAACATATTTATTATCGTTGTCTTGTACAGATTGACATGTTGGACCCATACACCAAAAAACTAACACTAAAAAAATTCAATCATTCCGTAGTCAATTTAATACTCATAGTTTTTAAAATTAAAATTTCACTAAATTGCTTACTTCACAAGGATTTATGTCAATAGTCAATATAAAGATTATACAAATATGGTATTTATTCATATAATACTAGTTATTTATGTTTGACATTAATTCGATCTGTTTATTATTATGTGACTATGTCATATTATTTTTGGGTTCGTGTTGAAAAATAGTTAATCTTAAATCGCTAATTATGTGTTTAAGTTCTAATTGTGCCACACTATTTTTTGGTGGCACGTCTAATATGTCAAGTTCGTATCGTACCATTGCTTTGTAATTTTACATGCCTATATCATTTGACACAGTTCCAATTGAGTATAAATTATTGCAACACAATAAAGGTCATGATATGGAAAATATTGACCCGTATGGACCATGGTTTGCACCATAAAACAGGCAGAGTTTTGTGCAATGCTTTGAACTTTCTTATAAACTTGAACAAAATCTGCAAAGCTAGAGTTGCTTAAGAAAACAAGTAAGTTACCTCATACGAAAGAATAGCAAGATTATCTATGAAGTATCATGACATTCCCACCAATTTTTAGTAAATAGAGGATTTACACCTAAAGATTAAAATTTCATTTTGTTGTATTGTTTCAGTCATCTAAGAAATAGAAACGTTTCGATCTGATTCAAAAATAGAATTTTGATTCTATCACTGATTCGTTTCGATCTCCTTAAAAACAGAAATATTTTAGAAGTTTCGACCATTTCGAAACAATATTTTAATTCTTACTTACACCGAAATATGTTTTAAGTACTGTATCTTTACTTTTTGTCTAATATAAATTTCACGTGTAAATTTTGGTTTATTTTATTATTTTTTCAATCAATTGTTCTAAATCAATCAAAACCAAATCAATGGCAAATAGTGAATTTCAACACGAGACTAGTATCATAGCCTTGTCCTAGTTAATAATAGAAGAATGTTATTGAGACTTAATTTACTAACCTAATTTACTGACCTAATTCACTATGATATTTGGATTGACTATAAAGCCCCAATAAACATTGGAACTTGATATTGATCCAATAGTTCTACTAAAGTCACATCATTATGTCAGTAAATTAGGTTAAAATTTTAAATTTAAATAGTATTACTCTTAATAATATGGAAACCTTTTCTTCTTCGTGGGAGGGTGTTGTAGGCCTCATGGGGAGGAGTATTTTTATTTTTATTTTTAAATATGTAATAGAAAAACCAATAATATCAAGACATTTTTCACCAATCGAGTAATTATAAAAGTCTTTTAGAACCATCCACTAATCTTTTTCAAAAATTGTAGTCTCTTCATCCCGAAGTTAATTGGATAAAATACATCCCTAAAGATGACGCCAAGGCTAGACTCAAGTTTAAGAGTAGATTCCTAACCAATTGTCTATGGGGCCGAGTAAATGGAGGGTGGACTTCCCTGTGTTTCTGGAAAACTTGGGATACCAATCAAGTTAACTTTGTCAATACACAAACCCATTAATGAAATGGTGACCATGAAAATTTATAAGAAAATTTGATATAAAAAAAAATAAAAAAATCAGTGTAATAATATTGGTCCATACACCCAAGTCACAGTCAAGATAGAATATTAAAGTTTTTATTTTCTCTCTCCTTCAAGCAGAAAGAGAATAAGAGTAGCTTGGAAACTAAGGTTTCTTAAGCCTAAACCCTCAATTCAGGTTGAGGGAGGTATCAACGACCACCCTGATGCTAAAACTAAGGTCCAGAATCAGATGTCTCGTGTTGGGTAGTTTTTTGTTAATTGAAACTAACCCAATCTTTTTGTTAATTGTATCATGATCGAATTGACATATATAACTGATGAAAAAATATTTCAGACAACAAAGCAGGTTTGTCCAAGTGATTCAGAAGTTGTCCACCCCAAAGTACAACAAGAGTTTGGAGTCACCATCCTGCAGAGTGTCTCCCTTCTAGGTTCCTTCCCCCCTTTATTTCCTCCTTTCTTTTTTAAGTAGATAAATAAATTTTATTTTCTGAAAAATCAAAGATCAGCTTCTTATCGAGACTGATTACAGCAATTATGACTAATGAGGATAGTCGGAAGCAAGAAACATTCTATTGCGGCTTACCCGTTCTGTAAGAGAACGGTTCAACTGGTTAGACAGTGCGGCGCATTATTCACTGCGCTTTATTTAAAGTAGTGTCTCATCCCTTCAACTGGACTATGGGGGTTGATAAAGTAAAATCCCATACCCTGTAGCATTAAAGGGACACAAAGCAATTTGAATGACAATTGCTCAAACCCAACATAGTTTACTGAATTCAGATCCATTTTACTATGAAAATTAACACAAATTTGCAATAGGGTAATACACATAAACAGGCCCAAAAATATGATGAGAGTAAGAAGCTAAGCTAGTGGGCAAAGCTCACTATGGCATGTTAGTCCATGTGATAGACAACTGGGTAATTAATATAACAAATTCCAATGGTCATATGCATCTCAGGCACGCCCCTGCATGAACAATATGCCAGAGCAACTCCATGATAAATATATATTTTTATAATAATGTCATGCTGACTAGAAAAAAAAAACCAATCTCCCGAACACGTGACTTTCGTTTCTAGGTAGAAAGCACATCCGTTATACCATTTTTGCTTATAAAGGCAAAACATTGATGATGTTGACTGGGCTTAAACTATTGCGTATAAGGTTCAATANATTATAAAACACATCCCAATTTTTTTTTGTATAACCTCCAATATCAGACAATTCAATCAGCACACTTTTCTCAATACCCTCTTCTCTCTCCCGTATCTCTTATTTTTTTATGTTTAGTTTAATTTTAAATTGCATAATTAAAAAAAATTATTATTTAAAATATAAATATTATATGATCAATNTATGTGCATATATGAAGGCTTTGAGAGAGAGAGAGAGAGAGAGAGAGAGATTTCTAACTTGCTATAAATATTGATGAATNCATGTGCATATATGAAGGCTTTGAGAGAGAGAGAGAGAGAGAGAGAGAGAGAGAGAGAGATTTCTAACTTGCTATAAATATTGATGAATATATCATTCTTAACGTATCTTGCAGTGTCACCTAGTTGAGATTTTCACCTTTCATTTTTTTGGGCAAAGAGAGAGAGAGAGAAAATGGTGTGGTGGTTGTTNATATATAATTAAAAAATGCAATTCGCCATAGCATGTCTATAAGAAAACATCATGTGTTTTTTCTCCAGATGTGGCCTTCTTTAATTTCCAAAGCCAAAGAAGGTGGCCTAGATGTGGTCCAAACCTATGTTTTTTGGAACCTCNATATATCATTCTTAACGTATCTTGCAGTGTCACCTAGTTGAGATTTTCACCTTTCATTTTTTTGGGCAAAGAGAGAGAGAGAGAAAATGGTGTGGTGGTTGTTGTGGGTTGGCTTAGCAGTGGTGGTAACCACGGCCGGTGGCGCTGCCAGTGAAGGAAACGTGACATATGATGGCAGATCTCTGATCATCCATGGGCAGCGAAAGCTCTTGTTCTCTGGTTCCATTCACTATCCTCGAAGCACCCCTGATGTATGCTCTCTCTCTCTCTCTTTCTCTCTCTCTCTCATATTACAGCTAGTACATATATATACATAGTATTACATATACTCAACCAAGAAAAGAAAATTCGTAGAAAAGAAGCTGCATTTCTGATGTGTAAACGGAGAGGTTAGTATTTCTTTCACTTCGTTAAAATTTATCTCTACAAAATTAGAATAAGCAGGTGAAAAACTAATTATATATATATATATATATGTAAGTTATATACATTTATATATCTCGAAGGTATATACATACAAATATATTCTTTTGATATGTTATTATGGTGCAAAAGAATATATCTTGAAAGAGATGTTGATAACTGTTGAATGAATTTATTTAAAACCATCTGCTGAATTTATTAAAACTTGTTCTATTTTATGTTATAAATTATAAATAAGTTAGTTTGATAAGATAAAAATAAGTTATTACTNTAGAATGAGCTTTCCAATGTAGGAGATAGATGCTATCAAAGGGTGTATCAAGAACTTGAGGATAAGGAGGAGAGAATGCAGCAGACATAGCTCGAAGTAATTCTTTGCTTGGATGGAGCTTACAAACCAGAAACTAACAGGGTAGCATGTGGNTTTTTTTTTCATCGACCATACCAAATACAGCGTTAATGTTCATCGACCATATTTAATTTGTTGGCAAAACCACAAAGTGTAACAAGATGTCACATGATTAGAACTGCTAAAAAACTCGTGACGTCCTTAACAACAGACAGATCCTACCAACCAAAGACAATGAAAAGCATGAAAGTATATCATGTGACAACGTTATCATTCTTTCCCTACTAAACACCAAATTTTCCCAAAAGAAACACATGAATGAAGGTCACACAAAAAAANGCCCCTCCGTGGGAAATTAGTATTCTTATGGAAGATATTAGATATTTTGCTAAGTTACACAATATTTGTTTTCTATGCAAGCAGAGAGTTTGTAACAAGGCAACTCACTGGGTGGCAGCCGCTGCAATGCATAACTCGCTCCCACTGGGCTGGGTTGATCTCCCCTGCAAGAGTTTAAGGCTTTTATCTTGATTGATTGTAATCAAAATTTTCCTACTTAATAAAATATCTATCTCTGTGTTTTTGGATCAAAAAAAAAGTCCAAATTGACTTAGAAGTTATACTTTGAGGGGGATCACTCACTGTAAACATTAGTAAGGCTTAAGGATTTAAGTACATGTAAATTCTTTAATTTTTCTTGAGACGTTTACTGACATTAGTATCAGAGTATTTTCAACCGGTATCCTAGTAATTCTCTCAAATACATAATCTTTTTTTTGACTAGTGTGAATTTTTTTCATACAAGATTGTATTATAGTTTTTATACTTAATATATTATTAGTTATATTTGAATATAAAAATTTAAACATTGGGACAGTACTATAGCTGTTTTGGATATCACTTTTTTTGGTTTTTTTTTTTTTTTTTTTT